>RJVU01019022.1:753853-767793 GCA_003731715.1 Anabarilius grahami
TTAATCAGTGATGGCGTCTGTTGAAGAACTGCTTGAGAAATCACTGAATGAACTGCTAGAAGCTGAACTGAAGAAGTTTCAGTGGCACTTGAAGAATGATCACGAGTGTATATCACAGTGTGAAATGGAGAATGCAGATAGGTTAAAAACTGTGGATAAGATGGTGGCTTGTTTTGGACCAGAAGAAGCTGTGAAGATCACGGTGGACATCCTGAGGAAGATGAACCAGAATAATCTGGCTGAGCAGCTGGAGAACAATCACAAGCCAGGTAACGTTTAATTCACTGTGACTGTGATGGTTTGACTATTTGCTTTGCTGATGTGTTTGTGTGATTTATGTATCACAGTGAATGATGCTCTCTCTCTCTCTCATACACACAGTACAGGTCGATGGCAGTATGAAGGCATCTATCTCTGTTGGAGCTGATTCAAAACAGAGCTTGGGTAAATTGTAATCACTGCCTGTACATGGAAACGAGAAAATATAGCAGTATGCAGCAGATACAGGGCCATACAAATAATTTAAGCAAAAAAAAAAACTTTTAATGACTGAGCAGCATGGCTTAAACATGATCTGAGTTAAATGGTATTAGGAATGGTAATAGGAATAAAAAAAAAAAGTTATTCAGAAATTTTAAAATGTAAACCAAATTTTTAGGGATGAGCGATATACCATCAACTGGCAGTGATTTTGGATTATCTCCATTGTGGTTACACTTATGTGAAGTTTTAGTGCTGTGCCCTCATGAAGGTTTATTGCATGAGTTTTTATGCCTAACAAGTCATTTTTAAACCGTTCAAGCGTAATATAAGCTGTGAAAGAGAACTTTATTCAATACTCTCGCTCTGTCTGAGAGCTGAAATCATTTTTACTTGTAGTAGTTAGGCTAGTACTTTTGCTGGGATATCAAAATTCATGTTGAAAAGTATGAAGTTTCAATGGTATCAAAAATCATAACCTTATTTCAAGCTAAAAATATCTATATTTAGAACTATATATCATTAGCATGAAATAAAATTACTAAAATGATTATGATATATATGATATAGGTATTCATGTGACTTGACATGAGTCAAGGTATATTCATGACCATACATGTTGTCAATTGAAGCATAATCTGTGTAAGATTGTGCATGTAAAATCAAGTCACCTTTATTTATATAGCGCTTTTTACAATGTAGATTGTGTCAAAGCAGCTTTACATTGATAACTGGTACATAATTTTGGCTGCACAGCAGCTCTTAAAGAAAATGGTGTCAGTATCCATCTTAAGTAAATTCAGTATTGATTCATTCCGATGTAAGAAACAATAGTTATTAATTTAGTTAATTTATCTATAACACTGTTGAAGTATGAGAGTGATTAATTTCAATGTAGTAAAAGCACAGAGTTCATGTGCGGTTGTTATGTTTTTGGTAATAGAAATCAAAGACCAGGTTAGAATTTATCTAAAGATTTTATTACAATTTTATTAAAATTGATCACTTACTCTTTGCTGACCTTTTTCCTCTTTCTCAAAGGCTCAGCTGCAAATCACCGTAAGGCTGCTCTAAATGAGATTAGCTTCCGTCTGAAGAACAAATTAAAACTGGACTACACACGGATATTGGTTGGTAATTCACAGACGGGTCATCAGAAAAACCTGAACAATATCTACACTGATTTATATGTGGTGGAGAATGAGACTGGAGGGAGAGTGAATGAACACGAGGTGACACAGATCGAATTGAATCTCAAACAATTTGATGCCAAAGACACACCGATCCAATGCAATAACATTTTCAAAGTCCATAATGGTCAACAAAACAGAAAGGTGCTAATGATGGGGATCGCAGGGGTGGGAAAAACAGTCTCTGTCAATAAATTTATCCTTGACTGGGCTGAAGGAAAAGAAAATCAGGATATATCCTTCATTTTTCCTCTGCCGTTCCGTGAGCTAAACCTGATTACAGAGAACTGCAGTCTAATGGGACTGCTTCACAAATACTTCTTTAGTGGTACTGAAGAGCTGCACTCTATTCCTGAAGGTGATGTTAAAGTCTTGTTCATCTTTGATGGGCTGGATGAATGTCGCTTCCCTTTGAGATTTAAAGAGGGTGACATAATTACAGATGTTCACAAAATAACAACAGTAAGTAAGATAATAACAAACCTTATCAAGACACATCTGGTTCCCTCTGCTCTCATCTGGATCACATCCAGACCAGCAGCAGCCAGTCTGATACCCCGAAACTACATTGATCAAGTGACAGAGGTGCGCGGATTTAATGATGAGCAGAAAGAGCAATACTTCAACAGAAACAGCAGTTCTGAGGTTGCTGGAAACATCATCCGTCATATGAGGAAATCCAAGAGCCTGTACATCATGTGCCACATCCCCGTCTTCTGCTGGATCTCTCTCACTGTTCTTCAGCCTCTACTGGCTCAAAAGAGTAATGAAAAAACTCCCACAACTCTCACAGGGTTGTACACAAGCTTCTTAATTTCTCACCTGCAACAGATGAAAGAAAAATACTGTGATGACCCTGAACCTAAAGCCAATGCAATGTCTTTTGATCAGATCATATTGATGCTTGGGAAACTGGCCTTTCAACAGTTGGAGAAAGGACATCTGATTTTCTACAAAGAAGATCTTGAGGAATGTGGACTAGATGTCAGTGAAGGGTTGGTGTTCTCTGGGTTATGCACTCAAATCTTTCAGGAGGAAAAGGCTTTTGCAGCAAGAAGTGTTTTCAGCTTCATACATCTCAGCGTACAGGAATTCCTTGCTGCTCTTTATGTGTTTTTGATTTGCAAAGACAAGAAAACGAACCCATTTCTTGAATCCTGGATAGAAAAACTTAAATGGTATTTCTCCCAAAAGTCACAGTTTCAGCTTCATAAGGCTGCAATCAACAAGGCTGTACAAAGCGAGAATGGACACCTGGACCTTTTCCTCCGGTTCCTTCTGGGTCTCTCACTGGAGTCCAATCAGAGTTACCTGAAGGAACTACTGCCAAAACTGAAACTGAAAACAGAGAGTGTTAAAGACACTGTTGAGTATATCAATAAGAAAAGAAAGAAAGAGAAATCAGTAGAGAGGACCATCAATCTCTTCTACTGTCTGAGTGAACTGAAAGATGACTTTGTGGAGGAAATCCAGAAGAATCTGAGCACAGGAATTCTTTCAGCACAGAATCTCTCCTCTGCTCAGTGGACTCGTCTGGTGTTTGTGCTCCAGATGTCAGAAGAGACTCAAGAGAAGTTTGAACTGCAGAAATACAGAAGATCTGATGAGGCACTGATGAGACTGATGCCAGTGATCAAAAATACTAGAAGAGCACTGTAAGAGTCTTCTTTGCATTCATTTATATACAATGTTGGTCTTTTTAATTATGCCTTGATTTTACTTGTTGGCAAAGAGTGTTCAGAAAAATGTACATAAATGTGTGTGATGTATAAAAATTGTTTTGAAGTTTTATGAAAAGAAAATTGTTTTAGCTTTGAGTACATCACTACAGTTAAAGGATGTTTCGAACTCCAGACTGTAAACGCATCACTGTTGTTGTTGTTTGTTTTGTTCTCTACACAGGCTACAGTGCTGTAATCTCACTGCTCAGTCCTGTGAAAGTTTGTCTTCAGTTTTACAATCCTCAAACTCTGTTCTGATAGAGCTGGACCTGAGTAACAATGACCTGCAGGATTCTGGAGTGAAGCTTCTTTCTGAAGGACTGAAGAGTCCAAACTGTAAACTGGAGATACTGAGGTAAATGATTTTCCATAAAATAATCTGGGCTGCAAAATGTTTGCAAATGCAAATGTTACATTTTCTTTTTTTTGTGATTAACTTTTTATTATAATTTTAGCCGCATCATAAACATTATGACAGATTCAATAAACTATATACAAACAGATGCCATGAAAATTACCAAATGTTGCATTTTCAAATATATTTATTTCTACACAAATTTGTTGGCCATAATAACAATAATGTAAACCGAGAGCAGGGCTCAACGCTAAGGATTTTTTCTGGCCCACAACAACAAAAATAATAAAGTAAAAGACAAGAAAATGGGCCTATAAAATAAGCATAGTTATTGTTTTTGTTGTCTTTGTTACATTTAACCTCAATAAATAGGGTTATGACACCAAAAGCTACAAGATTAACTCACTTATATTTTAAATATTGTTAGGCAAATAAAAAGTAAGGAATAAAATAGTAACAAATAATCAAATTACAAGTAATAGCACAAATAAACACAACAGAACAAACATACATGAAATAAATGGTGCTTTTCAAGTTTTTCATGTAGGTTTAAACAGGAGATTTTCAGGTACAGAAATTGTAATCTAATGTATAACTATATAACTATAGAATAGATTAAACTTTATTAAAGTTAATCAGTCAAGAGCAGTTACAGATGCATACAAATGTTTTTAATGTTGAAAATAAATGTTAAATATTTAATATTTATATTTGAAATTATTTAAAAAATGAAGACACTTTAAATGTGAAATTAAACCCGCCAGTAGGTGGCAGCGAATCACTGTTAATGAGCGAATCATTGAGATTCAACCGTTTCAAAGATTCTGGGAAAGAATGTCTACATAGGTATTCCACTGTATTGTTCATTGTATGTTTCCCTTTAGTTAAATCACATTTAATGATTGTTGTGTTATAAATGTCTCTCATATTGTGTTCTCATTCTATACCCCATGTGCATAATATGTGGAGATATTAGCTAATGAGTCAATGAGCTATGAGCTAATTGAGCCAACAATTGGTTCAACAGCAACTGTTGAAAGCCTCCACGCAGCTGCACTGAGAGCAAAGCTGTAACTAACAAGATAGGCCTGATTTCTCATGAAACTTAAACTGATCGTGCACTACTGTCTTCCTATATTTCTTCAGCAAAAAAATGTTGACTTCTCGCACGGCGGTTATGGCATGTCTCCCTCATAACAGTTCTCTCTTCTTTTCTTCTCTTTGCCTCTCTTGCTGTCATACAGGAAACAGAGAAACCCATCAAAATACTAGTCCCTTAGAGAAAATGCCTCACTTTAAAGATTTCTACATCAGATGGACTTTTTCTTGAGTATCAACTTCAAGGACTTTATTGACCTAAGACTGTTTTGAAATTCAAGTAGTGTTTCGTAAATATATATTGGAATGCTGGACATAGCTAAGCCCAGTGTAGAGCCAACACACAACTTTTTTATATCCAGGTAGAGCAACTGGCCGCTAGTGTCTAGTTACAACGTAGAAATACTTTGTTCATGTTCTTAAATAGATTTCTACTTTACTAAAGTATAAATGTTAATACATCACTACATTTAGGAAAATAAATGAATAATTCGGTATTACTCAATTTTTGCATTTGCACAGATGCTTTTGTTACTGAAACTGAAAAAACAAAAACAACAACAACAACAAAACTCCACAAAGCAAACTGCACAGGTCACTGTATGAAAGCCAATGTAATTATATGTGGACTGTTGCTGTGTTTGCAGGTTGTCTGGATGTATGGTGACAGAGAAAGGCTGTGATTATTTGTCTTCAGCTCTGAGTTCAAACCCCTCACACCTGAGAGAGCTGGATCTGAGCTACAATCACCCAGGAGATTCAGGAGTAAAGCTGCTCTCTGAAAAACTGGACAAACTCAAGTATGTTGAGCATGAAGAGGCATGTGTGTGTGTGTGTGTGTGTGTGTGTGTGTTTACTGATTGTATCAGATGTGCCAAATGTGAGACCGTGTGTGTGTGTGTGTGTTTTCTAGTGTGGATCATGGAGGAGAATTCCGAATTATAGCAGGATTACACAAATGTAAGTATATATATATATATATATATATACACACACACACACCTTTAGTGATTTTTATTGTGTTATAAATGTCAGTCTTCTTGTGTTCAGATGCCTGTGATCTAATACCGGAGCCAAACTCTTACACACACACCTACACAAATGTTTGTTTCACCATATTAGTTAGGACGTTGCATTGACTTCCACTGATTTTATATTAGTTTAATGATATTTTCTATTGCCTAACCCAACCCCTACCCCTTAGTCACCCATCACAGAAACATGTGCAAAACACTAGCTTTATCTAAAAACATGTTTTGGTTGATTTATAAGTCTTTTTAACTAGCAAAGACCAGTAAAAATTTCCCCACAATTCAGTATGTCACTATAAAAGTGAGGACATTTGGCACCTACAATTATAGCCAAACTTGAACACTCACAGACACACAGCTTTAATGATTATTGTTGTGTTATAAATGTCTTTCTTCTTGTGTTCAGATGCCTGTGATCTCACACTGGATCAAAACACAGCAAATATTCATCTCATTTTGTCTAAGAAGAACAAAAAGGTGACATTTGTGAAGGAGAAGCAGTCATATCCTGATCATCCAGAGAGATTTGATTCGCGTCATCAGGTTCTGTGTAGAGAGAGTCTGTCTGGACGCTGTTACTGGGAAGCTGAATGGATTGGAGATGCTGATATATCAGTGACATATAAAGGAATCAGCAGGAAAGGAAGGAATGAAAACTGCTGGTTTGGATTCAATGAAAACTCCTGGAGTCTGAACTGCTGTGATGATGGATTCACTGTCTGCCACAATAGTAAGGAAACCAAGTGTGTCCCTTCAGGCTCCTCAAACAGAGTTGGAGTGTATGTGGACGTGTCAGCCGGCATTCTGTCTTTCTACAGCGTCTCTGACACACACACACTCACACACTTACACACATCCACCTTCACATTCACTGAACCCCTCTATGCTGGATTTGGGGTTTCTGGTGCTTCCTCAGTGTCTCTGTGTGAGATTGAAATGCCTGTGAGCAAGAACGGAGACATCACACACACCTGACTGAAAAAAAAAAACTACTTTATTTTCGGTTACCCAGCATGCTTTACATCTGCATGCACTCAGGCTAGGTTTTTGTCTATTTACTCTTAGTGACTGTGTAATTATGTGAAGCGGGTCAAACAGTGGTTTGTTCTTTAGTTAAAGATCACGAATTGTGTATAATATCATGTGTATGTTTTTATTATTATCGAGTTGTCTAGTCTTATAAGTATAGTGCAGCTTGATGATACGTTCAAGCTAGTAAAGGAAGAAATTGAGCTTTACCAATCTCTGAACTAAATCAATAGCATTTTTTTTTATATGATTCACTGTTTCAAAGCTCTCAAATCTTGGGTCACTTTTATAATGTAGGTTCAGTTTTAATAAACATGGATGTATAACAGGGGTGGGGAATGTTGATCCTGGAGGGCCATTGTTCTGCAGAGTTTAGCTCCAGCCATAATTAAACACACCTGAAGCTAATCAAGGTCTTCAGGGTTACTAAAGTTACAGGCAGCCGAGTGTTTTTTTCAGGGTTGGAGCTAAACTCCAAGACAATAGCCCTCCAAGATCAGTTCCCCACCCCTGATGTATAATGAAGAAGAAATAGAAGTGACAGCTCTCAAAAACAAACATTACATTAATAAATGAACAGTCGTTTTGTAAATGTCATATGATGCAGATGTGTTTTTCTGACATTTGCACTGACTTGGCCAGTAAATGTTGCCAGGGCAATGGTGTTTTTAGCACTTTCAAACAGTGACTCATCTTACAAAGCAATTTGTTCAGTTGATTTAGAATAATAAAAAAAACTTGTAAAACTTGTAATGTTTCTCATAATACACTGTGGGATTACAAATGTAAGAATCTGTTTAAGATGTACTGATTCTGCATCCTAACATAATATCACATTAAAAACTTAGGTGAAGTACATTGCAGGGTTGTGAACTCGAGTCGCATGATTTGGACTTGACTTGGATTCGAGTCCCAAACTTGAAGTCTTGTGATTCGACTCGACTCGACATAATCGAAGAAGACTTGCATCTCGACATTTATACCTTCTAAAACCAGAGATCATAGTTGTGATGGATATACCTAGTCAGCCCAGCAAGTTATCTGCTAATTAAGGACACAAGTAATTAGCAGATTATTTCCAAACAATGTTTGACTCAGTATGTTAGTAAGGTGGTTCATGTAATATCTCCATGTGCCATGAATGGTTTGTTTATGTAATGTCATCAAAAGACTGCATTATCTTACACTTCATTGACTCTTCATATTGGCAATATTTACCGACCATTCATCCCTGATCTTATTTACTTAAATACTCGATCTGTAACATGTGTGTTGATCCCAATTTTTTGGTATGTTTACAATTTGTTACGGAGCTCTCTTTGCAAGTTCGGCGGAGAGAAGATTTGTGTTGTATGATAATAGGTGATGTTCGTATGACTTATAGATGCTTTTTTTTCCTGATCATTCTCAGACATGTCAAGACAGAAGAAAGTCATTTTATTTTGTCTCAACAATTCTTCCTGCTGTAATCAATGACTACTATCTCACTCAGTGTTCAGTCAGGTGGTCCCTGTGTTAATTTTACCAGCTGGAATGTTAAATGCTTAAACACAATTAAACACAGCAAAGTGTTGTCACATTTAATACATTTAGATACACATACAGTATTGGCTTTTTGCAGGAGACCTACTGATCACGCCCCACTAACACTTTCTTATCAGTTTTAAGATAGGATGTTTAGTTCCAGATGCTGGAGATTTAATCCCCTGCTTCTATCTAATAAGAAGTTTTATGATTCACTAAAAAACAATTACATATCTTTTTGGAGTTAAACTCCATTCCTGAAACTTCACCTTCCTTAACTTGGGAAGTGGATTATTAAGTGATTATTACTCTTTGCTTTACGAGTAGATCTCTTATGGAACGTTTTATTTCAACTGTTGCTGTTTTACCCACTATCATAAACAATGACCAAACGTGTTTTATTAAATAATAGATTATTAATAGATTAGTATTTCATAATATAAGAAGAGCATTGA
Organism: Anabarilius grahami; assembly: GCA_003731715.1. Lineage (NCBI taxonomy): Eukaryota > Metazoa > Chordata > Actinopteri > Cypriniformes > Xenocyprididae > Anabarilius > Anabarilius grahami. Next base: position 762,737 of record RJVU01019022.1, read on the forward strand.
ATAGAATTTATTCTTCAAACTCACAAAGCCTTCGATCAGGTAAAATGGGATTACCTCTTCTTTGTGTTACGGAAAGTTGGTTTTGGTAACGTTCAACATATTTGGTAATGTATCCTGGAATAAACTTTTATATTCCCTTTTAATATTTGCAGTCCATGCCAATGGAGTATCTTCTTCTAACTTCCTCTTTAAATGTGGTACAAGACAAGGCTGCCCACTTTTGCCTTTGCTTTTTGCGAAACCTTGGCAATTGCCATTTGCACTGAGCAGGCCTGTTCACAAAATTTCATTATACACTGATGATGTATTGTTTTATATTTCAGACCTGGCTGTTCCTTTGCCTGAAATGTTCAGAATTATAAACTCCTTTAGTAACTTCTCTGGTTATAAATTTAATATTAATAAAAAAGTGAGCAATATCCAATAAATTTCCTAATTTCCAATTTACCAGCGGGTGCTTCAGTGTTAAAAGTTGCTCTTCATAGTTTAAATATTTAGGAGTAATAATTAAACACAAGTGCTTAAATCTTTTCAAGGCCAACTTTACTGCACTCATCCAGCCGTCCAGTAGAAGTGGTGAGTGAGTGGTCAGATGGGCAACTGGAGGACTGGAGGCGATCTGTGACTTGTGAAGGCATAAACTTACTCTCCTTGAATATGTCTGGAATATAAGGCCAAATTCCACTGCACTAGAATCCAGCTTGAATATTCTTTGGTGTAGCTGCAGATGAAAGTGTTATCCTCGCTGACCTGGTATGTCATACATTGTCATGTTCTTTCCTGGATTCATTCTCATCCAGCAATCACTTGCACTGTTTACCATCCTCTTGAGTGGGCCATATACACTCCTGTCAAGGGGTTGAAGTTTATGACTATGACATTCCACCTGAAAGTGTTTCTATATTGTAAGTTGTTTTAGTTTTAAGTAATATCCAACCATCTTTTGGCAGAGAGGGATGGTGAACTTTTAGAATGCTGAGCAGGGCTGATCATGCAACCGGGGAAATGCCAAACTCAATGGCCCAGTCAGCAAGAGCAAACATTAAGGCTGCGTTCACACTTGTCATGTTTGGTTCGATTAAAACGAACCCTGGTGCGATTGCTCGGTTAGTGCGGTTCATTTGAACATATGTGAACGCTGCCATCCGAACCCTGTTGCGCACCAAACAAGCGGACCAAGACCGCTGAAAAGATGGGTCTCGGTCCACTTCCAAACGAACTCTGGTGCGGTTCGAATGATATATGAACGCAACACGGACCAAAGACATGTAAACGAACCAAAAACCGGAAGACGAGACCCTAAAAAGGACAGAATCCTCACGCATGTCGGTTTTTCCTGTCATAGTTGCGAGTTTGCCCATCACAGGCATCAGATGCGCGTCTCCATGCAGCAGATCGTTTGTGTGTGATGGATGGATTCCCGCTGCTGTTTTGACTACTTTATACATTTTATAAGCTCTTCACGAGTTCCCAGCTGGCCAAAATACCATCACATGCAGGCTACGCACCGCTACGCACACACAACGAGTGCATTTACCTCAGCACACAGCATTGTTTTGGATGTTCGGTAAGTTCCGTCTCAAAATAGGCAATACGTCATCAAATCCGACCAGTAACGTTGTGAATGTATTCCTGTGCCTTAAGGTTCGGTATCTTTTGGTTCGGTGATAAAATTGCCAATCTAAACGCTAATCGGACCAGGACTAAATGTTTGTTTTTCTTCTTTGGTCCGGACCAAATGAACCAAACGAACCGAACTACAAGTGTGAACTAAGTCATCTATTACTGTGCATGCCTCTGTATGATCAATTTCCTCCCCATCAGATGCAAATCTAATCTTTTAGAATCTGCTTATTCTGTCCCTCACTGCTGCCCTGCAACTCATCCTCATACCAAACAGAAGTTTAATCAATGTCACAATTTATTTCAAACAATTAATTTCTCTGCCCCACTGTTGTCATTCCCACTGATTTTCTATTGATTGTATTAGTTCAACTTTTTTTAAAAATGTAACGCTTGTCTTCTCACATTGCTCCTCTTATTATGAGTCCAATTACCCTCGATAGCACAAAAGTCTTTCTGAAGTATTGAAAGTTTGAACCCTGAGCACAGATCTGTGGGGGTAAAAAAAAAAGAAAGAAGATAAACAATGAAAAAATGTCTTACAGGATCATGTGGATAGTTTTCAGACCAGTGGTTCCCAGCGGTCATTTAAACTCCCTTTTAATTAAGCTTTAAGTAAAGTTTTTAATTAAAATTCAATGACATTTTATTGTTTATTTCATCAATCAATTTATACTATCATTTAAAAATGTTTTACACTGAAGTATCTTACTTCTAAAACATTACATTTCCTGATTTTGTGTTGGTGATATTAGCTTTTACTATATTTGTTCTCCTGGTTCACCTTTGTCATTTCTTGTTATTGTTTTAAGGGATCTTGTTTTTATAACAAGTGACAATTTAGAATTTGAAAAAAATTGACAATAGCAGCCCCCTTCACAAATAACGGATAACAGATGCAATTGAACGTGAATTAAATCCTAAATCTTAAACCTTAAATATTTCCTGTGATATAACTGTGATTTGTTCAAAACACCTGATTCATTCAGGAAGGAAGCAAGTTAATGGTTGCATCCAAGCTTTGGTGAGAACTAAACAAATATTTAATTACTACAGTAGTAATTTCTTGCTAGAAATCGCATCAAAAGTGGAATTCTTGGTCAAAAATGTACATTTACACAAAAACTGACGAACAAACGCAACTTTCGGATGCCATCTTTATTTTTCTAGTTAACTGTCACAGAATGGAACGCAATGGATTGTGGGATATCAAAGGCAGTGAAGGATACATCTATGCATTCAGAGATGTATCTATACATTTAAGTAAAGCTATACTTTGAAAAAATATAATTTCCAGTTAAGTAAATTATAAATAAATCAACAAAATGCATTGAAGTGCAGTTATATGGCATATGGTCAAAAGCGTGATTTGGAGGCCAGCAGCACCAGCTTAAGGACACATTCGGACCAAGCTTGCTAGCTATGTGGGAATGAGCAGGTGGACCATATTGCAAAGGTGAGTTTAGAAAGAGAAGTAGTTGTTCATTTATTAATGGGAAGAATTGAACTGAGAGAAAGAATTAAAGAGGGCTTAAAAGAATGGCAGAGAGGGTGGAAAATGTAATTATGGGTAGACACTATTCTATACAACCTGAAGTTAGGAAAAGATGTTTCTGTCCTTCTTTGTCCCTTAGGGGACAAATTGTGTAGACTGAGGTTGGGGCACTGTGGGTTAAACTACTCTTTGTACATTGTAGGTTAGCATGTTTCTGGCTTGTGTGAATGTGGGGTCTTTAGACAGTAGGGCATGATTTCCTGGAATGTAGAAAGTATAGAGCAGAAAGAAAGGTATTCTTTTTAAACTTGCAGGATTTGGAGTTTGGGCTTTCTCTGTTACATCTTTGTTTTGACACATTGACAAGCATAAACTGATCTCCAAGGCAGTTCTTGCATGATACAGGACTGTATATAAGTATTTAGTTCAAACATTGACCTGTGGTGGGCAGTATTTCTCTTCACGGCATCTACACTGCTGAAATTCTACAAGAAGAAGAAGAAGAAGAACACAGAACCAGGAAGCAGGAATTACATGAGTTCAGGGAAAGTGAAACTGAAGTGTAGTTGAGCCGTTGTGTGTTTGTGTCTCTGTGTTCATGCAGTGAAATGGCAGAAGCCAGATTTTCTCAGGATGAGTTCATGTGTTCAGTGTGTCTGGATCTCCTGAAGGATCCAGTGACCACTTCCTGTGGACACAGTTACTGTAAGATATGTATTACAGGCTTCTGGGATCAGGAGAATCAGAAGAGAGTCTACAGCTGCCCTCAGTGCAGACAGACCTTCAGTCCAAGACCTGCTTTAGCTAAAAACACCATTCTGGCTGAAGTGGTGGAGAAACTGAAGAACACTAACCTTCCTGCTGACTGTTACGCTGGAGCTGGAGATGTGCAGTGTGACGCCTGTACTGGAAGAAAACACAAAGCCGTCAAGTTCTGTCTGGCGTGTCTGGAGTCTTACTGTCAGAATCACCTTGAACAACATGAGAGTTGGTTTAAAGGAAAGAGACACAAACTGACTGATCCCACTGGACGACTGCAGGAGATGATCTGCCAGAAACATGACGTGATCCTTGAGGTTTTCTGTCGCACTGATCAGAAGTGTATATGCCTGCTGTGTATGATGGATGAACATAAAAACCACGACACTGTATCAGCTGCAGCACAGAGGACAGAGAAACAGGTATGAAATATCATCTAGACACTGATGAAATAATGTTGACATTATTTATATTTTCACCCATATGATCAGGTAACATAATTCACACTACAGATGTTTTGAATTGAATTGACCTCGGCATAGTTAAATAATTAAAGTTCAGTACATGGAAATGACATACAGTGAGTCTCAAACACCATTGTTTCCTCCTTCTTATGTTAATTTGATTTGTGCAAAAGACCTCTGAAGAACAAGCGAATCTCAACATAACACCGACTGTTACGCAACAGTTGAGATCATTAATATGTACATCCCCCAATATTTGCATATGCCAGCCCATGTTCAAGGCATTAGACAAGCCAGTATTAACGTCTGGATCTGTGCACAGCTGAATCATCAGACTAGGTAAGCAAGCAAGGACAATAGCGAAAAATGGCAGATGGAGCAATAATAACTGACATGATTCATGATAACATGATATTTTTAGTGATATTTGTAAATTGTCTTTCTAAATGTTTCGTTAGCATGTTGCTAATGTACTGTTAAATGTGGTTAAAGTTACCATCGTTTCTTACTGTATTCACGGAGACAAGAGCCGTCACTATTTTCATTATTAAACACTTGCAGTCTGTATAATTCATAAACACAACTTCATTCTTTATAAATCTCTCCAACAGTGTGTAATGTTAGCTTTAGCCACGTAGCACCATCAAACTCATTCAGAATCAAATGTAAACATCCAAATAAATACTATACTTACGCGATTAGACATGCTGCATGAC
>RJVU01019022.1:768105-802298 GCA_003731715.1 Anabarilius grahami
TTTTTAAATGCACCGTAAACATTTATCAACACAAACGTCTTTACAAAAAATCTCTTCACATGATGATATAGTGACAACAGTATAATGTGACATTTGCTGTTATTGGTTTGTGCTGCAGAAGCAGCTGAAGAAGACACAGAAGTCGTTCCAGCAGAGGATCCAGCAGAGAGAGAAAGATCTTCAGCAGCTGAGAGAGGCTGTGGAGTCTCATAAGGTGAGTCTGGAGAAAAAGAGAAGTTTGAGAAGTCTCAGTCAGGACTCACTGAAGCCACTGTGTGATTGTGATGTGTGTCCTAACAGAGCTCTGCACAGACAGCAGTGGAGGACAGTGAGAAGATCTTCACTGAGCTCATCCGCTCCATTGAGAGAAGCCGCTCTGAGGCCACACAGCGGATCAGAGATCAGGAAAAGACTGCAGTGAGTCGAGCTGAAGGACGACTGGAGCGACTGGAGCAGGAGATCAATGATCTGAGGAGGAGAGACGCTGAGCTGGAGCAGCTTTCACACACACAGGATCACATCCATTTCCTGCAGGTAACAGAGATCTAGAAGAACAGGATCATAGTGGACTTGAGCAAGAGATTCACAGAGAAACATTTAATGAGAGCAGAATGAGCCGCTGACTGAAGTGTTGATCTCTGTGTTCGGTTATTATATAATCAGTCATTCTCATCTAATAATCTTCTTTTGAAAGAGATGCACTTACAAATGCAGTTCAGGTCAGGAAATCTGATTAAGAAAACTCCTTCTGTACGATATATTTAGCTGCCAAACTCCACTAGCGCAACCAACTGTTTAAAACTTCAAACAGATTAAGTCTTTCTGATTTCTTATAACATGGTAAAATCAGTGGGCATGATGGTACCAGTTTTGAGTAGTGATCACCATTGTTGCATCAGTTGATCTTCAGACCTTAAATTTAGACGTATTTTCATAATTATTTGCCTTAACACATGGATGAGTTTGACCATGAAGACCGCAAACATGAAGCGAGGCAGTATATTAGCAATGCTTCAACATACTAAAACTGCACACAACTTGACCTTGTGAATTTCAGAGCCACTATTTGCTAAAAAGTTATAACTGCTTTTACAAGCCTACAATGTGACCATTTTGACCCCCCTTCCCACAACTTATACATTCAAAACTTAATGGGGTAGTTCACCTAAAAATTTAAATTAATCCATGAATTACTCACCCTCAAGCCATTCTAGGTGTATATGACTATCTTCTTTCAGACAAATACGATCTGAGTTATATTAAATAATGTCCTGGCTCTCCTAAGCTTTATAATGGCAGTTAATAGAGGATGAGATTTTGAAGCCCAAAAACAGACGTCACATAAAAATCCTCCTACATTTCTCTACATTTCTCACTTCTAAATTTGTGACCAGTGTTATGTTTTAATCTACAGTGGGTACGGAAAGTATTCAGACCCCCTTACATTTTTCACTCTTTGTTATATTGCAGCCATTTGCTAAAATCATTTAAGTTCATTTTTTTCCTCATTAATGTACACACAGCACCCCATATTGACAGAAAAACACAGAATTGTTGACATTTTTGCAGATTTATTAAAAAAGAAAAACTGAAATATCACATGGTCCTAAGTATTCAGACCCTTTGCTCAGTATTTAGTAGAAGCACCCTTTTGATCTAATACAGCCATGAGTCTTTTTGAGAAAGATGCAACAAGTGTTTCACACCTGGATTTGGGGATCCTCTGCCATTCCTCTCCAGTTCTGTCAGGTTGGATGGTAAACGTTGGTAGACAGCCATTTTTAGGTCTCTCCAGAGATGCTCAATTGGGTTTAAGTCAGGACTCTGGCTGGGCCATTCAAGAACAGTCACGAAGTTGTTGTGAAGCCACTCCTTCGTTATTTTAGCTGTGTGCTTAGGGTCATTGTCTTGTTGGAAGGTAAACCTTCGGCCCAGTCTGAGGTCCTGAGCACTCTGGAGAAGGTTTTCGTCCAGGATATCCCTGTACTTGGCCGCATTCATCTTTCCCTCGATTGCAACCAGTCGTCCTGTCCCTGCAGCTGAAAAACACCCCCACAGCATGATGCTGCCACCACCATGCTTCACTGTTGGGACTGTATTGGACAGGTGATGAGCAGTGCCTGGTTTTCTCCACACATACCGCTTAGAATTAAGGCCAAAAAGTTCTATCTTGGTCTCATCAGACCAGAGAATCTTATTTCTCACCATCTTGGAGTCCTTCAGGTGTTTTTTAGCAAACTCCATGCGGGCTTTCATGTGTCTTGCACTGAGGAGAGGCTTCCGTCGGGCCACTCTGCCATAAAGCCCCGACTGGTGGAGGGCTGCAGTGATGGTTGACTTTCTACAACTTTCTCCCATCTCCCGACTGCATCTCTGGAGCTCAGCCACAGTGATCTTTGGGTTCTTCTTTACCTCTCTCACCAAGGCTCTTCTCCCCCGATAGCTCAGTTTGGCCGGACGGCCAGCTCTAGGAAGGGTTCTGGTCGTCCCAAACGTCTTCCATTTAAGGATTATGGAGGCCACTGTGCTCTTAGGAACCTTAAGTGCAGCAGAGATTTTTTTTTAACCTTGGCCAGATCTGTGTGACAATTCTGTCTCTGAGCTCTTCAGGCAGTTCCTTTGACCTCATGATTCTCATTTGCTCTGACATGCACTGTGAGCTGTAAGGTCTTATATAGACAGGTGTGTGGCTTTCCTAATCAAGTCCAATCAGTATAATCAAACACAGCTGGACTCAAATGAAGGTGTAGAACCATCTCAAGGATGATCAGAAGAAATGGACAGTTAAATATATGAGTGTCACAGCAAAGGGTCTGAAGGGTGCTGTGTATACGTTAATGAGGGAAAAAATGAACTTAAATGATTTTAGTAAATGGCTGCAATATGACAAAGAGTGAAAAATTTAAGGGGGTCTGAATACTTTCCGTACCCACTGTATCCTCTGCTCTTCTGTGTTCGTCAGCGTGTCATGTGTCAGGTCAGAGTTCAGTCTTTTACTGTAAATCAATGCATACGACCGTCTGTCAGAAATGAGAGCTTTAGGGTAGGTTATACCAGGAAGACTCTAATACCATGCCATTCATTCATAATAACAGTTCTGGCCAATCACTGCTTGACACCTGGAGTTTATAACCACTGAATTCTCTGTTTTACATTCGCAGTTGATGACGCTGATGTTCCCTTCCCAGCATAGGTAAAAGCTTGCTTATATATTAGCCTGACTTTATCGTAGTCCATTAAATTAACTGACATTTTAATTTTAAAATTAAGCTTCCGTGAACGATTGTGTATAAGATTGTATGGAAATAATCACACAGAGGTCATTTGACTGTCCTACTACGACATAAATTTTTTACTTATTTTAATGAGGAAAACGTAAAATGCCACAGTGGTACTTTTAAATCCATCATGTCTGCATATTCCGATGTTCATTGAGCTAATCATCAGATGCAAGGTTATTGCTATTGGAGAGCAAAATCTTGCTTTTCACTTTTCAGAAGTAAACAGGTCCTCTCCTCGTGAATTTCGTCTTCGAATTTTGCCCCAGCAATTACTTTCTTTGTGGAATCTCCATGCTACTATCAAAGACACGGATAATAATCTTCATTAGCATTACAGCGTCGTTACAACATCAGCTATTTCATCTCAGTGATACATACTTTTATCGCTTTATCTTTTGATGTTGACTGCGTGGAAGACTTTACTCTTTTGCTCTTTTACTCTTTTGTCCTCTTTTCACACAAACCAATGTAAATTTTATGTCATAAGCAGGGATGTAGTGCAGTTGCACGCATGTGTATGAGACAGCTCTTGTTGTGCAAAGTGAGCATTTTACATTTATTCTTTTTGCAGACGCTTTTATCTAAACTGACTTACAAGTAAGAAGCAGTGCTCACAATACAGGTTTCAGCCATTGTTTAGAGTAGCAAAAGCTAGAATAGGGAGGGATTAAAGGAAGTGAAAGCATAGATTTTTTTTATGATGAGCTCAAGTGCTCTCGAAAGAGATGAGTTTTCAACTGTCTTTTGAATATAGCCAGGGATTCTGCATTCCAGATGAAGACGGGGAGATCATTCCACCAGCATGGAGCAGTGATCGAAAATGTTCTGGAGATCGATTTTGTGCCTCTTTGTGAAGGTACCATGAGCCTTTGCTCATTTCATGAGCATAGGCTTCTGGTAGGAGTGTAGACTTGCAAGAGTGAGTGGAAATAGGAGGGTGCTGAGACTGTGGTAGATCTGCAAGCAAGCGGCAATGCCTTGAACTTGATGTGAACAGCAAGTGGTAGCTAGTGCAGAGAGATGGATTGTGCATCCTTCGTCTCAGCTCTGCCCCCGTAGGATGTGAGGGGAGGATGCAAGGAAAGAAAACGAGGATGGAGAAATCTAAGAAAGTGTTATTTGTATATTGGAATGTTCTTGATCACTCGAGCGTCACTTCAAAGCGTCATCAGCTGCGCTCGAGGGATCTGCCCTCATGTTTGGTTATTTAAAAAAATCATAATAAATATTATTAATGCAAGATGTCCCATTGAAATATGTAAGATGTAAAGTTTATTTAAACTGCAAAAGTAAAGAATACAATTAAATTATTGTTGACAGATGTGACGGGGAGGAGAATTTTTACGTGCATCAGGTAACAGGTTTCTCGATGAGAAAGAATTCCGCAAAGGATACATCTGTGTATCCTCACTCATATCTCCTCAGGAAGCTTCCTCTCTCTACATTCCTCACCTCCTTCTGGTGCAATTAGAGAATTGAGATGTCCTACAAGATAGCTGAGCTTGATCGGTTTCTGGGTCATAGGATGGAGGACAGAGGAGCGAGGAAACAAGAGGTGTGATGTGGGCCCTTTGATTAAAGACAAGACGTGCAGCATCATTCTGAATCATTTGTAGAGGTTTGATTGTGCATAATGGCAATCCAGCCAGAAGAGCATTGCAGTGATCAAGCCTAGAAATGACCATGGCCTGGACGAGAAGTTGTGCTGCAAGTTCTGTTAGGAAAGTGATGTTGTGTAGTACAAATTTGCATGACCAAGCTGTCTTTGTAATGTGTTCTTTGAAGGTCATTTGCTCATCAAAGATTACTCCAAAATTACCATGTGCCTGCATGATGGGACCTAGTGATGAAGTGGAGAACAAGAGAGGTCCAAGAACTGAACCCTGAGAAACCCCTGTGATCAGTTGATGTGCTTTCGATACCTCCCCTCTCCAAGCAACCCTGAAAGACCTACCTGTGAGATAGGACTCAAACCAGTGAAGTGGAGTACCTGTGATGCCCAGTGATGAGAGGGTGGACAGAAGGATCTGATGATTCACAGTGTCAAAGGCAGCAGATAGATCCAGCAGAATTAGAACTGATGGTTTGGAATCAGCCTTCGCAATCCACAGGGATTCAGTGACCGACGGTAGTGCAGTCTCGGCTCAGTGGCCACTCTGGCTCTTGATGTCCAGCTGTTTATTCTGTAAAAGGAAAGATAGTACCTGGTTGAAAACAACCCATTCAAGTGTTTCTTTGTTTTTTTTGCTATGAAGGGTAGGAGAGAGAAAGGTCTGCAACTGTCTACAAGTGATGGGTTTAATGTGTTATTTTTGAGCAGTAAGGGTTACCCGAGCCTGGTTGAAGGCGGTAGGGAAAATGCCAGTGTAGAGAGATGTTGTGGTTTGTTTATATGTGAGGTTAATCTAGGGCTGTATGATTCACCGAAGTTAGGCTGGAATCGCTAATTGGCTCAGCATTATGAAATCGGCAAGTTCTAATTAAATTATTTCTATGCTGAGCGTGTTTTGAAAGTACAACACTCTCTTCAGTGCATCTATCAGTTCGCAACAAATGCTGCTCAATTCATCTTTGCAAGTGCTGTGAGATTGTCACTTATAATGTGCATTTTATAGTAACATGACCTAACATCTTTTCAAGCTTATATGGAAGTTTTTACGGGCACGTTGTCCAGCAGAAGAGAATATTTAACAATGTTTTTGCACAAACTCACTCTGTGACATTCAGAGTTTGAAATACTTCCTTTTGTGATCTGATGTTATCTGTATTTACGATAAAGGCCATGTCATTTGCATGCCTTTATAAACATGCTTTATTCTTGTGAAAATACATAATATGTCTGGTGGAGCACAAATATACCTTCTATTAGTAACTGTGTGCTTTGTTTTCATGTTCCTTTAGGTAATATATCTCTATCTATGTTTTTTTCTGCTACAGTGATATCTTGGATGCCTTTGTCCATATTAGGGATTCCTAGAATGTCAAAAGTGTCAAGACTTTACTCACTTATAGACTTTCTATGTGAGGGGGCCCCCTCTGGCTACGATTATGAATGAAACTTTTATGTGTACTCTTGCTAAAACTCACAAGACCATATTTTGGGTATATTTTTGGGTATGTACACAACAGTGGCGGCTACTGGTCTGTCAGAGAGGGGAAGCTCATTTTCGGCCTACATCATAAAATTGTCTATTTATTTAAAAGTAAATTCTGCCCTACGTTCCTTTTCAAGAAAATGGTCTGTGACCCTGTCGTACCAACTAGGAGTCTTTTCAAGTAAAAAAATATTAAACTCTGTAAAACTGAAACAAGGAATGTGGTGTATAATTGTGTGAAATGTATGATGAAAATCAAGCAATTTCGCCAGGCAAATATCAAAGAAATAGGTTGCAGCAGTTTTTATTTCGACTGAACTTGAGAAATCCGCGATGGGACTGAGCGCGAATAGCTTCAGTGATTCCTTATAGTACAGAATCGCTGTCAGTCAAAAGGAGATGCAGTCTTTCGACAGACCCTCCAATCATCACGCAGAAGCTCGGAGTCCGGGCCAGCCCACTCCCCATTCACCCCCAGAGACGCTGAGCGTCCGTGGGCGGGACATAATCGCAGCGTTTATCCAATGACCGTCTAGTTTCGAAGCGCTGAAAAAAAACGTCAAAGCAGCCCCATTGAAGTCAATGGACGCTGGGCTTCAATAGGGAAATGCACTGTGACGCTGCGGGAATGTATGAGAAGGAGATCGAGTCAGCCGACCTGCTATATGTAACTGATTCTGAACGAACTCGTCTTTGAGATGAACGTTTTCTAACGCATTTTTAGTCAATAAAATGTTAATACAATAGTACATATTTGACCATTAATTTTGTGACATTATAAGGGAAGCCGAGCTTCCCTTGCAGTCTTAAAGAAATCGTCCCTGGTACACAAAAAAGGTTCAAATTATTCAACAGCAGCCCTAATTTAATTCCGTACTCAATCTGACCCATTTAACATAAACCGCACCCGTGATAGCAGCATGGAACCATAACATTTACTTAAATTGTCTATGAATAGAAAAAGTGTGAATCTGAATGTCTAACATCATGAATCTCTAACATCATGTTCTACTCTTTGTTGGTTATAATGAGTGGATTCACGAGTGAGCAGATTTCAGCCAGTGAACAAGCAAAGGTTTTGCAAATGTTTTCATAACTTTGCTAGCTTTTGCAGAGTTCTATAGCTAGCTAAGGTAGCTGGTAAAGCATTATCAAGTAAAGCAATCTCATCCTTCTGAAACAACAAAGTTTCTCAATCTTTATCTTTGTTCTATTTATCTTGAGTATTTCTTTTACTTATGTTCATGCTGATCTCGTTATTTTCTTTTGGGGTTCTCTCTGTGTGTTCTGATGGTTAGATGGAGTTCTGTCAGAAGAGTTCTAGCAAGTTCGGGAGTCATGCTCAAGAATATTGAATTTTCAGTACTTTTGCTCTTTCCGAGTCTTTCTGTTAGAACCTAAATTCTATTTCTATTTAACTAACCTAACTGCCATCACAATGCAGTGGCTTTGAATCCTCCTAACTGCAGATGCAACTCCTCTCTACATAGGACGAAATCTAATACTAAAATGTGATTGTTCTTTTAGGAATTCCAGTTAAGAAAAGCCTGGTGGGTATCAATTCGAATTTCTTTTTGGGGGTAGCCTCCACCCCTGCCTTCATCTTCAGGCAAGATCAGCCCTATCTGCATACCCAGGGTGTGGACCAAGGACGGGGCCTACGCCAGAGAACTTTTCTATACAACTAAAGAGTCTTTCTGGTAGAAATGAGAACTTTAGCATTGGTTCTACCAGGAAGACTCTAATGCCACGTCATTCATTCATAATAACAGGTCTGGCCAATCACTGCTTGACACCTGGAGTATATAAGCACTGAATTCTCTTTCGCATTCGCTGTTGATGATGCTGACGTTCCCTTCCATCCTCCAATCCGCCACCAGGTTGGCCCTGTCCATCCATCAGGGTAGGCTCTGCCCCTATCGTCATCTTCAGGAAGGATCAGCCCTATCTGCATAGCCAGGATTTGCACCAAGAACTTTTCTGTACAACTAAACATTGTAGCTCACTACAATCTGTTAATACCTTATGGAATAAAAAACACTAAAACATTCACCTGCCCTCTGATTCTTTCTGGTAGAAGCTAATTATTTTAGTTTTAAAGTTTTAAATATGGATATTTTTCTTACACAACGCATCACTTTGCTTCAGAAGGCCTTTATTAACCCCTCAGAGCCGTGTTTTTATGATGGATGGTTGCACTTTTTTGGGCTTCAAAATCTCATCCTCTATTTACTGCCATTATAAAGCTTAGGAGAGCCAGCACATTATTTAATATAACTCAGATTGCATTCGTCTGAAAGAAGACAGTCATATACACCTAGGATGGCTTGAGGGTGAGTAAATCATTGGGTAATTTTCATTTTTGGGTGAACTAACCCTTTAAACAGCAACTTTTCTAAGCGTTACTTTCGTACATTAATTATTTTTTCTACTCTCACTGCAGTGACACATACAGTATACATTTATTGTAGGAACAACATTAACATTTGTTAGCAATGATAGTTTCACAGGTTACGAATGCACAGTACCCAACTCTAAACTTACATTTACATTAAATTGGTTGTGCAGTTTACTGTCTATTGAGACTTTTAGTTGAGCATTTCTCTCTCCCAACCACTTCCTAGGAAATGTTGGATTATTTCCTTCAATAATACAAAAATATTGTTTCTTAACTTGCAAATAATGCAACAGTAGCCTATTATTTTTTCAATAAACGTAAGCTGCTTTACTAAAAGTTAAAGTAGCCCAAATCCCAACTATTATATTAATTTATTTAGTATTACTACTTCACATTCTTAGTAAATTCAAGTAACGAAAACAAAAAACATCAAATATTAATACCTTTTCATCACACAAATATGAATTGAGCAAACAAATTCTGATAATAAAACAAATGCATTAATGATATTCCCATTACGTTTTAAAAAGGTGATGATCTTTGATTTCTGTTTTCTGTAGAGTTTCCAGTCTCTCTCAACTCATACTGAATCTACAGACGTAAATGACAATCCCTTCAGTTCTCTCTCCTCTTTTGATGGAGTGAGAGAATCTGTCCTTCAACTGAGAGACAAACTGGAGGATTTCTGCAAAGAGGAGCTCAGGAAGATCTCTGGCAGAGGTAAAGTCCTGGAGATTCATCTGCTCTCAGAAATGATCCTCCATCATCTCATATCATGTAGAAGATTATATTAAAAATGTCTTAGGAACGGATGCAGGGATCATTTTCTCTTGACATGATAATCACACTCTTCATGTCTGTTGATTTCCACAGTCACTTTCACCAACATTGTTCCCAGGACCAGGAACGACTTCCTACAATGTAAGTCACTAAGAAAACAAGCAGAGAAACTCACTGAGTGTGTTCATGTTCTTCCTGTAGACGGAGAAAGAAAACATGACAGAAGAGTTTTATAGTTGATCATGCAAATGATGATTTGCACAGGATATCTGGTAAACTGTACTGAGACACTGATGATATATTGAACATGAAGAGTTCAGATACATTAAAAGATCAGACAGATTGATAATTCCTGATTGTGATGTGTTTTCTCTCCATCAGATTCCCATCGGCTTACTCTGGATCCGAACACAGCACATAAACTTCTCCATCTGTCCGAGAGGAACAGAGTGATTATTTACTCTGACACAGATCAGTCGTATCCTGATCATCCAGACAGATTTGATGTTTATGCTCAGGTGTTGTGTAGAGAGAGTGTGTGTGGACGCTGTTACTGGGAGGTTGAGTGGAGTGGAGATACTGGTGTGTTAATATCAGTGTCATATAAGAGCATCAGCAGGAAGGGACGGGGTAATGAGTGTGTGTTTGGATGTAATGATCAGTCCTGGAGTTTGATCTGCTCTCCCTCCAGATACTCATTCAGACACAATGACATAGAAACTAAGCTCTCTGTAAAGCCCATCAGACGCAGTAGAGTAGGAGTGTATGTGGATCACAGTGCAGGAACTCTGTCCTTCTACAGTGTCTACAGAGATGCAATGAGCCTCATCCACACAGTCCAGACCACATTCACTCACACGCTCTATCCTGGGTTTAGGGTTTGTTATACTGGATCATCAGTGAAACTGTGTTGATAAATCAGAAATAGATTCTAGAGAGATTCTCTCTGTCCATAATGCTTTCATTTATTCATTACTTTAAGTCTCCATTCCTAGGAGGAAAAAAATCTAAATAAGGTGCATTCTGCTTTATAAAAGCAAAAATATTATTTCAATGGGAAAAGCATTTTTGCAGTGTAAATATTGTATTATATTGAATGTACACTGAAAAAAGTGCAAATGGGTTGTATTATTAAAGAACTTTTTATACTTGATCTGACTCAATAAATTTACTTTTCTGCATTGTCATTTGTCTAATGTAAATTTAGATGAGATCATCGTATTAGATGTATTGCATCTAAGATAGAAAAACGGTACTTGCATTAGTTTGTGCTGAGTTTCAAAAGATACAGGTGATGGTTCAGTGTGGCTGCAGTTCGTTGGCTTCTTCCGTTTCCCCGGGAAGATTTGAACTGAGGACTTAAAAGTTTGTTTCGCCAGAGATGGTCGTCTCAAAAGAAGATGGAAGCACGGTCGCCTAAGACGTCCGGGAGAGACGTGCACGAGGGGGCGATGGACAATGCAGGGACAATCGAGAGACAAAGCAAACTGTTTGTGCTTGTCTTTTACGGACAAACAAGCCAACACGCCTCCTTGGTTGAAACAACCAATGGTCAGGGTGCAATGTTTGGCGGGCAAAACTTTCTTTTGTCTTGTCTTGCGGCTCGATTTGCATAATTTATGTAGTATCAGATCAGAGTGTACTTTCTTCACAGTACCATTCAAATAGAACAATGCATTTCACAGTAATGTGACATACATTGTTGAATGAGGCATAAAGAGAGCTTTACAAAGAAACCAAACTTGTCAGGTGGGAAAGGCATATAAGAGAAGTTATAGTTTACTGTCAAAGTTTATTGTTAGAAATGACACTAGCACAACTACAGTCCTAGCTAAACTTATACAGTAGGGATACCTATATGCAATTTGAAATACAACGGCGGGTACACTTATATTTTGCACATACAATCTTCAATACGTGTTTGTGTGTCTGTGTGTGGTGTGTGTATTGGGTTTTGGCTGGAATGCTGCCACATGGCTTGCAGTAATTCGATCCGAGTTGACCACGCTCCTTTGAAGTCGCAAGGGAGATGTTCAGGAATCTATCGAAATAGCCATAAAACGTGTCCCGTGAGCTGTTAGTGTCCGCCAGATCGGAGCCAATGCAAGATTTACAAACAAAAGTTCAATGAGTTAATGCTTAAACACAGTTTATGGTGGGCCTGCTAAATTTTTGATCCTGTGCAGACCCTACACCCTTGACATCGGTGTCTGAATATGTCAGTCATACAGAACCCTAAAGACAGGCTATCATGGTGGCTTAAAAGGAGCTGACACATGCTATCACTGTCTAATTTTAATCCAGGTGAGCGCTGGCCTTAGCCGAGCATACTCACCTTCAAAAACAGTTCACCAAGGTGGCCCAAAAAGAGGGCCGAACACTCGGTCAAACACCATAGCTGACATAGCGCAACCAATTTTGGCTGCTGTCTGCTTAGTGGCGCAAAGAGCGAGATCTGTTGTGCGGCACAGCTCAGTAATTACCTCAGGGGAAAGACCCTGGCCATCATCATGGACCTTAAGCAGGTCGGCCCGGTAGCCCTGCAAAACAGCCATTGTTTATCTTACATGCTATTTTCAAAAGCTTAGACAGCAGGGTCAGAGTCTTCAACAACGATGTACCTCCCATTGAAGGATTGACCGCGAACGTATCCTCAATGGGAGGCATCGATGCATATCTGTGCTCATGCAATCCCTCCACATTTGTATAATTCAAATCCTGAAAGGGATAAATGCGTGCTGAATATGGTTTCTTCCAAGACCTCTCAACCTCAGCATGGAGGTCCAGAAGAAATGGAAGACTCGGTAGAACCTGGCCGGTTATGGCCAGCCAAGAAATGCTCATCTAATCTACCGCGAGCAATCTCTAGGTTTTCGGGCTTTAACAGAACCTCTGCATCACGCATTTCATAACCCCCAGTAGCTCATTGTATGTGGGGCAGACAGGCTGCGTGGGCTTGATAAAAACATATTCGCCTTCCGCAGACACATCCTGCTCAAAGCCAGAGAGGCCTATCCTCCAGATTGGATGATTCTAATGAAAGAATGGCTCAGCGCTTTTGCCGGCGGCAGAGGAAATAAGAAAGATGCATGCCTCACACAAAGTCCTCCGCCAGCTCGACCTGAGAGCCCCAAGATCTGTCTCCGCCATGCCTCTGTGATCCCCCGGGGACAGACACCTGACCTGATTCCCTCAAGAAAAGGGCCGGGTGAGAACGGAGCTTTTTCATTGAAAAGCCCTCGCAATCTCCATGTTCCGCTCCCTCGAGAACAGAACGCACATGACAAGGCAGAAAACGCACATCTTGCGTGTCAGATAGCACAGACACGGGAAACGCACTTCCTGAAGTGCTTGTCAGAGGAGGAATCCATAGTGACAATCACCTACACACACTTCAAACAAAGGGTCACCTGAAGACAAAAAAGCTGATGACGTGTACTCCAGGTGCTCCTTTTGTACTCACGTCGCACTTGAGTGACATCATGGGATGTCGCAGGCCAATGTCATTGTCGCATTTTTACTCATACTTCAGACATTGTTATGCCAAGGTGTTCCTCACAAAGTGTCTTCTAACGCAGTGCGAGTTTCCATTCAAAATGGAACTAGGACAGACCACCATGGCTATTTTTGTGCTCCGTGAAAGTGATGGCCTAAGCACTCCCCTGGAGATCAGCATTGTCATTAGCCGCGTTTCCACTGTCGGGCCTAAAGCGGGCGTGCTAGTGCGTGCCAGGGCCAGTCGTGTTTCCACTGTCACTTCCGGGGCTTGATCGTGCCTCATCGGGGCTTCCTCGGGGCCAACGGCCCGGGTTTTTCGGCCCGCCAAATACCTTGGTCCAAAGCGGGCCAGCTCGGGCTTGAGGGAGTGGTTACGAACAAAGGCAGAGTTTATCTGTGTGTGGAGACGGAGGCGCCATTGATGATTACATGTAGATTACCAGCACGTCTCGTCTCTCAACGGACTAATATCCATATTTAGCTCCGCAAATTTCATAAAATAAAGCAACTCCATGTTTTCGGGATTCCTCTGTTTCTCCGTCACTGGAGAGAGTGCTGAAGCTCCTCAGATCGTATTTTTGGTGGAAAATTTGTAGAAATTATTATTCTTTGTAAATGTGATGTAAACATACTGTCCTATGACTACAAATAAACAGAAACAGACGCGACTGAATAAGTACGTGTGTCCTCTTTCTTTTATGAAATAACAGTAAATACCACTATTTCTGTGACTAATGTTTAATCTTGACACAAATTAATATGATTCATTTGTTTGGTAAAATATCGATGCTTGGGTTTTTATATTTTTAAGTAAACAACTAAATGCCAACAAACGCCCTTTACGATCTCGCTAGTTTTCAGTGATTTCTTTCTGATTATTTTTCTGATAAAACTTCCATTTGTTTGTGAAATGATGGGTTTTTGTGATGTTGTTCCAGAGAGGCGTGTTACGGGCGGGTTTCTGACCTGACGGTGGAAATGCAGTGTGATTTTGGGCTCGGTGCTACAAGTCCGGGGCGATTAGCCTAGCCTGGCCCGCTGAAAGCCCTGGCTCGCACTGGCCCGACAGTGGAAAAGCGGCTATTGATGGTATTGACTTAATTTGTCTTAAATGTTTGATTGACAGTTATTGGTTTACTGTTGTGATTGGATGTTACATTTTCTTGCATTTCATGTATTTTAAGGAGCTTACAATGTTTACTGTTTTTCAATGAATAGATGTTATACTGGATGATTTATCAACACCTTTTTAAGCTTTTCAGTGTTTTCTGTTACATTCTTAAATTTAATGCAAGATAATTTGAAATGTCTGAGTGACAATTTTACTGTAGCAAATGGAATTGATGTATAGATTTATTGATGTTTTTTTTTTTTACATAATTACATTGTTGACGGTTTTATTATTGAATGTTGTGCACTCTTAAAACAGTTTCAGTATTGACTTTTGTAAATCAAATGAATTCTTCCTCAAAAGTTTATAGAATTTTAAGTGGAAATTCTGGTTTCTGTGAGTTTGTTGGAAGATTGCACTAAATAAATTGTTAAATGTTTGATTCCAGAGTGTAAAAGGCTTCTTTTTTCAGACACAAATTCAGGGATATTTCATGTTATGCATAATTTTGTTTTGTATTTATTTGGATATTTAATTTCTAAAAAAGTGAAAAATTAAGTTAATCCAAATAAATAATGATCATTTATAATGTAATGCTAATTAAAAAAAGCTCTTTGGTTGAATGTGTATTTTTCTTTCAATTGACAAGAAGTTGAAGTATTTTCTTTCTTTGATCTTTGATGATTAGTTCAATGAAAAATAATTTCAGTGGTTCTTTCAACAGAAGAAATATCTTTTTTTTTATATATATATATATATATATATATAAAGATAATCTNTCTAGGGAGATTTAAGATTTCATTAGATTTCATTAAAATTTAAAAGAATTTATTTTAAACCATTTTAATTTAAATTTCCTATCCAGAGAGTCACTGTAATCCTTTACGAGTCCTTTTAATACAATGCGCTTTAATCAAACAAAGCTGAAATATGAATTTATGCCCTCATATTCTGGGGAAAACTGAGATGGATATATTATTCGGTTTTAGTTCCACATTTTGATCTACAAATTTTTAATAGGTTTGAAATATTTTATCCAATCTTTTATAAAATGAAGATCAAGATACTTGACTTTATCATTTATTGAGTAAATCACAAATGCTCTGTAGTTGGTATTATAATTGTGATCACTTCACACTTGCTTACACTTACAAATGAATCCTTTATATTTATCTCATTTTAATGTGTTTTCTGTATGTGATTTTTTTATTTCGTGTGAACAGGACTTTTATTTTGATATCATGACATCATAAGTATGCGCAGAGCTCCTTCATTTGTGATTCTGCTGAAGGAAGGTTTGTGTTTTTAATTATTTCAAGTATTTGAATCAATACAGCCTGTCCAGACAGTTTCATAGAGAACTGTGAAATGAGTGGATTATTTATGAATAAAGCATTGTAATTAATATAATGGCATTAATGAACATAGTTAAATTTTTTGTACAGTGTATAAATTCTGAATAGGCAGTTGTTTCTCTCATTTTAAGAATAATAGATTTATAACCAAGTATTAAAAGGTTCGACATTAAGCCTTGTCATGTGTTTATCCTTCGGACAGGTAAATCGGTCATTGACTTATCCGAGTAAATAAGCTGCTTGCCTGGGAAAATATATATGGAAGAGGATTATGGCCAAGTAATAATACAAAAATAAGTAAAAACCATCTCAAGATTATGGTCATTATAATGTGAAATTAGATTAGTTTTTCGAGAAAAAAAAGTCTAAATAAAATGTTGAGAATAAACTTTGAGTGTTGCTGTGCGCTCTGGTTCTGCTGTGATCTTTGACTGGGACTGTTTTCGCGGCTGAAATTGAACAAAAACAGTCAATATTGTGAGTGACATTTTCAATCGTGATGGTATTCAGCACTCTTGATCATGTGATGTTGCTAAACTGTGTCATGTGGTATAAGAGAGGCTCATGACCTCAACAACGCAAGTACATTATATATTACGTAATAGTATCCACTACCAATCATCATTTATACTGTGTAATAAAAAAGTTGTCTAGTTATTTTTTTTGTTATTGATGTTTTAATCAGGCTGCTTGTCCTGTCGGGCAAGTAGTGTTATACATAATGTATAATAAAATTTTTTTAGTTTTTAAGTGGGTGAGGAATATATAGCGTCTTGAAAATCTCTGCAGATCGTCAAAAATTGTCTGTCAAATGAAGGAAGACTGTTGGAGTTTCGCTGACAAAATGAGGTTCATTCTTGCACTTCAGCAAGAGGTTTGTTCTTGCGTGTCAAGCAGGTTCGGTTGAGCTGATCAATGTTTAAATGTGAATAAAAGCCTAAATCAAATACGTTCATCATATAAACCGATTCGGTCTCTTCAGAAAATTTGGACTAAACTGCTCAATATGGATTAGTTTTACGATTTCCTGATGAACTTTTTGAAGTGTCAAAAGTGGTAGTTGCGTAGACTCAACGGAGCGACAGAAAGCTCTCAGATTTCATCAAAAATATCTTCATTTGTGTTCCGAAGATGAACAAATGTTTGGAATGACATGAGAGTTAGTAATTCATGACAGAATTTTCATTTTTGGGTGAATTAACTCTCACTTTGACTGACTCTCTTACCAGTGCACTGAACTAGATCTGATTGAGACTTAATCAGAGATTATAATTTGGATGTGTTTTTCTTTCTGTTTTTTATTTTCATCTTTTTTCCAAACACACAGAGAAACTCCTAGTGAAGCGACACACTAAAAACGATGGCGGTTATTAAAGAGGAGAGTGAACATGTGAAGATTGAAGTCAAACATGAAGAAACTGAGGAACAAACAGGTTGGTTTCATTCTCAAAGCTGAACTCAGTCATTTGATCCTCATTAAAATGTCCAGCTCTAATTTTGAAGAATCACCATTTTATATTGTATTCAAATTTGTATTGTATTCCATAGCATGTTGAATGAAATCTTATGTATCTTATGCAATAGTCTTTCTATGGTCCCCACATCTGTATGTATTGACATGCATATGAAAAGTTCATTTGCAAAAACAGAACTCCGTTTTTATTAATTTTCATAAATCATGTTTTATTATTGTGCATTCAAAGTATTACCAATCAAACTGCAGTTTAAGTAATAATACCTCAAATAAAATCAGATAACTTACAAAATTAAAGTTCATTGAAAATATATTTTTTATATGTTAAAGGTTTTTTTTTATTACCAAAATTACTCCAACAGTTGTTTTTTTTGGCAAAAGCAAATGTTTCAGAGTTTAGATACACAATGCAGATTGTAATCTCCTCAGCTGACAAACTTTATTGTTTATTACACTCAATACAGGGAGCTTCTCCCTCACCACTTTAATGTGCTGCTTTAGCAAGGATCTGTGAAAAAGCTTCAGCTTCTGTTTTCCTTTTACACCCCGAAGAAGATATCACAGGTTCATCAAGCTCGTCGAAATTATGCATCCTTATACATTTTATACTGGTTATTACAATTTATGAAGAGCGCCTCTAAATTAGGACAGCATATGTTCTTCAGCATTGTTACATCTGAACACCAACTTTCGTTAAATTAGAAACACAAACCACCACCTCTCATTTTCTTGTCTTGTCTCGTCTTGTTTTCCTTTGTAGACTGCAATCTTAAAGGTGCCCTAGAATCAAAAATTGAATTGACCTCGGCATAGTTGAATAACAAGAGTTCAGTACATGGAAAAGACATACAGTGAGTCTCAAACTCCATTGTTTCCTCCTTCTTATATAAATCTCATTTGTTTGAAAGACCTCTGAAGAACAGGCGAATCTCAACATAACACCGACTGTGACGTAATAGTCGGGATCATTAATATGTACGCCCCCAATATTTGCATATGCCAGCCCATGTTCAAGGCATTAAAGCCAGTATTAACGTCTGGATCTGTGCACAGCTGAATCATCAGACTAGGTAAGCAAGCAAGGACAATAGCGAAAAATGGCAGATGGAGCAATAATAACTGACATGATCCATGATCCATGATATTTTTAGTGATATTTGTAAATTGTCTTTCTAAATGTTTCATTAGCATGTTGCTAATGTACTGTTAATGTACTGTTAATGTACTGTACTGTAACCCTCAAAATCCATTTTGAGGGTTATATTAGCTGTGTGAACTTTGTTTATGCTGTTTAAAGCAGTCTCGAGCTCGGGGGCGGGGAGCGTGAGGATTTAAAGGGGAAGCAGCCTGAATCGCCGCATATTTAATGATGCCCCAAAATAGGCAGTTAAAAAAATTAATTAAAAAAATCTATGGGGTATTTTGAGCTGAAACTTCACAGACACATTCAGGGGACACCTTAGACTTATATTACATCTTGTGAAAACATGTTCTACGGCACCTTTAAAGTTGTGTTCACTGGTTTTGAAATACTTCCACACAAATTACATTTTTGGAAATAGGTTTAATGTAGTATGAGTATATGGGTTCTTTTCCAGAAAAAAAAAAAAAAAAGAGTCCCATTGCTGATCACGTGTAAGAAGGAAAAACGTCCGTGTGGCGACCAGGGTGGGCGAGAGCCGTGAGGGAACGGCCTCGAGTCTCTCACGGAGGAGCTCCGGGAGCATAAAAGGAGGAGCGACGACAGTGAAGGACTCGAGGCCGGCGCGCCTCCCAGGTGGAGCTCATTATCTCTCGCGCCACCGGCCTCGCGCCGTTCTCTCATGGCTCTCGCCCGCCCTGGTCGCCACAGTCCGGTTCTGATTCCCCAAACAGAGCTTTTCTGTTAAAAGAACACGTTTTACTTAATCTTTGCAATCTGGCAACTATGCACACGTACTCTCTCTACACTGCGGAAGAAGCGCGGATGATCTGAAAACACAAAAGTAATCTGGAGTTTGTTCATTTTAGATTTTCTGCTTGAATGACACTTTCATTTAGTCGGCCTGTGCTCCTTCACTAGCCGCTTGCGCTGTTTGCTGCGACTAAATATGTGATCAAAGTACAGGATGATATCCAACTAAGAAAAAGGGATATGTAGAATTGACCAAGTGTTACTGCTAACAGTGTAATGGAAATACAGCCTGTTACCTTGATATAAATTTAAGCTTAAAGAGAAATTATAATGACTATTTTTGTCTAAAAACTACATATAAAATAGCTACCAAAATTAATGTTAGTAACTGCAGTTTGACTAAAAGCTGACAAAAATGACAATTTAATTAAAGAAAATGATTGGTTATCCCTTCTTTTGCATCACTAATTCATGCTGCTATCTTGAGAGTTAAGTTTTGTTAGGTTGTGAAGAATTACAAAACTGAGTATCACTGGCATAACAGTAAAATAATGTCTCTCAGGGGAAGCCGGGAGAAAAGCAGAGGACCTAATACTGAGCCCTGGGGTACTCCATAATTTTATTTTATAATAATATTTTATATATTTTAGACATAAATGGCAAATTTTAAATGGGTCCATAATACACTTCTTTTTTACTTACAGTTTGGAAAAAAATTGGGTCTTAAAGAAAAAAAGAGCTGACAATATTGTGTTTTTGAGATTGTATGTAACACCTATCTTAGTAGCTTAGTGTGTATAGTATCTAACATAGATGTTGTTTTGATACTTGATGTTGGTTTTGATGTTTGTTGCTTTGTGCCCTTAAACAGGTTAATTTGTATTTGTCTTTCTTTGCCTTAGACCTGATGGCATTGAAAGAGGAGAGTCAAGAACTGAATGAAATGGAAGAGAGGGACCGGTATGAGAATCATGATCTTATTGCTGGAGAAAAGTCATTTAGTTGCTCACAGACAGAAAATATGTCACAAAAAAGAGCAAAGGGACATTATTTCACCTGTCAACAGTGTGGAAAAAGTTTCAACAGAAAAGGATATCTTAATGTCCACATGAGAGTTCACACTAGAGAAAAGCCTTACACCTGCCCTCAGTGTGGAAAGAGTTTCAATGAAAAAGCTTTTCTTAACAGGCACATTAGAGTTCACACTGGAGAGAAGCCTTTTACCTGCCAACAGTGTGGAAAGAGTTTCACTGAAAAAGGAAACCTTACAAAACACATGAGAATTCACACTGGAGAGAAGCCTTACACCTGCCCTCAGTGTGGAAAGAGTTACATTCATAAAGCGCAACTTAAAAAACACGTGAACATTCACATCGGAAGGAAGCCGTTCACATGTGGTCAGTGTGGAAAGAGATTCACTCATAAAGGACACTTCAAAAAACACATGAATACTCACACTGGAGAGCAGCATTTAACCTGCCAACAGTGTGGGAAGTGTTTCACTCATAAAGGAAACCTTACAAAACACATGAGAGTTCACACTGGAGAGAAGCCTTACACATGCCCTCAATGTGGAAAGAGTTTCACTGAAAAAGGAAACCTTACAAAACACATGAGGATTCACACTGGAGAGAAGCCTTTCTCATGTGATCAGTGTGGAAAGAGTTTCGGATGTGAAGTAAACCTTAATTCCCACATGAAGATTTACATTTAAATGTTATTTGTGTAATTAAAAATTCTTCGCCATCGTATGTTCAGATACTCCTGAGAAGTCATGCTTATGTGAGACCCCATTTTTTGTTCTTTGTGTAGGGAGTTTAAAATGGCACTAGAAATTATGTATTTTTGTGAAATTTGAACTGAATTTGGTCCAAATTTTAAGTTTATATTTTTATATTTATTATATTATTTGTTCAAGTATATTTTTTAAGTATACTTTAAGTAGTAAGTATACTAATGTCAATGTACTAGTCGTAAACTTGTGTACGATTTCAATGCTGCTTGGGACTAAATTGGCCCAAATTTAGAGTATAAAAAGTATACATTTAAAACTAGTCTGTAACTTTTTTTTGGTTAAAAATGATCCAAAATCAGTTATTGAGCAAGTACATATCCAGCCAGTGTTCAAAACGATCTCCTTACCTCAGCCGATTCACAATGGTAAGCTTGTAATAATGTGTTCTAATTTGAGTGTAATGTTATTATTGTCTCATAGTATTTTTGTCCCATTTCCAGTCCAAATATCTAAAAATTCTTAAATCCAGATGCTTTTACTAGATAAAATGACATAAGGTATTTTTTTTCTTGTTTTCTGGGAAAAAATAAAAGGGGTAAGAAAAATAATCTTGTTTCTGTTTGAAATCTTGTTTCTGTCCTAAACAGCGAATACTTGCCACACAAATATGAGAGGTATGTTTTTATAAAGCTTCAAGTGTCTACTTTAAAAGAAGTAATTCATGACAAAACAAATATTCTCTGTTTATGTAATCGTAGGCTATCTTTGGTTGCAAGACTGGGAAAACGGCCGTCTTTGAACCTCTCTCATTGTACGACATAGGACCACCGATTAAGAGCCACGATCACAGAAATCGCCACTATTGTTTCATGATGGCAATCGACAGCCCAAAATCGTGTAGTGTATCCCGGGCTCTACATGCTAATCGTCCATGTGAGCAATGCTAACCTGTAAACGCCCCCATCTCTATGATAAACAAAGCATAAAGCTTCATAATTTCTCTGCTTTTCATCGAGTTTGGAAGTTTGGCTGTGACGAATAAGCCTTGGATTTACTTTAGAAGAAGAACGCGATTGATCCAGCTGAGGTAAGTTCTGTGATGTGTGTTGCATTTGGAAAATTGTCCTGACAACTAATTAACGAGACTGATTGGGGAAGAAGAAACACTGGGGTGTGAGCTGTGTATTCAGAGATTTAGGGTGGAAATGATGCATTGCACTGGCTGTCGGTCAAGTTGCAAGGCAAAAAACGTTGGCAGTGAGTGGGGTGTCGTTCGCGGTCAGTTAGGGATGCCGGCGGTGAAGATAGATAGCAGGGACAGGGCGAGTGTAAGCAGGGATGGGGAGTTAGAAGTGCTGTCGTTCCTTATTGTGCTTATGCCTTTGAATTGCTAGAGTGTGCAAGCAAATGGCTGGACTGTGCCCTTTTTGAACAGACTTAAATCGCGGGGATCTCCTTCTGTGTCATATGCAGAAGTCCTTATGAGTGTTGAACTGACGACACACGGCTCGCATTTCCAATTACAGAATGGTGTGGGATTGCAACAAGCTCCTTCAACCCCCCACCTCCCTGGGAGGGGCAGCGTCTTCGCGGGGCGAGTTAAGTGGTTTTATGTTATAAAGTTGTGCTCCTTGTAAAAATAGAGGGTGGGTGAAACTGAAACCAGGAGGGTTTATGGGGCAGGTATCATTTTGCACGTGCATGAGATTGAGGTTTTAAATGAATTTGAAGTGTCACTGTCTGTAGTTGATTTTAAGGATTGTCACCAATGAATTGAGTAAATTCACGTAGTACACTGTCCTAAGGCTTTCTAGGTTGTGTTTAGCCTGTCCTGTAGTCCCCTCTGTTAAATAAAAGTACCTGTTTTGATTGAAGTCGTGGTGTGTTATATTCTGGTGCCAGACCATACTGGCTTAAAGAATTAAAGGTGGTGGCAAGCAGCCTACTGAACAAAGAAGATATTACACTGGTGGCAGTGGTGGGATGTGGGGGTTGAAGGAGCTTGTTGCAATCCATGGAAATCCCACACCGCTCCTGGGAAATGCGAGCTGCGTGTCGTCAGTTCAACACTCACAAGGACCTCTGCACATGACAGTCTCAGCCACAGAAGGAGATCCCCGCGATATAAGTCTGTTCAAAAAGGGCACAGTCTAGCCATTCGCTTACACGTTCTAGCAGTTCAATGGCATAAGCACAATAAGGAACAACAGCACTCCTAACACCCCGTCCCTGCTTACACTCGCCCCGTCTCAGCAGCTATCTATTTATCTCCATCTTCGGCGGCCCTAACCGACCCAACAATGTGAGTACCGCTGTCCTATTTCGGCTTGCAACTTGACTGACAGCCAGTCCACATCCATTCTCTTTTAGACTTTTTAATCTTTCCCACCCCAAATCTCTGAATACACAGCTCACACAGGAGCTCCTGTCTGCCTTGCTGCTTCAGTGGTTTGCGTCTGTAGCTTCATATAGCTTTGTTTTGAATCTCTTACTATCATTCTTTGTTATTTATATTATCATCACCATATATTGCCTAATATTGCCTATGACATTAACTCAGCGTAGCTAGCTTGCTTTCACAACGCTTTAGCATTTCGCTAGCCTGTTAACTTGTTATCTGTGCCTACTGTCTTTTTCTCTCGCGCAATTCTTTTTTTGTACGAATCCATCAAACAACTGGTGTGTTGGATCAGTCTACAAACAGTCATGTTGTCCTCTCCTTTTATTGTTAATTGCACTGCCTGTCACATGTATAGTATAGCTCTCTCTGTCAGCGATGAGGGATTCACATGTCATAAATTCAGGGAAATCGTCAGGCTGACAGAGGCAAGGCAATTTTATTTGGATAGCACATTTCATATACAATGGTAATTCAAAGTGCTTTACATAAAGAAGAACCAAATACATAACAATAAAAATGGAACATATAAGAAATAGAAATAACTGTAAAAACAGGGAATTCCGCTATCTGGATGGAAGAGTTAGGAAGTTTCAGGGAGTTTTTTGTTGTCCGTCAGAGCGGATCTAAACGGATCTTTCTCACATTTAATTCTCCCAGAGCCTAGCTCTACCTGTTAAGGCACTTCAAACTGATACACACAGTTTCAATCTCCCCTTTTGCCAAGACACCTCAAACTGTGCCACACAGCCCCAATCCCCCTTTCGGAGATATCTTAACTATGCAACGCAGTTCAAATTTCCCCTTTGGAAATTTCCCCTTTGGAAAGTGTCCTGACTGTAATCCATAGATATCTTAACCACAGCTCAAATTTCCCCTTCGGAAAGTGCCCCAACTAACGTGTTTTGATTTCCGGAATGTGTTAATCACATTGCCTTTGCAAGTGATCGCAATTCCCCTTAGAAACCCCTTCCACGTACCTCAGATTCAGATAGCCCAACCATCATGGTTTGTCCCCTTATCCAAATTTACCAAATTTTAACCTAATCACAAATGCTTACTTCCTAATTCTCCCAGCTCTTTCAACCAGACAGAGAAAATCTACACGCATACACGCATCCAAACTTTAATCGAGGATAGTAAGAATGTAGGGGCTTTAGATACTGTTTTTGGATGCGACTAGCTAAGTGAACTCTGTACATTGTTCAGTTCCGGCTTTAGAGCCCGTGCAGCAGGGCAATTGGGTGACTGTGAAGTGGCCTAGTTGCAGAGCAAAACACCGCTCTTCCGTTCCGATTAGAACATCAAACAGGCTCCCCCCACTCATTGACACACCCACTGAGAATCCTGTTGAAAGTGCCCTAGTTATTGGCGATCTATTGCACGGAAAGTGAAAATAGAGACACCAGCCACCATAGTGGGAGCCAGAGCGCCTGACATCAAAGCAAATTTAAGTTTTTAGGCTAGATTTAAACTGACAGAGTGTGTCTGCTTCCCAAACAGTGATAGGAAGACTGTTCCAAAGTTCAGGTGCTAAATAGAAAAAGGATCTACCGCCTGCAGTTGATTTTGATATTCTAGGTATTATCAGCTGGCCTGAATTCTGAGATCGCAATAGACGTGAAGGACTGTAATGCTTTAAGAGCTCGCTTAGGTACTGGGGAGCTAAACCATTTAGTGCTTTGTAAGTAATTAGCAAGATTTTAAAATCTATACGATGTTTAACAGGAAGCCAATGCAGTGATGACAGAACTGGGCTAATATGGTCATACTTCCTAGTTCTAGTAAGAACTCTAGCTGCTGCATTTTGTACGAGCTGTAGTTTGTTTATTAGGCGTGCAGGGCAACCACCCAGTAGAGCGTTAGGGTTAGGGTTAGGGTTACCCTGCCTTGAGGTCATGAACGCATGAACTAACTGTTCTGCATTTGTCATTGAGGGTATATGTCAAAGTTTAGATATGTTTTTAAGATGGAAGAATGCGGTTTTACAAATGCTGGAAACCCTAGCCTTCAAATGAAAGATTAGTATCAAGAAGTGAGATTTTGAAGAGAGATTTGTCTTCTGTAGATAAAATGAAAATTGTTGACATGACTTTTAAGTTGACTGGATGGTGGGAAAGGTGGGTCTCTGTAAACCACTGAAAAACCACACTGACCTCATAAACCACATATGACTGTGTGTACCTGGACCAAATGTCTCCATGAGTATATTAAAACCTGACATTTTTTATGTTTAGCTTTTGTTTGTTTGTTTTGAAAATGTAATGCCAAATGTTTTCTGTAATGGGTAGGTTTAGGGGACAGGGTAGGGGATAGAATATACAGTTGTACAGTATAAAAATCATTACAACAATGGAAAGTCCCCATAAAACATGGAAACCCAGCATGTGTGTGTGTGTGTGTGTGTGTGTGTACTTGTACAGCTATATTTGTGAGGACTGGTTTGAGTTTTAGACCATTGGAGTGAGGACAAAGTGAGTAAAACAAGGACCTTTTGGCTGGTCCTCACTTTCTGAGACCTCTTTAAAGGGCTGATGGAGGATTAAAACTTGGTTTTAGGGATAATGTTTGAATTAGGTTAAGTTTAGGATTAGGCACAAAGTTATGATGGCAAGGTTGGGGTAAAGGGCTAGGAATTGCCAGCAGCCATTTCACCCTGTAGCCAAAGACTGGTTGCCCACTGAAGCTAAGCAGGGCTGAGCCTGGTTAGTACCTGGATGGGAGACCTCCTGGGAAAACTAGGTTGCTGCTGGAAGAGGTGTTAGTGAGGCCAGCAGGGGGTGCTCACCCTGTGGTCTGTGTGGGTCCTAACACCCCAGTATAGTGATGGGGACATGACTATACCCTATACACTTCGGGTGAGACGTTAAACTGAGGTCCTGACTCTGTGGTCATTAAAAATCCTTCGAAAAGAGTAGGGGTCTAACCCCGACATCCTGGCCAAATTTGCCCATTGGCCTCTGCCCATCATGGCCTCCTAATCATCCCCATACACTGATTGGCTTCATCACTCTGTCTCCTCTCCACCAATAAGCTGGTGTGTGGTGGGCGTTCTGGCGCAATATGGCTGCCGTCGCATCATCCAGGTGGATGCTGCACATTGGTGGAGGTTGCTTTCCTGTAGCTCAGTGGTTAGAGCATGGCACTAGCAATGCCAAGGTCATGGGTTCGATCCCAGGGATTGCACATACTCAGATACAAATGTACAATGCAATGTAAGTCGCTTTGGATAAAAGCGTCTGCCAAATGCATAAATGTAAATGTAAATGTGAGGAGATTCCCCCTTCCGTATGTAAAGCGCTTTGAGTACCCAGAAAAGCGCTATATAAATGTAAGGAATTATTATTATTATTATTATTAATTGCATTATGTCAATGAATGTCCTCACAAAGATAGCCATGTTTGTTCAAATGAATCAAAGCGCCAAATGAGAGTAGAATCATCGCTGAAATGTGTTACTCGCCCGGTAACTTTTTTATGAATGGTGGTGAGAATGTGAGATTGCTTAGTACTATCACAAAAATTGCAACAGTTGTGATGTAATTATATTACTGTGTTTTCAGTTTCGATTCACTGTAAATACTCCTCTGCATTTGAGTCGCTTTAATTAGCATTTGGGAACGCAACATTTGTAGAAACGTTTATAAATCTGTTGTTATTAACAAAGAGAAGTTTCAGGTCACACGATCCTTCAAAAATGCTTATTTGCTGCTCAAAAAAAAATGTACTATTTATATTTTGAGTCTTAACATTTTTATGGAAATTATACCATTGAAACATTTGCGGTAAGATTTTAAAAACGCATTAAAGTGATGAAAAGTGAATAAGGAGTGAAAACATTTAAAATGTTACAAAAAATTTCTATTTAATAAGTGCTCTAATAAATGTAATCAGTTTATATATATTTGACAACTGCAAATAATTGCTGTTCATTTAACTTTCTATTCATCAAAGAATCCTGAAAAATAAAATGTATCACTACATTTGTGTGTTTACACACAAAAAAAGAAGAAGAAGAAGAAGAAAAAGAAATATGAAGCAGCACAACTGTTTTCACATTGATAATAATCAGAAATATTTCTTGATTTCTGAAGGATCTTGTGACACTGAAGACTGGAGTAATGATGCTGAAAATTCAGCTCACAGGAATAAATTAAATTTTACTATATATTAAAATAGACAAAAAATATTTTTGCTGTTTTTACTGTATTTTTGATCAAATAAATGCAGCCTTGGTGAGCATTAATAATTGTAATGTTTCCAAACTTTTGATGAGTACTTCAATAATAACAATTCTATAAATACTTTTATAACATATTGTATTATATAATATTACTATCATGGTTATTAAATATTACTTTTTTTTTTTACAGGGCAATAGCCTGTATTATTACAATCTAAGATATATCTTTTAATTTGTTAAAATATATATCTTTTTAAATAATAATGGTCGAGGGGCGTGACTTGGGCGTGGTTAGATTGTCCTTCTTTTTTGTCTGTAGCTGATCACATGCCTGAGTATGAAAACCATTACGCCTATGGAGAGTTCCTGTAAACCACATATAGAAGCGTGTATGTGTCTGTGTGTGTGAGAAAGAGAGAGATACACAAATCCACATCAAGTGAGACAGTTATGCACATTATTATTTATTTATTTTTGATATTTCTCTTTCTACCTAATTAAATAACAGTGTGTATTAATGTATGTTCAGGACAAAAAGCCAAGGCAATTACTGTGAACATGAATAATAATAACAAAAAAGCAACTAAAATAAAAGGTCATATGATATTAACAGTAATGATACAGAGGTGCGTGTCAGGCCAAATTAAGTTAAGCACTTTATTGTCATTGTACAAGTAAATCAAGATTTTTTTTGTACTTCCACAATGTACAAAACAGAATAGAAGATTAAGGGTACATCAAGATGGACATAAATGAATAAAACAGAGAACTATTTTGAATACCCAATCCTACAATCACTGTTTATTGATTGGCTCATAGATTTGATACTTTTCATTTGTCCTTTATGTTGCTGGAGTTATTATTGTTATATTTACCTGAACATCAAACATATTATAATAATAATCTGTTTGATACTAGAAAGAAAGTAAAATAATAATGATCTGATACTGATACTTCATAAAATCTGAGACATGCATTAACTTTAGTACATGTTTAGATTATTTGATGCTTTTTTTAAATTTGGATACTGTCAGTAACATACAGTATTTGTAGCTGAAGGCATCTAAATAAAGTAGAAGCCTAGTTGATCAATTTCATTTGCGAATCTCGCTACAATGCCGTAACACTTTCCAGACTTCACATCAACAGTCACAGGGCTACCCACGTCTTTAGCCTTAATGGAAAATGTCCTTCTTGCACCGTTGCTTTTTGCAACCACAAATTCCAACCCACGGACTCTGTCCTTATTTTTATTTGGCCACAGTTTCGCAGAGACGATTTGATCATCATCTGCGAACAGAAATTCTCTTATTTTCCCAGTTGAAGTATCTCCAATTGTAATCTCGTAGCCAGCACTGAAAAACACCTGGATTGCTTTGAACTTGGAAATATGTGGAGTCATGGAGGTCTGCACTACTGAAATATATGGTAAAACCTGAAAACCAAGACAACAACAAAAAAAGTTTGGTGAATTTAGTTTTTTTATTTAATGTCATTATATTGTTTGGAGCATGAGAAACAGAAAGGGGATTTTCTTTTTTTTTCTTTTTTTAATTAACATGATATCCTCCTCTTTCACCAATCAATTTAATTTGTATCCAAACTTTGTATAAAGATAATTCTCAACTGTTGTTATGAAAGATATAACAGAATGATTTGATATACCATTGTACTTTATGCAATACTTGTAAACATGGCCATAAATGGGTAGTCCCATTCTATACAATGCATCTATACACTGTATCTAATTTGCATATTAATGTGCACATCCAACACACTATTGCCTACACCACTGCAGCCACAAGAACATGTTCCAATTTGAACCTGGTGTGACACTGGTGGGCGGAGCTACTGTAAATTTGCACTTAGTAATTCCCAGGTGAAAAAAAAGTATACTTGAGTGCATTAAAAAAATACTTAAATACATTTGTAGTAAATTCTTTATTTTGGTGCTAAATAAAAGTGTCAAAGTTATACACTAATTCAATGTATATTTGTACTTCAGTAGTACTTCACTGCACTTGGAAAAGTATACTAAATACCACTGCTACTTAAATCGATTTTTAGTGCAATGAAATAAAAATATACAGAGGAGTTTTATTAGTGTATTTGTTAAAAGTGTGCTTTCAATGCTTTAAAATTATATCAATCTTAGTAGACTTTTATATAGTAATCCTAAGTTTAAATGACATTGATTTTCTTACAAATATATTACTAATGTACTAGTTATAAGTACATTTCCCCCAGGTGAAAAAAAGTGCAGTAAAATACACTTTATTTTAGTACACAGTACACTTCCATAATATACTTAAAGTGCTCTATTTTCGTGCACTTATTTTGTACTTAATATACTAAAAGCTGTACTTTAGTACTTCTTAATATAATCTTAAGAACATCTAAGTGTACTCAACTGTGCTATTTTAAGACACCATGAATTTGAACTAAAATGTGCTTTTAACATAATATCTCTGTATTTAAAAAAATGTATTTAGTTACCACTTGAACCCCTCTTTCATACACCTTTAAATGTGCTCATCAGACATAGGAAATACACTTATGAAATATTTAAAATATAATAATAATATATGATATATATATACAAAATGTATTCGTAATGTTGTAGGCAATAAATTATAAATACATTTTGTATATATTCATTAAATATTAATCTTATATTTGAAATACATCATAAGTCTATTTTAAAAGTGTTTGAAAGATGGGTTCAAGTGGTAACTACATAAAAAAAAAATTTATACAGAGATAGTATGTTAAAAGCACATTTTAGTTCAAATTCATGGTGTCTCAAAATAGCACAGTTGAGTACACTTAGATGTTCTTAAGATTATCTTAAGAAGTACTAAAGAAGAGCTTTTAGTATATTAAGTACAAAATAAGTGCACGGAAATGTACTTTAAGTACATTATGGAAGTGTACTAAGTGTACTAAAATAAAGTGTATTTTACTGCACTTTTTTCCACCTGGGTAGACACTTATTTATTATTTTTATTACCACACTGGCAGATATTGATAATTTCACTTAAGTAAAATGCACTTAATTTAGATCCCCCCAGGAAACAAGACTAAATATCTTAAAATTAAAGTCATAATATATACATTGTTTTTGTATTACCGTAAAGCATTTTGTCACTCTCGCGTGAACGTGAACATGAGGCGAGATTGTGTCGGGTCGGCGCAGCTCAACTTGCAAGTGCTGTTTTCTGGCGTAGACGTGCCAGAGGGGGTTAGTGCACGCCTCAAACACACCACTACAAGTCAATTAACCATCGTAAGGACTTAGAAAACTATTTATGAAGGTAAAAAAAGTTACTTAGTTCTGCTTTAAGGGGGAATCTCCTCAACCACCACCAATGTGCAGCATCCACCTGGATGATGCGACGGCAGCCATATTGCGCCAGAACGCCCACCACACACCAGCTTATTGGTGGAGAGGAGACAGAGTGATGAAGCCAATCAGTGTATGGGGATGATTAGGAGGCCATGATGGACAGAGGCCAATGGGCAAATTTGGCCAGGATGTCGGGGTTACATCCCTACTCTTTTCGAAGGACATCCTGGGATTTTTAATGACCACAGGGAGTCAGGACCTCGGTTTAACGTCTCATCCGAAGGACGGTGCTTTTTGACAGTATAGTGTCCCCATCACTATACTGGGGCATTAGGACCCACACAGACCACAGGGTGAGCACCCCCTGCTGGCCTCACTAACACCTCTTCCAGCAGCAACCTAGTTTTCCCAGGAGATCTCCCATCCAGGTACTGACCAGACTCAGCCCTGCTTAGCTTCAGTGGGCAACCAGTCTTGGGCTACAGGGTGAAATGGCTGCAGGCGAAAATATGTGCTTTTAAGAATAGATCTAATGGTGACATTTCTATCATTATTTTAATACAGAAAAATGCGAAGAAATACGTACATAAATACGTCTCTTTTTTACTGGGGTATGAGGGATGCCCCTTTCATGAATGAATCACTCTTTGGGGTCGATTCTTTTCAAAACAATTGGCAAAATGTTCTGAATTGGTTCGCAAATGAGTTTGAATTATTTGTTCAGTTCACTCACGCACTCAAAATCATCTAAAGCGACTACACACTCTTAAAACAATAATGGGAAACGTATGAACATTGGGAAAATAAAGTTCGTTGGATGAAGTAGGCATGAACCTTCAATCAACTGAAATTTTTTTCCCTCCATTTCTGTTACCTGATGGAGTTTGGGTTCCTTGCCACTGTTTCATTTGGCTTACTTAGTTGGCGACACAGTATTCAGCAATATTATTAATTTGACTGCACTGTCAGAGGAGAACAACTTGAACTGACTTGATCTGAATAATGGCACTATTGTCATCTGTAGAGCCGCTTCACAACTGAATTAAATTTGTTTCATAAAGAAATTTACAGAGTTATTGAACTGAACTGAATCAACACTGAACTTAATTGAGCTGAATGACATTATTACCTTACTACAGCTGCTTTACTGATGAATTTGTCTCTTATTTGGTAAAGTTTTCATCATAATTCTGTTCCTTTCCTGTCTATTATTGTGAAGCTGCTTTGAAACATTGTCTATTGTATAAAGCGTTTTAGAAATAAAGGTGACTTGACTTGACGAAGATCTGTATTGAATTGAACACCGGTGTGTGAAGCATGTAAACAATTCTACGCTACAGGGACTTCATTACAAACAAAATACTATTTAACACTAAATGTACACAAGTATCAGAAAATATGACATTACCATGTTTTTTGGACATATACCTTAAACATCATTGTATGAAATTGATACCCACCAACCCACCATATTTACATTTATGCATTTGGCAGACGCTTTTATCCAAAGCGACTTACATTGCATTATACTATACATTTGTATCAGAGTATGTGCAATCCCTGGGATCGAACCCATGACCTTGGCATTGCTAGTGCCATGCTCTAACCACTGAGCTACACTGAGCTTAATGTATTTCTGTGTGATACCATCAGTGTACCATGGTAATGCGACAATAGGCTAATTTTAATTTGTTTATTTTAAAAGTACAGCCAAATTTTAACACACCATCTCTCACATGTGCACAAAATGGGGACAAAATGTGACTTCACCATCATCATTATCTTGTTTACTAGTAAGTCACTACATGAGTAGTCTTTTCATTTGATACTTTTACTTGAGTAAAGTTTTTGGTTACTCTACTCACCTCTTCTTCATAGTGAATTCTGATCTTCTTAATGGAGCTGATGGAAGGAGTTATAAAGCTGGTTTTATAACCACCTGTCCCACCCACCATCGGAGGTAGTTCTGAGAAAGGAATTAAGAGGGAAAAAAACAATGGCTACATGTACAGTGAAAGCAGAATACAGCTGT
This sequence comes from Anabarilius grahami, assembly GCA_003731715.1. Taxonomy (NCBI): domain Eukaryota; kingdom Metazoa; phylum Chordata; class Actinopteri; order Cypriniformes; family Xenocyprididae; genus Anabarilius; species Anabarilius grahami. The sequence continues at coordinate 800,686 of RJVU01019022.1, forward strand.
TCATAGTCTTTTTGATTGTTAAAAGAGTTCAACTGCATTCAAAATTTGAATGGATCCTAAAAGTTTTAAGTCCAGTCATTGTCTCATGCTGGCACATCAGTTATGCTGAGCTCCGCACTTGGGTAGAAATATAAAAAGCATTTAAAGACACTGGCCCTCATTTACGAAATGAACGTATGACAGAAAACTGGGCGTATGGTTATTTCCACTCAAAAAGTGGCATTCATTAATATGGACATGAGGTGGCTATGATCAAATCTCACGTCAGGTCTCAGCTCGTTTACGCAAGATTTTAAATTGGTGTAAACTTGTGTGCGGCATAGCAAATCTGGTGAACTGTAATGAGAGAACTTTGTTCATTTAGATTATTTTTCCTACCAAAAACCGAAGCTCATTAATTGATAATTAACCCTTAAACGACAAGATTAGAATGTCAAATTAAAATTAAATTAAATTAGAATAGATGGATGTCCCATTAAAAATACCACAAATGTTTTTAGATTTACATGCACAAATAGTTGCGTAACACGAGGATTCTCACATCATCACATTACGCACTTGAAGCGCTTCTGTGAACCGAGAAAAACAGAATAAAATTATATAAAAGGAATAAAATAAATAGGACTACATTATATATTTCACTTAAATAATTAACAGATTAAAAAAAGAAAAAAAAAACTGTGCGACAAGTGCGTTTTTATGGCACTCTAACGCATTGTATTTGTTTTCTTTATATCTTTAATTTATTAAATCCAAGTAATTACACTGGAGCCTCACACGTGCACACACAACATTTTTAGTGTTGCTAACTTGACTTCCCTTTCGAAGGGAAATTAAACTCTGCGTTCAATCGCATTGGGGAACGTCACACGTGAACTGATGTCTGAAAGCCAAAGAATCACACCACTCCATTCCTATTGGCCGGCGACAGCCTATGCCGTAATCATAGCGCGAACCCAGAAGTATAAAAGGAGCGGCTAGGGAAACAGTCAGTATCTCTTCGTCTTTCAGGACTGTTCAGTCTGATCGCGATTGTATTGACTCTGGTAAGGGAATCTATATTATGCCTTACAAACGTTCAAGAGAGTGTGTTCATCCGTGTCTCAGGTTTTGACACTTGATATACACATTTCTGGGCGTTTTCTGTCTTCTGTTATTTACTGTGAGCGTCTCCCTATCGGGATGCTCCGTTCTCGTTCGGCACTCTTCTTGAGGGAAGAGATGTCCGCATCTGTGCCTGGTGATTCTGGCCCCATTTGTGCTGAGGCAAAATGAGCTCGCAGGTGAGCTCGTTGGGAAGTTTGAGAGAGTTGTATTCTCTCTCAGCTCCCCCGGGGCTGATGAGGATGAGTTGTTGGATGACAATGTCGTCAGTGTTTGACGTCATCACGTCCAGCAGCGAGCGCTCTTCTGGCTGCTGTATATGCGGAGCTGCTGGTGTTTGTGGGATGCGCTTCTGGCAGGATGCGGCTGCCGCGAGGGCGCGTTGAGAAAGGGGCCGCACGTGGACGGCTCGACGAACGGTTCCTTTCTGTCCATAAGCTCTGCAGCTCCCATAAGCTTTTCCATTCCTTCCTGATCTACATGTTTGAGATCGGGAGGGCATGGAAAAA
>RJVU01019022.1:802434-824078 GCA_003731715.1 Anabarilius grahami
GATGGACCGCTTTTCCGGTTTGATAGTGAGAGGATCTTTTAGGCTTAAAAGAACCCTACCTTCTATCCTTTCATGTAGAGAAAAAAGGAGAATAGGAATCTTCGGTCTTGGAGCAACAGGAAGGTAAGCTGAGTCTATATTTTATGTTTTAAAATATGACGACCTTGTTTTTCCTGTATAGTTTTTCCTGAGCATGTAGATAGCCAGGAGGCTGGTCTGTCTCGAGCTGAGGCTCAGAGACAGGGCCAGAGGTCCAGTATGGCTGGACTCGAGGAGGAAGCAGGTTTTAAGGGAGGTGATGATCGCATACGCCAGTAGCATCGGTGATCGATTCCCTCTCGTTGCAAGGGCGAATTTTCATCTGCCCTCGCCCCTTCTTCCTCTGCTTCCTGGGGTTTTTGGTTTCATTCAACATACTCAGGCGCTTCTTTAACAGTCAGGCTGATGGCTGGGCCTTTGATACTATTTTTCTAAAGGCCCGCCTTCTGGCTTGATAGTGTAAGAGGCTCTTTTAGGCTTTAAAGAACCCTAGATTCCATCCTTCCTTGTTAAAGAAAGAGGAGTCTTTGGTCTTCGAGCCGCAGGAAAGTGAGCTGGGTCTATATTTATGTCTAAATATGTTGACCTTGTGTTCCTGTATAGTTTTCCTGAGTTTGTAATCGGAAAAAATAAGAGGGGTTTTTGGGCAAACTGAAGTTTGATAGGTTGGCTAGAACGATATATTGTGCAAGCCACAAAATGGCTGCCTCTTAGCCACCTGTTGTTTTAGAGTAGCTTCTCTCCTGCTGTTTGCTAGAGTAGTTTGAGTTAGCACTTCTCACTTCGGTTATTATCTATGTTTAGGTCAGCCTTAATCGGCCGCCTGACATTGTTTGCTTGTTGAGCTTCGCTTTATTTCCTCTTATCTATGGAGATTCAGAGGTGAAGCCCAGGCGTACCCCGTAGGCCCACAGCTTAGCGGCCCAGGCTAGGACTAGGTTTAGGTGTTTATTGTTATAAACCACCCTTTGTATTACTATCCCTTGTTAGGTTGTATAGTTCCTAGCTCTGGCCTCCTCCTGAGGGAGTTGTTAGGCCGTATGCCCATTTCCCCTTGTTTATGTAGGTGCAATGACTGAGGTTAACAGCTAAGGTAGCAGGCTGTTATTAGCCTCCCTGGTGTGTCTTTGCGTAGATACATTTATGCAGTGCATGCTAGGCCCCACTTTCTAGAACTTTAATCATGCTGTGATTTTGTTCCCCTGAGCCCCTTGAATTTCATTCAAGTTTGAGCTTTGGTGCTAGCTTTTTAGCTTCCATCCTCTAGGGCTCAGTACAGATCTATAAGTTCTGTTTGGTGAGAACATTTATCCTTTTTAACGGATGGTATGTATTTACAAAGCATTCGTTTGCTTTGGGTTCTAAGCTTTTGCCCTACATGTATGTGAGCTTTACTCTAGTGCTGCCACGGGTTAGCTCCTGTTCTCATAATAGTAGGCTGTTGTTAGCCTCTATTTAAGGACGTGGTGTTTTTTGTACTCCCCGGCTAGGGTTTATGTGTTTCACTAAGTGCATCACCTTTTGGATTGCACACTCAGGTTGAGTGTAGAGAGTCGTACTTTTAGTTTGATCTCTGTTAGCTCCCACTATGTGATAATTGCCACAGCAGTTATATTACATATAACTGTAGAAGTTGTTGGCTCTTTGTTGTTTAGCCTCCTTCTAGTTGCAGCTTGTGTTTACGGGCGCTGTTGGTGTATGGTCATGAGTTTTGCTCACGTACGTTAGCACTGCCACATGTTTATGCTACATGTTGCTACATGTTGCTGAAGTCGTAGACCCCACTAAGGCCTCCTTTCAGATTACATGTTGGCACAGTTCTGTGTTGGTCTTGCAGGACCCATTACCGCCATCGGCCACACCCGTCTCTGCTAAGAGTAGGCCCTAGGTCAGGCCTCTCGTAGAGTATTGTGGTGGAGTGTGTACTCCTCTTGCTTTAAGAGTAAAAGGTGTTTTACTGAGTACATGGCCTGCTGGTTGGTTTGGTCATGATGTCCACTAGCTGACGCCACGTGTTGAAGCTGAAGGCTTCAAGGCCTCCTTTCAAATTACATGTTGGCACAGTTCTGTGTGGTTACCATCACTGCCATCGGCCACGCCCACCTCTGTAAAGAGTAGGCCCTAGGTTAGGCCTCTCGTAGAGTACTGTGGCGGAGTGTGTACTCCTCTTGTTTTAAGAGTTAAGGTGGTTTTACTGAGTACTTGGCCTGCTGGCTGGTTCGGTCATGAAACTACCATTGGCTGATGCCATGTGCTATTGGAGTTAAAGGCCTCACCAAGGCCTCCTTTCAGATTGCATGTTGGCACAGTTTTGTGTTGGTTTTTATGTGACTCATCGCCATGGATGGGTCATGATTGCCACTAGCTGACGCCACGTGTTTGCAAGTCGTAGGCCTTGTAGGCCTCATGTGTATCATGTTGGAGTTTGTTTGTGTACTCCTCTCACTTTTGAGAGTAAAAGGTGCTTTTACTGAGTACGTTTCTGAGTGGCTTGCCTCTCAGGGTGAGTTCTTGTGTTAAACCGCTCTGTTGTTCGGTTTTTCTGCATTTGCTTCCTTGAGCATGGTCTCTCCTTTTAGCTCTAGTTGAGCTAAGTAGTTACCTCATTAGTAACTTGGTTCTATTCTTGTTCCTAGAACTTTAGTGGCCACTAGCTGGCGCCGCGTGTGACAGATAGGGCCTCTGGGCCTCCTTTAGGAACATGCTGGCATATGTTGTAATATATGTTCCCTTGCTAAGAGGTGACTTATTAACCTCCTTGGTAGTTCGGTTATTTGTCCCGCCTGGAGCTTGAAAAACGCTGCCACGAGCTGATGCCACATGTCTGACTGAGGTTATAGGCCCCGCTGGACTTCCTTAGTGCGTGTTGGCGTATGTTGTACTCCTCTTCCTTTAAAGAGTAAAAAGGTTCTTGTTGGATTGTGTTGGATGGACTGTTATGTGGGCACTCACAGTTACTAAAGTCATGTGGTCGTTCTTGCTCCCAGCAAGTTAGTTTTCAGGTATTCCCTTGGAATACCACTATGTGATTGAGTATTCTAGTGTGATATGTAGTTCTTTATGCAGAACTTTAGTCATGTTGTAGGCCCCTTTCCGGCCTCCATGATTATGTGCCTACAGTATGGTCTATCTGTTAGGTGAGCTTCGTACTCCCCTTTTGGGTTGTTTGTGTAATTGTGCTTAGCTCCATAAGCTGATCATTGGTTGAAGACTTCTATGGAGTCTCCCGTTGAGATCAGCCCCCAGGCTGGTTTGTGCTCTTCTGTATCAGGATTCCCTAGTGCACAGCCTCCTCAGTGCAAATAATCAGGCGCTGAGTAGATCCTAGGAATGAGCGGATTATACTCCCCTCAATACGAGGGTTTATAGCACTCAGCTGAGTTCTAATCTCCATGATGCCCATCTCTACGCGTGGGTTTGAGTTGCTTACTGCCCTTGTCACAGTTGCTCTTACCTGCTTTCTTCTCTGAAGAATGCGTTATTGAGATTCTGTATTCAGACAGGGTTGGCCAAGGCTAAGTTTGTCCTTCGTCAGACCAGGTCGGCCTCCCTGGTGGCATTGGGGGTGACTTCATTCCCCTCTAGTGACTGGCCGGGGTTTCTTTCGGTTCCCTGGCCACATTCCCTTTAAGGAACTACTTTTCCTCTGAAATGTTGGTCCCAGAAGCTCTGAGCAGCCTTGGTAGGCTTTCTGCGGAAGGCCTCTTTGAGGCACAATTTGGGCTGTTGGCCGTAGGGATTGCTGTCACTGAGGGATTGCTGTCGGGTCACAGAGGGTGAGTTGCTTCCGGCGTTTCTCTCGAAACTGCTGGACGTTTGTCTAGCCATCTTGGCATGCACTCTCCTTCAGCACGGCGGCATGGGTATTTCGTTCCCCAATGCGATTGAACGCAGAGTTGAAGTTCCCTTCGAATGGGAACTTCTCAGGTTACGTATGTAACCACAGTTCCCTGAGAACAGGGAACAAGACTCTGTGTTGCCATGCCATGCTTCGGGCTGCCTGTTGAACAGTCCCTCAAGACGATAAGGTACTGACTGTTTCCCTAGGCGCTCCTTTTATACTTCCGGGTTCGCGCTATGAGTATGTCATAGGCTGTCGCCGGCCAATAGGATTGGAGTTGTGTGATTCTTTGGCTTTCAGACATCAGTTCACGTGTGACGTTCCACAATGCGATTGAACACAGAGTCTCATTCCCTGTTCTCAGGGAACTATGGTTACATATGTAACCTGAGACGATTTCAGCCATTCATCATCAAACTAAAATTCAGTCAACCAAACATAAAATTTACACTGCTCAAATTAAATGATCCGCTGTTCAATCGATGCCGGTCAGTGTGCTCACCACCCCACCAAACACATTTTGGCGCATGTGAAGTATGCTGTTTTATGTGGATATTGGAATATGATTGAAGTACAAAGCCTTGTTTACATAATGAATAATAGTTTAGCAACCAAATGTTAGATTGCGAATATGGAAACATTTGGTTTCTTGTCAAATGAGAGAGGTAGCCCAATGCCGTTTCAGTTTCACTTTCTAATGAATGCCACTATAGCCTAATTTGTGTCTTATTTTATTGTTTAATATATAATTTTATAGCTACTTATTTTTCATTCTTGTTCTGTTCTGAATACCATTAAAATTTAAAGGTTTTGTTGTGGAGTGAGGGGAAATAAAATAACCTAGAGGGCCGTGAATTTGTATTTCATTCAACCTGACGCTTATTCATTTAGCTGTATGTTTGAAAGCACCATATATCGTACGACGCATTCGTACAATGGGATTTGCGGCAAACAAATGTTTCATGAATCACAGGTGAAGACGTAAGATGATTTCTGCGCTTGGATCTGTGCTCATTTCTTCTACCTAAGATTGATAAATGAGGCCCACTGTGTATTAGCAAATGTCATTGAAAAAAGATTATTGTATAAAAATGTGTAGATGACAGTTACCATACAAGGGTCTAAGGCTGACAGCATCACTGGCTTCACTCAATCCCAGTTTATCCACTATCCTGTATTGGATCAAGTACTGCTTTCTTAACATCAATCCAGTCAGAGTAAAGTCTTCATCAGCTGTGTTTATGCCAATGCACTGTTCCTCAGCTCCAGAATCCTCCTCCTTGTACTCCACTCTGTACTGCACTGTTTCTCCAGTTGGGGACTTCTGCAGTTTCAGGGACACACCTTGGATCATGACTTTCTTCACTATTGGTGGGGGCGGCTTGGAAACAAGCTGGAAATTTGTGTCTGTCAGTTTCCCTTTTTCATACAGATAGATGGAAGAGCCTGGACTGGATGGATCAGAGATGGCAGAAATAATGAAGCTGATTCTCTTTTTGTCTTTATTGGCCTCTGAAACACCTCTGAAACGAGATAAGTTCTCTCTCATCTTTATGATGACATCAGGATCGTTGAACCACTTTTTGAAAGATGCCACAGAAATCATGTTTTTCTCCCCATCTAGCTCTTTAAACACATCAGATTTCAGAAACTCCTTCAGGGTTGAAAGAAATGGGTCTTCATACTGCAGAGAGGTGAAAGTCAAGCTCACCACAACATCAATATCAGGATCATAAAGGATAGAGTTGAGATGGTTTGAGTCTTCAATTTTGATCCCCTTCAATGTGTTGGTGTGAGAACTTAAGAGGTTAAGTTCGGACTTTGCATTATTCAACCACTGGTTAAGTATGCCAGCATTAAAAGGAGAGCTCTTGTGGATCTTCAGGATGTCTTCCAGTGACTTATCCTCCTTTTCTCCTCCTCGAATAGCAGGCAAGATCCTGCCAACTGCTTTTAGAAGCAGTGTCTTGTAAATTTTAAATGAGCTCTGAAATGAGTGCAGCCTCTGTTTGATGTCACGGAAACCATTTACTACTGTACTTTCAGACAGGTCGTTGCATGTTCTCTCTGCCTCCCACAGCTCCTCCATTATATCTTCAATGTTGGAAACTGCACTTGAGCTTATTTCTCTCTCCAACCTAGCTGCATTTGTTTCCAAAAGATGAAGAGGATAGAGCCAGACTTTGATTGGAACCACATTCTCTGGATTCTCCTTCACCAGAGTGGGAAGCTGCTTGTACAAATCTAGGGCCTCCATGTATGTGGTGGGATTCTGCTTAAGATGGACATCACCATGAAATGTGCAGGAAATCTTCTCAGCCATTTTCTTTTCAGCATCTGTCATTTTTAAAGCTGCATTTGCCTCTAAGGAAAATAGAGGAATGCTGTTGACCAAGAGATTCATTTCTGCCTCAATTTCCTTCTTGCTTTCACCTTCTGAAACCATCAGATCAAACACCATGAAGGCCTGAACTCCGTACAGTACCGCCGTGACCACATGAGTTGCCGTTTTCTGCTCAAACACCTGAGGGTAGGTGATATTACTCAGATGGGTCATAGTGAGCTGTTCAAATCTTGATGTTTCACTGTAATACATTGTTGCTCTGGATTGTTGGTTTGAGGATTTGGTGTCACGCAGGAAACTGGCAGATCCTCCCACCTCCACTAACCCCCCCAAGAAGCTGGCCTTCAGGGAAGCACTTACTTGCAGGAGACTGGACTTAGTAGAGAGAGAGTCAGAGCTACGGAACTTAAAACCTGTCAGGGGCTGTGGATGACTGTCCAAATCTTCACTTAGTGATTTTTTATCCCACAGAGTAACACCTGAAATGAGAAGTGGTTATGTATGAGGAAGTGATGCAGGTTTTAAAGTGTTGCTACAGAAGGACTAATGTAGCATGTTGACTGGATTCAACATTTGGTGAAGAAGGGGGATAAATTTCTCTTTTTATTACACCACCTGGAATGAAGGAATCCCTGCGGCAGTCATACAGCATACCAGGATACAGAGGTCTTCCTAGGGCTGCAAGTTCAAAGGCCTTTGATGCCATGGCTGTAGTAAAGAACAAATATAAAATTTATACTTAGAAGTGTTGGGGAAAGTTAGTTTTAAAAGTAATGCATTGCAATATTCCGTTTTCCGTGAAAAAGTAATTACATTAGTAGTGCAAGATGGCAGCATGCAGTAGTGCAGCGGCTTCACTTGCTTCCCATGATAATTTTTCTTTATGATTATTTCTTAAAATTTCATTAAATATTTCTTTAAATATTTTTCTTTATTTAAAGTGAATTGTGGTATTGTAAGGTAAAGTTCCTCTGAACGTCTACAGATTAACAATGATTTGTTTGCCACATTGCCGAAGCTAATTGCAGCGTTAGGCAGACTGAAACTTTTCAGGATGGGGAGCTGGCATCACATTGCACAGCGGCTCAGAGGAAAGGGAAAACAGTGTGCCCAGGGACAGAAGAGAGGCAAGCAGGCTTTGTCGGCTAAGTTTAAAGATAACACGAGATCTCTTTCGCTTGTACACTGGACAATAAAATGGACTTCGTCTGAGGTTCAGTGGTCATCAGGAGATGAGGAACTGCTGTGTATGCATCCTGACTGAAACCTGCCTAAAAAATAACATGCTCGACTCTACTTTCCAGATTGATTGGATGCTACTTTTTAGAGCTGATCGCAACCACGTCTGGAAAACCTCGAGTTGGTGGACTTTGTTTATATATCAACAAAGCTTGGTGAACAAACTGTTCAATGGCCAACATTAGTTACTCTGCGGTGGTTAGAACTTTTAGTAGTTTAGGGCAGTGTTTATATTCTCCCTTTAAGACAATAACTGCTTACTTCAGAATAAGCATACGGAAGGATTTTACATGGTTGCAGAAGATTTTAACCAAGTCAGTTTGATGGATATTATTGCAGGGTTCTATCAGATAGTCATATACTGCAACATAAAAGAGGCAAACAACAAATTCTTCAAACAATAAACCAATTTAATTACAAAACAAGAAAACAATTATTAAAAGATCAAAAGAAAACTGACATCTAGGGAAAAATGTGTGCGTGTGGTAATGCTTTGGTTACAAAGGTAACCTTTGTTCCCTGAAGGAGGGAATGGAGAGATACATCGGACAGACCGGCGAATAGGAATCAGACAGCGCGCAATCAGTTCTCCTTGCGCCTGAATGGTCAAATGCACAAATAGTTGTCAAAATGTCCATTGTGTGGAGTATTTCACGTAAATACAGTCAGTTATGGCTTTAGTGGAGGTAAACTGGATATGTGTCAGTATATTACATCCATGGATTCGGTCTTAAAATGACAGTAGCCTAATTAAATATTTGTATGTCATTAATATTAGTAAAACAAAANCAAAAGATGTTAAATAAACATACATGTATATATATATATATATATATATGTCTATATACATATATATTCTGCCTATCCCGTCTTCACTAATCGATAATGAATTGTGATTGAAAGCATGCAGTTCTCAATGTGTGTGTTGTCATCATTAATTTTGAAGTATTTCTACACCCCTGAGGCTGACATCGTTTCTGCTGCTGCCACCGGTGTCTTTGTGCATGGAAAATTCTGTCATTTACGTCACGCGAGGCATCAGTCTTTGGTATGGGGGGTATTTTATGAGTACGAGTACAAATGCATGAGCTTGGTATAGGGTTCGATACAGGTACTGGTATCGGTGCATCTCTAAACCAAATGATTATTTCGGTTATCCAAACGATTATTTTGGATTATTTCTACTGTTATTAGCACAAGCCCTGTCTGATTGGTCGTGGCTGTGGTGTTGCAACTATCTATAGAGATATTCTTAATGTTACTCAGAAAAAAGGACACAGGTTTAATTAGTTTGAAGTGCTTATGCTAAATGTTACACTCTCAGATATAAGAAAAAAAAGTCCCTACTATCTCTTGTTTTGGCTACTGTTTATAGACATCCAGATTTCCTAAAAGAGTTTGTGGATTTCTCTCAGACCCATTGGTCAACGTTGATAAAGCACGGATTGAGTGCGCAAGCCATTCAAAGATACTCCTTTGCCCATGAGCGTGCAAGAAATTCAAAGATACTCCTTTGCCCATGAGCGTGCAAGAAATTCAAAGATACACCTTTGCCCATGAGCGCGGAAAGACGTGCACTGTCCATGGTCATTAAAAATTCGGCTGCGCAGAGAGTCAAAGCTAGTCCACCGTCAAGTAAACATTTCTTGCTTGCGCCGACTGAAAACACATGAGAAACACCATGAGACAGGAGACATTGCAGTACTGATCACTGAACGGTCCATGCATGTGGATTTGGATAAAACAGTTAATCGATTTCATGTTACAAAAACAGCCTTCTTGCACCTCAAAAACATTGCTAAGCTACGGAACAAGTTTTGTATTGTTGATATGACAGATTTAATGTGGATGGTATTTATGTCAAACGAGTCTGGTCGGCACGGAATTAAACTAGGGCTGCTGTCAGATAACGGGTTGGGTGTTCTGTTAAGTACTGTGAATTTACCAAACAGAACGGTTGCATTATTTCCTTTTGATACGTGAGTAACATTGGTTTTGCTGTGTTTCACAGAACTAAGATGTGTGGTCTTTTGCTTGAATATACTTGTGTGTCATCTTCACTTGTTTGATCACTTGCATTGTTATTATAAGCCTGGAACTTTTAAACCGGTACTGCGATCTGTGCCAGTTCATTAGTCTACTGGCCCTTAAATTCTGTATAGGCTATGCTACAACAGTGTAGTCAGAACTGGTGTCACTGTCGCATCTGGAGAAAGGAGTTTCTTTGCATCTGCGGCTGATAAAAATCATACCTGTGGTGCACCATGCTGCAAGGAAGACTGTCCGCACTTTCACAGATGTCAACTGAACATTGAGATTGCTGGATAAACTTGACAGAAAGCCAAGTTCTAAACATCACAATCTGAGTAAGTGTTCAATATTTTGTGTAGCCTATTCGTATATTGTATTACTAATTCCTATTTAATCCCTTATCTAATCCCTGTTATCTCATTTTTAATTCTTTGCTCTGAAGGCCTGGTCATTATGTTGTCCTAGGTGCAGGCTGAGGTGCTGAGAGTGACGGAGATTGAATGTTCACGGGTTCACATTTACATATAATTAAGTAGAGTAAAGTTATGCATATTTGGTGTACTGTCCGGGGGTTGAGGGCTCTTGCCATCAAAGAATTTTGGTGGCAAGCTCGGAATTTTGGCCCGAACCCAGAGTACTCCCCCCTGTTGTGATAAGAATAGATAGAACTAGAAGTGAGGACACTCCACTGTTTGTTTTTTACTTTGAATGAATGTCTCATTGTATTGTTCTGGTTTATGGAATTAATATTAATAATAATATGAATATTTCCTCCAAATTGCAAAGGCCGCTTCTTCCAGTATTTGTACTTTGTTACTTTACACCACTGTTGAGCTTTAAATAGCACACTCATATTTTGTAACACCATTCACATCTTACCTGGATCTTTTGCTTTTCCTTCAGGTTGCAACATTTCCTATTTTTAAAGAAATGGTTCATAAAATCATTCTCTTAAAAAATATCCACATAAAGATTTTTTATCACTAATTTCAAGAAAGACATCTAGTTACATTTCCACATTTAGTCTTAGGGAGTGCACTTACCTGTGCGTTCGCTGCAGCTAGGGTTGCCAACCATAGATATGTAAATAAGTAGATGCAGTTCGGCTGCTTCAGGTACATCAAAAGTGCTGCCATCTTGGAAAGGTCAACAGGGAGACCTGTTTTAATAGAAGACAAATGAGAAGATTCCTCAGTGTCCTGAAAAAACTGCTTTTGTGTGGAAAAGTCTATATCAGATAATAAATGGACTGCCTGGGTGTTAATCTTCTTCAACATGTTTGCCATGACATATTCATTTTAGTTTAGAATGAATTTGAAAAATTAAATTAAACATTGATTCAGTTCACATCAAAAATGAGAGGAGAGAAATCTAAGAAATTGTGGCATGCCTAGGAAAGAAAAATCTCTTTAACATCTCAAATGTTTCTCCTACATGAAAATGAGGTTACTTTAATATCAAATGGAGACTTTTGCTTGAGTCTCCTGCTTTTCACACTTGTCTCCTGAGACAAAAACTCGAACACTCTCACAATGGTCTCCTTTAAAGTTTTAGAAAACAACTTCACACACCGTGCTCAGATTTTTCTCCTTACCCAGAGACATTTCTCTCCTATAAAGTTTCAGAAGAGTTCTCAACAACATCACACACTTTTCTAGTCAGTTAGAGACTCTGGTGTTCTCAGTCTTGTCTCCTCTAAAGATTCAGAAAAGATCTTAATAACAAACACGCTGTGTCAAACTTTGGCACTCTCAGATTTGTCTCCTCTAAACTTTAAAAGTGATCTGAACAACTTTGCAAAGTGTATACCAAGTCAAATGTCTCAATGTGAACTCAAACATTTCTATCAAATATGTATTAATAATCAAATTAGTCAAGGATTGGGTCATGAGCCATTTAATGAGCCTTTCAGCAAAGAAAGCTCCAGGATTATCTTTCCTGTAGCAATTTTCCTGGTACATTAATATTTCCAACAAATGATGTGCCATATGCACGTAAACTGTACAGCTTTATTATTGTATCAACAATTAAGAGTAACGTTAACCTTATTTCCATATATTTTCACTCTTAAAGGCAACCCCTGGTATTAAGACTTGTATTGCTTAATATAACATAAACGATGTCTCTTACTGAAATATGTAGTAGAAAATCCATTACATATTTGGACAATGGGGGGTCCCATTTTGTTTAGCTGTACAGTGCGATGACGTCAAATGGTTGCACTCGGTGAGCTACTGATGCTGCTCTGTTGCTGTTTTTACTGCAACACAACTCGGAATATAATATACGATGCCACATTGTGCAGCTTTTGGTTGTAGTTTTCAGTTGATGATCCACAAGAGAAGCGATTTAAGTCTTCACTGCTTTACTAGCGATAAGAGGAGAAAAGAATGGGAAGTTGTGAAGAATGTGGACGAATAAAACTTCCTAAAGATTTTATCCTCACTAATTTTTGCGCTCTGGCTCAAATTAAAAAGGCAGATCGGGTTTTAAAAGGAACCCGCGGATATTAAGACCTGTATGCGTTACTGGATTACTGTTGCACCAAAACATACAGATAAAAAGCCTCAGTCATCAGGGCTAAAGTGAAGAGTTGCTTCCTTAGTATGAAGCAATGAAGACTTGCATCGCTTCTCTTCTTGCCTATCGACTGAAAATTACAACCAAAAGCTGCACATTGTGGCATCGTGTATTATATTTCGAGTTGTGTTGCGGTAAAAACAGCAACAGGGCAGTGTCAGTAGCTCACCGAGGGCAACCATTTGACGTCATCGACATAGAACGCACTGTGCACCCAAACAAAATGGCACCACCCATTGTCCAAAATATGTCATGGATTTTTTAAATAACTTAAATCTTTCAGTAAGAGACATCATTTACATTATATTAAGCAGAGAGGTAGTAAAGACATTGTTAAAATAGTCTACGTGACTACAGTGGTTCAACCTTAATGTTATGAAGTGATGAAGTGCGCAAAAACAAAACAAAAATAACGACTTTATTCAGCAATTTCTTCTCTTCCCTGTCATTCTCCTACGCTGTTGACATAGTGCAGAGCTTCTGGGTTCTACGTCAGAATGCCGGCTCAGTATTGGCCGTCTCCTGCGTTAGCATCACATGCATGCGTCGTGCTGCTCACGTGTACAAGCATCGGCCAATACTGAGCCGGCATTCAGACATAAACAGGGAAGCGCTGCACTATGTCAACAGTGTAGGAGAAAGACAGGGGAGAGATAGAAATTGCTTCTTTTCTTGCAGAAATAAACTGCTGCAGAAAAAGTTAGGTGCCATGCAAAATGTAATGTGTAATTGCATTGCTCATTGCAAATGTAGTGGAGTGATAAATACATATACTTATTCAAAAATGTCAAGTATAGTGTAAAAGTTGCTAATATCTTTGATACTCTGTAAAACTACAGAGTAGCAAAAACGGTACTCAAATACTGATGTACTAATTACATTTACACCTCTGACTTTAAACGAGACCATTGTGAGACGGTTATGACTGTTTTTGTCTCAGGAGACAAGTGTGAGAAGCAGGAGACTCGAGCAAAAGTCTCCATTTGATGTTAATGTAACCTCATTTATGTCTAACAGAAACATTTGAGATGTTGTTTTTTTTTCTCCCCTTGGGGTAGCTTCTATCTCATTCATCCACACCATTTCAAGCACAATACATGCATTCTCATATTTGAAGTTTAGCGTAGACAGTGTTTTGTTGCACAATGACTTAGAGGAAATCATGACCTATATATACATGCATGCAAAATGGGTTGTACAAGACAAACTTTGCAATGTTTAATGAAGAAAAAAGTCCAGTAGCACTGGTACACTAGTTTTACATTTGTTAAAAAGAAAGTATTTATTTTAGACTAAACATCTTACGCTTGTCTAATCCCTTGTTTGGAATATGCACTGGGCATTGAAGATAAATTTAAATGAGTAAACCTTCATATTCTGAAATGTATAATGCTATTTAAATGATAGTTTCAGTATTTACAATATTAGTAAAAATGTAAAATTTAACATGTTTCTCCTAAAATAAGATTGAAGACATCTAGGGCTGGTTGCAAAAAATTTCTCAGACTAGTCTTTTTTTCTTCAAGTCTGGTAATAATGTTTTAAAGTCAGTTACATAAAAAGGTATATCTGTTTAACTTGAAATGGAAAAGTAGATTGCCCTTTGGTTAACTGGTACTTAGTCAAACTAGTTATTAAGTTAAAATGCAAATATTCTAAGTTTATGCAACTGGCACCAGAAGACAAAGCTGATACCTAAATGATATTTATAAGAGAATAATCAGACCTTAATATCCTGAGCTTAGCGAAAGCTCTGCCAGAACCACAGCCCTGTCTTTCATGGTCCTGTCCATTAAAGGTGAAAAAACCCAATGTCATCAAATAAAAAAAACAACAACCTCTGAAAATATTTTGAAGTCTTGAAAGAGATTACTGCAAGACAATAAAGAGATCTCTCATTTCTCATTTTGGACTCCATTCTCTCTGGCATTTTAGAAGAAACATCTGAGACACTGTTGATACTACAATGAGGGATATATGAGAATCACAACTAAGTCTCACGAGCTTAGAAAGAGCAACCTCTGAGCAATAAAATACTCCTATAATGGAGTCTTGAAAGAGACTGCAGCAAGACAATGAAGAGATGTTCTATGTTCCTTCCACCAAATTCTCAGATTTAACTCCTATTCTCTCAGATATTTCTCATGTCACAGTTGCGTCTACTCTTATTTCTACTAAGGAATTTTAGGAGACACATCTGAAACACTGCTGATACTGAAATGAGAGATACTGTATATGTGAATCACAACTAAGTCTCACAAGCTTAGAAAGAGCAACCTCTGAGCAAAAAAATTGAGTCTTGAAAGAGACTGCAGCAAGACAATAAAGAGATGTTCTCTGTTTCTTCCAATATTCTCTGAATTTGTACTCTTTTTCTCTCAGATATTTCTCATGTCTCAGTTGTGTCGACTCTTATTTATCCTAAGGAATTTTAGGAGAAACATCTGAAACTCTGTTGGTACTAAAATGAGGGATATATGAGAATCACAACTAAGTCTCATGAGCTAAGGAAAAGCAACCACTGAGCAATACATTTTTACTCTAGGTATAGTCATAGTTTCATATGTTGTTTAAAAACAAACATCTAATAGTATATAAGCAACACTGGACAACTGGATAGATTAATATTATTTCTCACTATACGTGAACATGACTGAAATTTAATATGTTCTTTTACCTGTATCTTGTCTCNTACAATTTGAGTTTTTCTTTGTACGAACCTACTGAGTGTTAACTTTGATTTAACTGATAGTTAACCTTATAAATTCCAATGTAACTACTCTATTGATGGTGGTTCGAATACAGGAGATCAGGGCTCGTCAAATGGCGGCCTGCGGGCCAAATCCGGCCCGCCAATCATCTTCATCCAGCCCGCGGCACCCCAATCTCCCTCCTCCTCCTCTTTTCCTGGCGGTGCGGATAAATATGGTTAGATACGTGGCCGTGGTATATATAGTTCAGCAGTTATTATGTGTATCATTTGTGAATTAATCATTCTTTTGTCTCGATTCTTTCTTTTCCATGAATTGGCCAAACGCGCTTGCTTAAACTAGTTTTAAATCGTATGAAACAGCCTCAACATTCCCAACAAGACTGATTAGGAAAACAGGAGAAACGTGCCATGAATGAAGATAGAAGACTTTAAAATCCCCAAATCACCACCCTTACAAACATTTACCATGAATGAACTGTAGTATTATTATTATTATAGGCCTATATAACATATCATAATATAATATAATTTGACAGTGGCTAGACAAAAATGAGGTTACTTTAACATCAAATGGAGACTTTTGCTTGAGTCTCCTGCTTCTCACACTTGTCTCCTGAGACAAAAACTCTAAGGGTAGGGACACGCCTAACCGACACCAAAGAGCTAGCACTAATAAAAGCCAACTTAGTTGTCGCCTCGCGTCGTCTGCGTCGGGGCAAAAAAACTGCATGTGAACACGCCGAGAGAACTACATCCGACTGTCAGCCTGCACACACGTTCTGCGCCTGTGTGTAAGGAGACCGCTGTCTATTTTTTCATATATATTTGTCTATAATCTTAATTCAGAAAGGGAGACTGGCACTGCAGGCTACAGATACACAAACCGTAAACAAAGCAGCACATGCTTACACTAAATTCCACTCAGCTCAATTTAATATTAAACATTCGCCCAGGAACACTCAGGTACATGACGTAAAATTAGAACAGCCTTCTGTCTGTACCGCCTTGACTTGTTTGCTCACTGTTTTGCTATTATTTTTGCTGTTCGACTCGTTCACTAAACTGAACAGCCAATCAGAGTTCTCTCTCTCGCCCGACGCAGATTCTACATGTTGAATCAGCCCAAAAAAATCAGATGGCTTCCGACTAGATCCAATAGTGCAGAACACACCGGGAATACTTAGTCAGCCAACGCTTATAAATGGTCCGACATTGCTCGGCGGCCGATTGTCGGCTTGGTGTGTCCCAGGCTTAACACTCTCACAATGGTCTCCTTTAAAGTTTTAGAAGAGATCTCAATAACATCATACACTGTACTTTGGCGCACTCATGTTTGTCCCCTCTAAATTTTGGAAGTGATCTCAACAACTTTGTGTGGCGTGGTGGTGGGGGCAGGATCAATACCAAATCTTTAAGAGGAATATAATATAACAAGCTTACTATGCCACCCCTTTTTAGAGAAAGGGGAAATAACTACCCAATGGAAATAGGGCACACGGGTTCATTACCATGGAGGGCAAAGAGACGTGGATATCAATACAAAATATTTATTGATCTCACATAAATAGATACAACAGTCAAGTAACCACAACGTAGGACGATCGCTCAAATGAGCTAAAATATGGCTCAGTTTTCCAACAGACACACACAAAAAAAAATCTCGTGGAATATATATGCAGTTTTTCGCATGCATATGATATGATATGCACTTTATAACGTGTATATAAAATGCTTGGTACTCTTGGGTTGGATTAGTGGTGTGGGGTTCATGCGTATTACACGCCATAAAGTGCGTATCATATGCGCGACAAAACTCATTTCGGCATACTTGCTAATGCACTTGCATTCACATAAAGTAGCCTTGCTGACAAGTTTCGGTGAATAAGGGCAAAACACAAGATGTAGTGCCCTGTAGATGCTTCTTTGCTTCTTTTCTAGCAGAAATAAACTGCTGTAGAAAAAGTTAGTTGCCCTGCTAAATGTAATGAGTAGTTACATTGCTCATTGCAAATGTAGTGGAGTGATAAATACATATACTTATTCAAAAATGTAGTCAAGTATAGTTCAAAAGTTGCTAATATCATTGATACTCTGTAAAACTACAGATTAGCCCAAACAATTCTCAAATACACAACTAATTACATTTACTCTAATACACCTCTGACTTTAAACGAGACCACTGTGAGACAAGGAGACAAGTGTGAGAAGCAGGAGACTCGATCAAAAGTCTCCATTGTTTTGTTGCACAATGACTTAACAGAGAAAATCATGACCTATATATACATGCATGCAAAATGGGTTGTACAAGACAAACTTTGCAATGTTTAATGAAGAAAAAAGTCCAGTAGCACTGGTACACTAGTTTTACATTTGTTAAAAAGAAAGTATTTATTTTAGACTCGCTTGTCTAATCCCTTGTTTGGAATATGCACTGCATATACAATGCTGGGCATTGAAGATAAATTTAAATGAGTAAACCTTCATATTCTGAAATGTATAATGCTATTTAAATGATAGTTTCAGTACATTCAATATTAGTTCAAATTGAACATGTTTCTCCTAAAATAATATTGAAGACATCTGGGGCTGGTTGCAAAAACTTCTTAGACTAGTGATCTGATGTTAGTCATCTAATTTTTTTTTTTTCAAGCCTGGACATTGCATCATTGCCAATACCCCCACCCTGATCAAGGTATCCTAGCAATTCAGCCTGGTAGGCTTGCAGCAAGCCCATAGTATGAAGGCAAGCTGCAGCTTGACCAGACAATGCACACACTTGCCTACCAAAGCCGATGTTGTTCTGACTGTCCTGGTGGGCAGTGTCGGGGCTAACATGCTCCTTCGAACATCCTCCTTCTCAGCTGGCCAGTCGATGTTTCATCTGGCAACAGGGTGAGTCAACCTCAACCAGTTCCTCACATGTAGCCTCAATGCTTTTGATATCCAACTCCTCAGTGCTGGACAACTGCAGCATCGGTGCCTCATTCAGTGTGAAAGGAACCGCAAAGCATGCTTCCTGACACTGAGAGAAGGCACTGCATCTATCAGGTGAGTGCAGAGATAGGGCTGGGCCCATCTCTAACCCCTCCGATAAATCCATTTGCAATCCCCAGGATCTAGATCGCTACTGTGTCTCGGCAGCAGTGGGACTCAAACCCAGGGGAACTCGAGCCTGGGCGCTCTTCTCGTAGAGCATCAGGCGGGAGCGGAGCGTCCGTAATGGAAGTTGTTCACAGTCTGCACAGCCAGCACCTTCGAGCGCTGACTGTGCATGCTCCACTCCTAAACAACGCAAAAATTGTGTGTATATGTAGCTTGGGGAGGGAGGAACGCACAAACTAAACTGCTGTCTGCTCGCCATAATATATAATGATAGAGGGCAGACAAACAACACCAAATAAGACACACAATTTCACATATAGCGCATACTGACGACACAGAAGCTAGCGCTGCACTGTTTGCTGGTCGTGACGTCACCCGCCTCTGACGTCTCATCACACCATTGGACTGATTTCACACATGCTTCACAGCGCAATCATGCAGAGCATTCCCACATCGTCATTCGCTTCCCTTAAAAGGGAATTTCTGTTACGCTGTGGCTCTGACAAACTCATTATAAAAAAGGGGTATGCACTTTTTCTTAATTGCGTGTACGTTTTCTACTAATGTTATTTGCAAGGTGTAAAAAGGTTTGAGTTAGAGGTCTGCATTCCCGTGGGAACGGATACTATTATTGGCAGCGCTGTATTAAATTTCCCAAAGAAAGACAGTAGCGGTCGGTAACTCTGGAGTACTTGGACGGGAGCAGGCAGTAGCCCGGCCGCTCCGGACATCCTTTGACAACAGCATATCCGTGCTTGAACTTGAAGTGAACAAAACTTTCTGCAGTGGTGGCGTTCAGTTCCCTGCCCTGAGTAACCTGGAAAGATATGTTCTTTGCATCCCGGCCACGAGTGCACCTTTCAGCCTTTGTGATCGGATTTTGGAGAAGAGAGGTTCAGTACTGAAACCGTCGTCAGTCAGTGACATTCTGTTCTTGTATGGATGTTTAAAAAAAAAATTCATGTAGCAGTAGCTAGTAAAAAAACAGTTTTCATTTGTGCGTATTTTTGGCTTATAATTTTGAGTGACGTTAGCCTCTTTTTCTCTGTGACATTTTTTTTTACTGTGTTGACAGAATCACGATAAGACAAAAATAACAAATAAAATTCTTGTATAGCCAACATTTTATATTCGTTATCCCCAATCACTCTCTCTCTCTTCATGGGAAATTTAAATGTGAGATTAGTGGGATTTAGTGGGATCGGTCGGGTCAAGAAGAAAATCATTGACTTAATAGAATAGAACCTAGCGGGAGCGGGACGTGATGATAAAGATGACCTTTCTCCTTACAGCATATGGTTTTAAAAGATTTATGACAAAAGTTGCTGCTTATTACAAGTACTTTAACTCTTCAAACGCATGTAATTGTACTTTGTTCATTGATGAAATATGATTAATATGCTGTTAAATCACTGTATTTTATTGAAATTCAGCTATGACATGTAAGAGGTTAAACCTTAATAAAACTGTTGAAGTGAAGCAAGTAAATACAACAATATATAAACAGGAAAGTTTGAGTTAAGTCTCTTGCCTTTTAAGTTATCTGTATTTAAATACTTCAGTTAATTCATTGGGAAGACCACATTATATGGAATTGATCAAACATATTTAGTTAGGCACAAAACTGAGGGAACGAGTTTCCTCAAATCATTTGAGTAGTCTCAACTTTGTTCATATAGTTTTAAAACCACATCTTACCTGGAGTCTCTGTGTGCCCTCGGTATGTTAAGAGATGAAGTCTGAAGCTCATTAGATATCTGTAGTGATATTTATGTTCCTGCGACTGAGGAAACGTCTCATGGAAAGTGCATTTCCAGGGGGAGGGGGTGATTGCGTGGCCCGGGTCAATGGCTCTTTGAACTCAAAGGCGGTATACAATAGTTTTGTGTGAAGCACAGAGTGCAATTTAAGCTGATAATTGCTGAAAATATTATCCTAATCCACTCAGTGATTTGATTTTAATATCTCTGAATTGAAACCATTGTAGTCAATTTTGGAATAAGTCAGAAAACGCCTTTTGTGTCCCACGGCAAACATAACATATATTACATAATAAGTAATGGTTAAACGATTACAGAAATTGTATTAATTTGAAAAGTTTTAAAGTGTAGTCTTATTTAAAATAATGTAATCCTTTGAAGGAAGTTCAATATGGCACCAGAAGTCACACAAAACAGAATCAAACACTCAAAAAAATGATACGTTGGATTAACTTAATTTTTTTATGTCAACAGGTTCCACGTAATTTGGTTATGTTGCATTTAATTAACATTATTTATTTCAGTTAACTTAAATTTATTACATAAAGTTAACTCAATGCCATTTAGTTGAATCAGGTTAACATTCTTAATTTTGTCCAGAACCATTAAGTTTAATTATCCTAATATTAATATCAAACAGAAATAAAAAAAATAATCCAGTTTAATTGATTAGTTTATTTAGTGGATGCATTCAAAAACAATTTTCACAACTTTTACAAAATCTTTACTCTGTAAAGACTTTTATTGTTAAGTGTTAGCCAGAAGATGGTTTTAATAGTAATAATAGTTGTTTTTATTATTTAAACAACTTTAATTGTTGTTAGCAGGTCCTCAACCTAAGCACAGGTTCTACACTTCACTACAATGGTAACCCCTAAAACTATTAATATAACAGAAACTTTTAAATACCAACATAATAGAAAGTAAACATTAAAAAGTCTCTCCATTTTCTCATGTTGTTAAAAGCTGCTTAAAATAACACTTATTTCAACATTTACTCTTCCAGATCAGCCCCTTTGCAAAGCATGATGGGAAGTGAAAGTCCTGTTTGATTGAGTCCTGGTTGAGTTTACTTGATTGAAACATGTTATTTTAAAATTAAAACATTAAGTTAAGTCAAAAAGTAATCGTTTTAAGTCAGTTTAACATGAATCAATTAAATTTGAACCAGAAACCTAATACAATGGTGTTGAATCAAAATAAGTTGTTTAAATAAAGTGAACAGCATCAAAAAATCATTTTTTTGAGTGAATGTTACAATTTCAAATTAAGTAAATGAGTCAGCTGTATTCAATAAATGCAAGTGAAACATAATCGCACTGATCATAAATACAATAGAATAAATCCATTAATTCCATGAATCCAACAATCATCGATTAAATAAGAATTAGTAAACATTTGCACATCTGTAAAGTTGTTTATCGATAAGTAAAAGTTTAGATGCTGTCTGTACATCAATGTTTATGTTTTAGCGTCAATGAAAATACAAGTAAATGTACATGTGAAAGAACCACATTTTACATAAAATACATGCAAATGCTTATGAGGACATTCATTTTTCATTCCCATAAATGGTGCATTTTTTCTGTTAATGTTTCGCTCCTTTACTGAATGAATGAATGAGGCATTTATATAGTGCTTTCATATATACTACTGTACCAAAGTGCTTTACAATCGTATCAGGGGTCTCTCCTCATGCACCAGCACTTGGATGATGCGACGCCAGCCACAGTACAACGGCGCCAGAGCGCTCACCACACACCAGCTATAAGGTGGAGAGGAGAGAGAGTGATAGAGCCAATTCAGTGGATGGGGATTATTAGGAGGCCATAATTGGTAATGGCCAATGGAGGGAATTTGGCCAGGACGCTAGGATTACACCCCTACTCTTTATGAGAAGCGCCATGGGATTTTTAATGACCACAGAGAGTCAGGACCTCTGTTTAACATCCCATCCGAAGGATGAAGTTCAATATTCTGTTGAACTTTTTATCT
>RJVU01019022.1:834670-867580 GCA_003731715.1 Anabarilius grahami
CTAATTTGACCGCCAGCAGCTCCCTGTTACCAATGTCGTAATTGCGTTCGGCAGCGGTTAAACGATGTGAAAAAAACGCGCAAGGATGCATCTTATCGTCCGCTGCGGAGCGCTGGGATAGAACTGCACCTACCTCCACCTCTGACGCATCAACCTCCACCACAAACTGACGTGAAGGATCAGGGGCGACAAGAATGGGAGCCGAAACGAAGCGGCTTTTGAGTTTGGAGAATGCAGCCTCAGCTGCATCCGACCACCTGAACGCCGTTGCGGGGGAGGTCAAGGCAGTCAGAGGAGCGGCTAGTTGGCTGAAATTGCGAATAAAACGCCGGTTAAAATTGGCGAATCCCAAAAACCTCTGCAGGGCCTTGCGGGAATCTGGAATTGGCCAATCCACCACAGCCTTAACCTTGTCAGGATCCATGCGCACCCCCTCGGACGATACAATGTACCCCAAAAATGGAACTGACTGTGCATGGAAAGCGCACTTCTCCGCCTTGACAAAAAGCCCATTCTCTAACAGCCTCTGGAGCACTCGTCTGACGTGTTGCACATGTTCCTGGAGAGAAGAAGAAAATATCAGTATGTCGTCCAGGTAGACATATATGAACTGATCGACCATGTCTCTCAACACGTCATTGACGAGTGCTTGGAAGACGGCGGGCGAGTTGGAAAGGCCGAAGGGCATAACCAAGTATTCAAAGTGCCCTCTAGGGATGTTCATCCCCCTCCCTAATGCGGACCAAATGATAAGCGTTGCGCAGGTCCAATTTCGTGAATAGAGATGCGCCTTGCAGCCGTTCAAAGGCAGAAGACATCAACGGCAAAGGATAAGTATTCTTTACCGTGATGTTGTTCAGTCCTCTGTAATCAATGCACGGCCGCAGGGACCCATCCTTCTTACCCACAAAAAAAAGACCTGCCCCCGCGGGAGACGAGGAAGGGCGGATGATCCCAGCTGCCAGAGAATCAGAAGTATATTTCTCCATGACCTCCCTTTCTGGACTAGAAAGTGAATGTAACTTGCCTTTGGGCGGAGAAGACTCTGGAACTAAGTCTATGGCACAGTCATAGGGACAATGCGGAGGAAGAGAAGCAGCCCGGGACTTACTGAACACTTCCTTCAGGTCGTGGTACTCCTGGGGCACGTTTGACAGGTTCACCGACTCCTCCTGCAACACAGAACGAGACACAGAAGAACATGCAGACAACAAACAAGACGCATGACAGTGCTGACTCCACTCCGCCACGGATCCCTGGCCCCACTCGATCCTGGGCTTGTGTTCCACCAGCCATGGATGCCCCAGGACGATGGAATGATGAACAGATCTGGAGATCTGGAAATTTCCTGTAGCTTTCCTGTAGCTCAGTGGTTAGAGCGTGGCACTAGCAATGCCAAGGTCATGGGTTCGATCCCAGGGATTGCACATACTCCAATACAAATGTATATATAA
Organism: Anabarilius grahami; assembly: GCA_003731715.1. Lineage (NCBI taxonomy): Eukaryota > Metazoa > Chordata > Actinopteri > Cypriniformes > Xenocyprididae > Anabarilius > Anabarilius grahami. The sequence continues at coordinate 836,125 of RJVU01019022.1, forward strand.
TGCAATGTAAGTCGCTTTGGATAAAAGCGTCTGCCAAATGCATAAATGTAAATGTAAAATGCTTCCCTCAGCGCCTGAGTCGACCAGAGCCTGGCAGGTGTGATGTCCCGATACCCACTGCAGTCGGCCAGCCCATGCAGGAACACATCCCAATGCGCCTCCTCGTTCCATTTACACTCCGCCGCCAGGGTGCGGAACTCAATGGCGTAGTCGGAAACAGGTCGAGCTCCCTGCCGCAGGTCCGCAAGCTTGCGAGCAGCCTCCCGTCCCGCCACCGAACGGTCGAACACTCGCCTCATCTCCTGCGACAGGGACTGGAACGAGGAGCAGCAAGGATGGCTGTTTTCCCACACCGCCGTTCCCCATAACGCCGCTCGTCCAGTCAATAACGTCATAACCAACGCTACTTTAGACTCCTCAGAAGAGAACGTGTTAGGTTGCAGAGAGAAATAAACAGAGCATTTAGACAAAAAAGCTCTACAAGTATCAGGTTCTCCACCATACCTCTCAGGTGCAGGAATGCGAGGTTCCTGTTGCGTGCTGGCGAATGAGTGGGGAACGGCCGGTGGTGCTGGCGCAGTGGGAGATGAAAGATGTAATACCTGGGTCGAGAGCTCGGCCACCTGCGCCACCAACGCTTGCACGGCACGAGCAGTGGCCATCACCTGCTCATCCCGCTGATCCATCCGTTGAGCGCTCTTGCTCAAAAACTCCTGAAGATCCGACGACCTTGCTGGATCCATTCTTGGTCAGTTCGTTCTGTCAGGAAATGAACACGGAGAGAGGATCCAAGTGCAAGTAAAACAATATTTATTGACAGAATACGCTGTACAATAACTTCACTCCAAATGGGCAGTCGTTGCAGTGACTGAGTCGTGCTGAAGCAATGGCGTGCAGAGGCAGATGAACAGGCTGGTGCAGAGCTGCAGCGGGTATCAGAAACCAAGGATAATCCACCCAGACACGGGCACAAGACGATAGTCCAGAAATCCAGGAAACGGGAAGTGAAACACGGAACACACGACACCGGGACAGCCTGCAACGAACTGACAAAGACACCATGTATACACACACATAATATAGCAAACACAGAACAAGACACGGCTGGCAGCACATCACAATCAAACAGGTGGGTGACGCCCACACAATCACTCACTCACAGGCAACACACACCACAACCACACGAGGGAGAGTAAGTGAACCCATGAACCGTGACATGATCGCAAATAAGTAATGCTAAAGTCAGCTGCCATGTCACTGAACAAGCAATCGTTATTATAGTTCAAAAGGGCAAACAGTCAAAGTTATTTTATTATTTGAGTTAACTCGAGATACAACAAAATGCAAAACTTCAAAGTCGCATTTTGTCATCGTGACAGCAAGTGGACTTTTAAAGCTGGAATAATGAGTGGATTAAGCATTTCGATCGGCAAGAGAGGAATAACGGATGAACTTTCTGGGCAAGTGCATCACAGTCAAGTACAAGAAAGCTATAACTTAGCCTACTAACATTAGGTAAGACAAAAAGTTTTATTTTCGCAACTTGTTTATTGACTTATTAATAGCAATTTGCTGTGGAATAGACCTATGTGCTGATCGGATCCAGTCGGATCTGTGTCTTCCCGGTCGGGTTCGGTGCAGCTTTCAAATAATAGACGGGTCCGCGTTGGTTCCGGGTAGTACATTTATGGCATTTCTCGGTTCTGCACGGGTTCGGGTCCAACTTTCAAAACAATAGTCGGGCCCGGGTCGGTTCCGTGTAGCACATTTACGGGTCTCTTCGGGTTCGGGTATGAATTTTTGGACCCATGAAGACCTCTAGTGTGAACCACTGCCATGGGGCCCCCTGGTGGCAATGGGGGTAAACGCAAATGCTTATTTTGCTTATTAGGTACTAGGGCCGGCACTGGTTTTAATGAACAATAATAGCTATTATAGAAATATGAGAAGTTTTTTTATAATGGGAAATAAAAACAAGCAAACAACTCGGTCAAAAGTACAATTGCTTTAATACAAAATTGAAGTTAAATAGAAATATAAATTTATGAAACTTAACTTTGCCCAAAGATTTGGAGAGAAAAAAGTATGTTTAACCATTACAGAGACATCAGAGCCAGTGGCTTTTAGAAGCCCTAGTCAGATCTCGGCAGGGTAGATGAGTGCTGACCGCCTGCTGACACCCTGGAGTTAGTATCACCAAAGATGTTGAAGCAAATTTTCAAATACGCCCTATCTTCATAAATAAACCACAGATTTGAAGTTTAAACAAATATATTTACACCTAAAAACTCAACAACAGTAGAATTTTGAAAATAATGTGGATTTTCTCCTCTGCCATTGGCACTCACTGGTGTGAAATGGTTTCTGGCATACCAAAAGGAGCAGAGTACGAAGACATCCAGGGATTTAAACAGTACTTCGCTAGATGTGAATTTTGAATTGGAACAGTAGTGGGGTAATCACTTGTGACGTTTCACAAGTCCACAAGAATGCATATTGAGAAACGGCTCATCTCAGGTGTTGAACTTGCTTCTCCTGCATCCTATTCTTCTAATATCTGGAATAGCAGCACAGCTGAAAGGTGTGTTTGCGTTGTGCCCTCTACTGTATGGGCATGAATTTTCATTTAATTCAACCTGACACTTATTCATTTAGCTGTAGGTTTGAAAAACATATATTGGCAATTCGTGTTATATCGTGTTTGTTGTGAAAGGCCCTTTACACTTGTAAAATTATAACTTTTAATACAAAAAAAAACAAGCAATTTAACACTTGCAAAAGTAGAACTTACAATTGTAAGACAAGCATTATATTATATTGGTCTGAAAGATACAGAGAGAGCCACAGCCAGCTGAGGTGAAAAGTACCATAAAAGTATTGTAAAGTAATGCAAAAGTACCGTAATGCATTACTTTCCATAAAAAGTAACTGAGTAATGCAATATTGCAATGCTTTACTTTAATTTGGGGCAGTCGTGGCCTAATAGTTAGAGAGTCAGACTGGTAACCCTAAGGTTGCGGGTTTGATTGTCAATATCGGCAGAAAACCCCAATCGCTCCCTGGGCGCTCAAATGGCTGCCCACTGCTCTGGCTGTGTATATGTCCACGGTTTGCAGTGTGTTTGTTCACTGCTTGTAATGTGTGTGCACTAACTTGAATGGGTTAAATGCAGAGGAAAAATTCAGAGTATGGGTTACCATACTTGGCCTTCACATGTCACTTTAATACTTTAAAAGTAACTTTCCCCAACACTTCTAAATATTAATATTTTATTTGTTCTTTACTACAGCCTTGGCATCACAGCCCATTGAACTTGCAGCCCTAGGAAGATCTCTGTATCTTGGTATGCTGTATAACTGCCGCAAGGATTCCTATATTCCAGGTGGTGTAATAAAAAAAGAAGTTTATCCCCTTTCTTCAACAAATGTTGAATCCAGTCAACACTCTACACCAGTCCTTCTGTAGCAACACTTTAAAACCTGCATCACTTCCTCATACATAACTTTTAAAACCACTTCTCATTTCAGGTGTTACTCTGTGGAATAAGAAATCATTGACTGAAGATTTGGACAGTCGTCCACAGCTCCAGACAAGTTTGAAGTTCAGTCGCTCTGACTCTCTCTCTAGTAAGTCCAAGCTCCTGGATGTAAGTGCTTCCATGAAGGCCAGCTTCTTGGGGGGGTTAGTGGAGGTGGAAGGATCTGCCAGTTTCCTGCGTGACACCCAAACCTCAAACAAACAATCCAGAGTAACAATGTATTACGGTGAAACCTTAAGATTTGAACAGCTCACTATGACCCATCTGGGTCAGATCACCTACCCTCAGGTGTTTGACCAGAAATCTGCAACGCATGTGGTCACGGCGGTACAGTATGGAGTTCAGGCCTTCATGGTGTTTGATCTGATGGTTTCAGAAAGTCAAAGCAAGAAGGAAATTGAGGCAAAACTGAATCTGATGGTCAAGAAGATTCCTCTATTTTCCTTAGAGGCAAAGGCAGCTTTAAAAATGACAGATGCTGAAAAGAAATTGGCTGAGAAGATTTCCTGCACATTTCATGGTAATGTCCGTCTTAAGCAGACTCCCACCACATACATGGAGGCCCTAGATTTGTACAAGCAGCTTCCCACTCTGGTGAAGGAGAATCCAGAGAATGTGGTTCCAATCAAAGTCTGGCTCTATCCTCTTTGTCTTTTGGATACAAATGCAGCTCGGTTGGAGAGAGAAATAAGCTCAAGTGCAGTTTCCAAAATTGAAGATATAATGGAGGAGCTGTGGGAGGCAGAGAGAACATGCAACGACCTGTCCGAAAGTACAGTAGTAAATGGTTTCCGTGACATCAAACAGAGGCTGCACTCATTTCAGAGCTCATTTAAAATGTACAAGACACAGCTTCTAAAAGCAGTTGGCAGGATCTTGCCTGCTATTCGAGGAGGAGAAAATAAGTCACTGGAAGACATCCTGAAGATCCACAAGAGCTCTCCTTTTAATGCTGGCATGCTTAACCAGTGGTTGAATAGTGCAAAGGCCGAACTTAACCTCTTAAGCTCTTACACCAACACATTGAAGGGGATCAAAATTAAAGACTCAGACTCAACTCTCAACTCTATGCTCCTTGATCCTAATATTGATGTTGTGGTCTGCTTGACTTTCACCTCTCTGCAGTATGAAGACCCATTTCTTTCAACCCTGAAAGAGTTTCTGAAATCTGATGTGTTTAAAGAGCTAGATGGGGAAAAAAACATGATTTCTGTGGCATCTTTTAAAAAGTGGTTCAATGATCCTGATGTCATCACAAAGATGAGAGAGAACTTATCTCGTTTCAGAGGTTTTTCAGAGGCCAATAAAGATGAAAAGAGAATCGGCTTAATTATTTCTGCCATCTCTGATCCATCCAGTCCAGGCTCTTCCATCTATCTGTATGAAAAAGGGAAACTGACAGACACAAATTTCCAGCCTGTTTCTAAACCGCCCCCACCGATAGTGAAGGATTTCAATTTTCTGAAAGGCACTGTGTCCCTGAAACTGCAGAAGCCCCCAACTGGAGAAACAGTGTCATACAGAGTGGAGTACACAAAGATAAGTATATTTTCTGGCCAAGTGGAACAGTGGCGTAGCATACACACAACGAATGAAGACATTACTCTGCCTGAATCTGGGTTTGTGAGAGGTTACTATGTCAGATGCAGGATAGTGGATAAAGTGGGAGTGAGTGAAGCCAGTGATGCTGTGACCACTAATTATGGTAACTATCATCTACACATTTTTATGCATTAATCTTTTTTTTTTTTTTCAATGACATTTGCTATATTCACAGAGTCAGGGGGCTTTCACACTGCCGTTTGCTGTTTGCCGCGGTCCAAGCCCGGGGCGCAATTGTTCCCGGTGCCCCCCGCAGCGTTGGTCTGGTTTCACACTCAAATTGATTCTGTCGAACCCTGGTGCGTTTGCTTTCATCTTATGTCATCACAGACGTGCACGGCGCATGACAAAAAACTGAACGCGAGTCAATAAATTGTTTTTTTTATTAATTTGGTGCTATTATGTGCAGCAGAGTAAACGACACTTGTGTTTACTGTTTGTGCGCCGCATGTAGATGCTTTTCCGCTGCTTGCAAACAGCCTGTTTTGAGGAGACAGCTGATTGCCATTCATTTGCCGCTCTGATTGCACTTGCAAAGTGCGAATACACTGCAGGCTCACTCCTGCTCGAATCCAAGGTAAATGATCAACACCATCATCTCTTACTTGTGTTTTACTGAAGTAAATACATTATAATCGGCGAAAACGCATGCGCAGGTTACTTTACTTCCTGAACAAATGCGCACCCGAGTCCGTGTTGCTTTCATATTCACACGAACCGCGGCACAGTTCGAATGCAACCGAACTCTGACCACCTCCTTCAGGTAGTCTCGGGTTCGGTACCCCATTTGTGATTTTTCACGTGAACCGTGCCCCGTTTTGAACTAAACTGCCAGTGTGAAAGCCCTCTCGTTGTTTGGATTGACAACTGTATTTAAAAACAAGTGTAACACTATAACTGTTCTACAGCAGATTAAGTCCAAAGTATACTTCTGTTTCTTACACATGCACTAGTGCAGTGGTTTTAAGTCCTGTCCTGGGGTCCAACCTGCACATTTTGTATGTCTCTCTTATCTGAAATCCTCAGTTCAGTCAAAGAGCTTAGAACCCAAGAGGCGACACTTTGATACTTTTTGGGTAACAGCCACTAGGTGGCGCTCCGGTAGCGCGGCCGCCATTATGGGGTGAAAATACTAACTGGACCATAGAATCCATCTTACGCACCCAAAATCGGCGAATTTCACTGCCAAATCAGAAGCGCATTAGAACGGTTTTTAAATTAAGTCACCAGTAAATTGTATGATCCTACAGTAAATGTTGTATTGTCTTATATGTTTTATTTTACCAGTTGTGGAATCCAACCATTCAACCATCTGAGGTAACGTAGTTAGCCTACTTTATTGAGTATTTCCATTTTATGCAACTTTACACATTTATTAATAGTAAATTAATAATGAATAAATTTAAGATCATCATGTTTGCAGTGAACAATATATTTCAGACCTAGTGGAGTAATAGTAATAATATCTAGGCCTGAATTGAAATAGGCTATATTGTACGTTTTAATGGATCACGCTACAAACATAACGATCTTATAATACATGATGCATTGCTGTGTCCGTTATCCCATAATTCACACTTTTTGACACTTTGCTTTAACGGACATTAGACAACACTGCAAAATCAAGCTGTTGTATTCATATATTTATTGTCCAACATTCCCAATTTTTCTGATGCATGTCCTTAATTTAATTTCATATTCAATTCACATTTATTTGTATAGCGCTTTTCACGATACATATTTCAAAGCAGCTTTACAGAGAATTACAATTTAAAGAATGCAGTTTAGCAAATAATGTAATAATTTAAGCAATTAATTTACAATCACTGTTAGCAGTTTAACTGAATGTAGAAGCCATGAGCTCCTGGAAAAATGAATTACAACAATAATCAGGATATAGAAATTGTGCAATGTGCATCTTGATCCAGATGATTGCGTCTTCTGAAATCCTCGCAGGAGTTGGCGCCGTCTCTTCACAGGTGTTGGTCATCTGAGGTTTTATTAAGAGGCCGGATCCAAACTGAAGCTGATGTCCTCTCTAGTCCGTCCCGAGGCGAAACAAAAAAAGCAGATGGAGAATAATTAGCGTAGCTGCTGTTCATAACATTAAGTGCAACTGATCTGATATGAGATGCATTATGTGAATGCTTGGCTAAAGAGATGCGTCTTTAATCTAGATTTAAACTGGGTGAGCGAGTCTGAGCCCCGAACATTATCAGGAAGGCTATTCCAGAGTTTCGGAGCCAAATGTGAAAACGCTCTCCCTCCTTTAGTGGACTTAGATATCATTGGTACAACCAGAAGTCCAGAGTTTTGTGATCTTAAAGAGCCATATGTTGGTATTAATTCAGTGTTTATAAGCCTTTTAAAGAATTTTAACCCAAACTGACTGGGTTTCTAGAGAGCAAAGGTTTTGTGAAAAAAGTGGAAGACTTAAACACAAAGTGTTGAAAATAAACTGTTAAAAGGATTTGATGATCACTAGTGATAGTATTTTATTCTGTGTTGTTGGATTTCAGGTTGAATTTTAGAAACTAGTGGACTGCCGACTTGCTTTCACCCCAAAATGGCGGAAGCGCAGGGCTGCTGCTGGGCGCCGGTGTTGCAATGGATTGTTCTATTAAGTGTCGCTTCTTGTTAGTGTATATTCTATGGTTCAGTTCAGGGAGCCCTCTGCCAATGGGCTGATGATCTGAATCAGGTGTGTTAAACAAGAGAGATGCAAAATGTGAAAACAACCCCACTAGGGTATACATACATTGTCCATGACAAGGTTCGTCATCAGCAGTATGTGCATCTCAATTTTTCTATGTGTAATCTGTAAACTCGGTTTGCGTATATGCCTTGAATTTTTATGCACTAATTAGTTGGTCCACAAGGTGGCAAAACTGGCCTGGGCTGATGTTTCACAGTCAGAAAAGAGAAGGAAGAGATGCAACAACAACAGATGACCGTGTTGATGAGCACTTGTGTGAGGGGGTTAAAACATACCCACAACTCTACATTTTTATCACTCATAACTTCTGGAGAGAAATAGCACAGACATTGGGCACTAGTGCACGTGTTGAACGCCTGTGTTTGCGCATTCTATCAAATGGAGTATAAGTTATGGTTGAAAGGTTGTGTTTTCAGCTGAATGGATTCCCTAAGCGTTTATTTTAAAGAGAAGTATACTTTGGGATTAAAATGCAGTATCGATACACTGGAAAGTTTTATCACAGTTAAAGCAACAGCAGTCTAAAAGAGGCATGAGTTTATCTACTAAATCTTAATCAACACCCAAGCTTTTTATATTTCTACCTAAGTGCGGAGCTCAGCATAACTGATGTTCCAGCATGAGACAACGACTATTTATAACTTTTAGGATCCATTCAAATTTTGAATGCAGTTGTCACCCGTTTAACCATGAACTGACTATGACCAACTGTATTTTGCCTTCTTTGTGCATGTACTGTAGCCATTGTTTTATTCCCTCTTAATTCCTTTCTCAGCTTTGGCTTTGGGTGGGACAGGTGGTCATGAAACCAGCATTATAACTCCTTCCGTCAGCTCCATTAGGAAGATCAGAATTCACTATGAACAGGTGAGTAGAGTAACCAAAAACTGTACTCAAGTAAAAGTATCAAATGAAAATTCTACTCATGTAGTGACTTACTAGTAAACAAGATGATGATGATGGTGAAGTCAATTAAGCATATTTGACATAAGGCCATCTGTTTGTCAGCAGATAAACAGAAAAATATCAGTAACAGACGTTTTACCCTATTGTTGCAGTACCATGGTACAGTGATGGTATATTACAGGAATATTGTTAAATAATAGCCTATTAGTATTTTATTTAATAAAATGAATTAAGTTTGGGGAACAATTCTCACTTTTGACTAGTTGCCTATTAGCTAGCATACTGGCTGTTTATTGAGGACCCCTGCCCTTTTTCAAAATAAATTAAAAGTGCCCCTCTCAAACAAATATCAATGATAATACTGTGGTCAATAAAACAAAATACATTTGATTATAATTAACATGACAATGTATACAAAACTAAAGTAGCCTAAATTCCCATGTATTTTAACGTATCTGTCAATCTGAGGTGTCGTTGCCATAATGTGTTGCGTGTGTCTACAGATTTGACCGACGAATTTATGCGTTTTAAAATGAAAATGCACTAGTGTAAACATAGGTATTCCACTGTCTGCTCGGGAAACAATGCTCTCGAGCCAAATATGGTTCTTTCAGTGAGTACCTATGGCTTGACGGCAGAAAAAATTAACCAAACAATATTTTGTCGATTCAATAAAAAATCCACATATTACATATGTTATTCATTGATGCCAGTTTGCCATGAATAATACACCGACCAATCGTGATCTGGCACAACAAGTTCAAATTTCATTGGACAATGTGAAGTGGAAATTTATGGACAGACGAGCGATTTCTGCTGTTTGTCTCATTTTATAAATTAAATTGCATCGCTGACAAAATGGATGCTAACTGACTACAAAGCCAAAAGTCGCATTTATGGTAAGTAGTGTTCAATTTATTTAGTGTTGATACAATACACTGTTTACTATTTGATGAAACTATCACAGTTAATGAATCCAAAGTGCCACCTACAGGCCTATTATGTGAAGTGTAGGCTGGCGAAAATTGTGATGTGAAAGGACTTTATTATATTACCATTTTTGATAATTATTAGCTTATGTGGCATTATGAAATAAGNTCATCAGGCACTCATTTTCACACATGAATTGGCACTTAACTTAAACTCAGTGTAAGTTTTTGGGATGTGCTGGAGGAGACTTTACATGCACCTCTCGATGGGAATAAATGTTGTGATGTTATTTCCATCAGGAGGTGCATCAATTTTTGGTCAAGATCTTGTATTGACAATGCAAGAGGTGAGCACTCTCTGTAAAGTCTCCTCCAGCACATCCCAAAGACTTTCAATGAAATTAAGGTCTGGACTCAGAGGTGCCAATTCATGTGTGATCTCTTCATCTTTCACAATTTTAACCCTGATGAATCTTGACATTGTCATCCTGGAATATGGCCATGATGTGTCTTCCTACATGGTTGTTCAAGAAATGAAAAGCTACGCACTCCATCTTTAAGGGTTAAAAGAACAGTTGCCAAACATATAACATGCTAGAAACATAATAATCACTGTAATAATGATCCATTCATAGATTCTTAAGTATTTGCCTATTAAAATCCAAACAGCTACTTTTTTATATCAGCTTCCAATTTTTGATATCAGCTATGCATTCTGTTAATTTTGTGAATTGGTAAGTTTCGTCGGCTTGAAAAAATATAGAGCTGAGTATCATCAGCGTAACAATGAAAACTAACGCCATGCTTCCTAATGATATCTCCCAAGGATAGCATGTACAGAGTGAAAAGCAACGGTCCTAGTACTGAGCCTTGCGGTACTCCATACTGAATTGTGATCGATATGACATCTCTTCATTTACTATTACAAACTGATAACGGTCAGATAAGTATGATTTGAACCATGCCAATGCAATTCCACTAATGCCAACATAGTTTTCGAGTCTATTTAGAAGAATATTGTGATCAATAGTGTCAAATGCAGCACTAAGATCCAGTAACACTAATAGAGAGATACAACCACGATCTGATGATAAGAGCAAATCATTAGTAACTCTAATAAGAACAGTCTCAGTACTATGGTACGGTCTAAATCCTGACTGGAAATCCTCACAGATACTATTTCTTTCTAAAAAGGAACATAGTTGTGATGAAACTGCCTTTTCTAGTATTTTTGACAGAAAAGTGAGATTTGAGATCGGCCTGTAATTGACTAATTCTCTAGGATCAAGTTGTGTAGCTAGGGGTGGGACGATTACCGGTTTCATGATAAACCACGATAAAAAATATCCTGCCGGATATTTTCGTTTTAATTTTAATTATCATCAAAACCGTGTGTGATTATCGCGATTTTGAAAACTCGTGGTAAATCCTGTCCAGGCAGCATCAGTGTGACGCAGCCGCAGCACGCAACATTGTTTTTTTGTACAAGAAGACATGGCGGAAGACAGTGACAGTGCTCGGGAGATTCATCCCCAAAAATCCTCCCCGCCACGGCTGCATCTTCTCAGTGATGTCCGAATCTGATATTGTACGTATTATTCTGTGTTTTTGTTAAGCCCCACAAAAGGCATAAAAAACATTGTAAAGCACCATAAGTTTTCGTGCACTATATTCCAAGACTTCTGAAGCCATTCGATAGCTTAATTTGAGGTAAAAATGAATATTTAAGTCATTAAAGTTAATGGAAACTCATCCTCAGTCATTCTCCGTTCAGCATTCAAACAGCGCGTCACGTTCGGTTAAAAACTGTAGATAAAGGTCTATGGTTTTGCATAAAAAGACTTTATCTTGCTGGAGTTTATTTCTGTCTCTAAATCACGTCATCTTTCTACCGGGTGTCTGTTAGATCACAGCACTGGAGTACATTTACATTTATGCATTTGGCAGACGCTTTTATCCACTTGCATTGCATTATACTATACATTTGTATCTGAGTATGTGCAATCCCTAGGATCGAACCCATGACCTTGGCATTGCTAGTGCCACGCTCTAACCACTGTAGCTCAGTGAAAAAGGAGTAGAGAGCACAATTAATTGTTCTGAATTGTGGAATAGATATAATACACAACGAATCTATATCTTTTCCCTTTGTGCTCTGAACATTTCAATGCGAAGTGCTGCGCGCTGTAACCCAATGTTGCTTCAGCGCATCATTCTGCACAAGGCATAATCGCTTTGCTGCAGCCTTTCATATTAGAATAATTTTAAGCAATGAAGGATTATTAATAGCCTATCTTGTTCTGTCCTGTCTGTCATATGTTATTGCCTCATTAAATAGCTGTGCTATACATTTAAAAGAAATGTCTTTTCATTTTAGAGTACAAACATAAATACATTTACTTGTTTTTCCACCAATGTATCTTATAACAATACAAAGAACAATGTGGAACATTTTACCTTTTATTTGTTCCCCACTAAATGTTTAAACTTTTGCTGCTGAATTATCCACTAACCTCATTTATAATAGATTTTTTTTGCCATAGATTATGAATATAGCCTTCTCTTACTGTGGTGGTTTAAATCCTGTCAAAACAAATATCTTCAGGAATTTGTTTTGACAGAGATGGTTAGTTAGAAAGTGGCCCGAGACTTTTTTAAATCTTAAAATGAGATGCTTCAAAAAGTGCATAGAGCTGCTAATTTCATTTGTTGATTTTCAAATATAAAACTTGTTAATGTTTTCAGTGTGCGTATCAGTTCTTTTTGAAAAAATTTTTTCTCTCATTTTAACAAAACCGTGATAATATTGATGATCGTGATAACTTTGGTCACTATAATCGTGATATGAAATTTTCATACCGTCCCATCTCTAATAATAGCCAGCTTAAAAGTTTTTGGTATGTATCTTAGTGATAAAGATGAATTAACGAGAGGAGGATCTATGACCTCTGGAAGCATCTCTTAGTTGGTATAGGGTCTAACATACATGTTGATTTAACGAGTTTAGACAGTTCTGCCTCTCCTATAGCAACTAATGAATGGGATCTTTCCTCGGGGACTAGTGTAATGAATAAATACATTTTTGTCTTTAGAAATGTTTTTGATTAAGAATAAAAATATTCACCTTTAGAACTACACTTGAAAGCACATATTTTCCAAAAAGTTGAACAAGTAAATGTAACGGAGTAAGCAATGCTTCTGGCATGTGAAGATTGTTTTTATTTAGTTTTATTCTTAATTTATCAAATTTTTCATTTTGTTATGTCCATCATATAACAAATACTGTATTTTTTGTGCCACTGCAGAGCTCCAACGTGATTTCCAGGTTCAAAGGAATCCAGGTGATTTTCAGTGCTGGCCACCTGGCTACAATTGGTGACACAAATTGGAGTGCAAAAGAATTTATATTTGACGACGATGATCAAATCGTCTCTGCGAAACTGTGGCCAAATAAAAATGGGGACAGAATACGTGGGTTGGAATTTGTGGTTGCAAAAAGCAACGGTGCAAGAAGGACATTTTCCATTAAGGCTAAAGACGTGGGTAACTCTGTGACTGTTGATGTGATGTCTGGAAAGTGTTACGGCATTAAAGTGAGATTCGCAAATGAAATTGATCAACTAGGCTTCTACTTTATTTAGATGCCTTCAGCTACAAATACTGTATGTTACTGACAGTATCCAAATTTTAAAAAAGCATCAAATAATCTAAACATGTACTAAAGTTAATGCATGTCTCAGATTTTATGAATAGAAGTTAAGTATCAGATCATTATTATTTTACTTTCTTTCTAATATCAAACAGATTATTATTATTATAATATGTTTGATGTTCAGGTAAATATAACAATAATAACTCCAGCAACATAAAGGACAAATGAAAAGTATCAAATCTATGAGCCAATCAATAAACAGTGATTGTAGGATTGGGTATTCAAAATAGCTTTCTGTTTTATTCATTTATGTCCATCTTGATGTACCCTTAATCTTCTATTCTGTTTTGTACATTGTGGAAATCTTGACTTGCATGACAATAAAGTGCTTAACTTGATTTGGCCTGACACAAGCCTTTGTGTCATTACTGTGTATCATATCATATGCTTTCCTGTAGCTCAGTGGTTAGAGCGTGGCACTAGCAATGCCAAGGTCATGGGTTCGATCCCAGGGATTGCACATACTCAGATACAAATGTATAGTATAATGCAATGTAAGTCGCTTTGGATAAAAGCGTCTGCCAAATGCATAAATGTAATATGACCTTTTATTTTAGTTGCTCACAAATGTAGTGTTTCATGTTCACAGTAACTGCCTAAATAATGGTGTATTAACTCTTTTCCCACCATTGACGAGATATCTCGTCTTCAATGAGAAATCGCTTCCCCGCCATTGATGAAATTTTCCGGCTTTCCGTGTTTTCACTGTAATAAGCTAGGGGGCGATATCACATCTTCTGAACGAGTACAGTATCAAAAAAGAAGCAGAAATAAGCGATATCATATGTAAACTTTTGCATATTAGGGCTGCAGAATATATCGAGATTATCGAAATATCTCAAATGTCCATATCGCGATATCCATATCACAAGGGCATGCGATATATGAATGATTTTTTTAAAAAAACTACTACAAAACATTGCGAAAAGTTTTAGGTCAACGCATATAGCAGTGAATAGACTGGGCACACGACTGTTACTTACGTGACTTGCTTGATGTTAAAATGAATTAAGCTGTTGCTTATAATGTACATTTGAAAAAGCAACACGCGCCAGACATGAGAAGCATTTATTAACATCTTATCCAACAAAAGACAACATTTAATAACATGTTTTTACTCCAAACTCACTTCATAACGACAGTTGAGCATCCTTCTGTGAGATGATGTGGCTTCTTACACAGAATAAGGCAGTCGTGTGTTTATTAGTCATGTTTAATCAATCAAAGCGTTTTAATCGTCTGTTTATTCAGCTACAGCGATAGTATGACGTGAGCATATTTTGAGTTTCTGCGCGAGAGCGCCCTCTGGCTCTTTACTCTCATTTTGGCTCCCTGGCAAGCATTTACTACTTATCACAGAGCTGTACAGCTCTGACAAGCTGCGCCTAAAATAATCGCAGCCTTTGCCAAATTATGTGCGATTAAAATTTGTGATGAATCGCGATATATCGTGCAGACCTTTGACACACACACCCGAAGCGTGCGCACAGGTCGCCTTTCTGACAGCACGCGATCCCTTCAATTCTCTTTTGTGCCTTATTGAACTCAAACGGTCAAATACACACACTGTTATGTCAAAATGTCTGTCTTGGTGAGTATTCATGTAGACACAAGTGAATTAGTTGGGAAAGAAATCGGATGCGTTTCAGTAGGATCCTTGGACGTGCATTAGGTCTTAAAGAAACAGTAGCCTATTACAGTAAACCAGCTGTTGTCTATCAAACAACAAAAGATAGAGAAATTAACTCACTGCTCTTGACTAAATAACTTTTGAAGCTTTATTATGAATTTATATTTAATTCATGTGAAAACTTTGCAGTGTTTTAGATTTACATTTGATCATTCAGTTTCTGTATTGTTTCTTACTTGAAAGCAATTTGAGGTAAGAATTTGTTCTTGATGTTAAGATGTAGGTTGATATAACTATATAATATCGAGCAAAGAGTTTTTGGTATTTAAATATTGGCATTATTTTTTTTGTTTTCAGTTTGTTTACATTGATGTTAAAATTACAGTGTCAGATTTGTGACATTACTTTTTAAGTAATGTTATAACACTTCTGTTCACTTTCAGAAGTTGTAGTGATGCTTTCTTTTCACAGAAAGAATTTGAAACATATATATTGATTTTATAATTTTTAGTTTTTGAATAGTTTTAAATATAATTTAAATTGATTTTACACGCTTAAAGCAATATCGCATTATTTAACAAGGTATCGCATATCGCATTTTTCTTCAATATCGCACAGCCCTAATGCATATGTAAAATAATGCGATCATCAAACATTAAACATACATAAATCGAAATTGCATAATGTTACTGTTTGGATCATAATTCTGAATCTGATCCAGATGTAGTCTTTAACAAAAACATGATTTTCTCAGATTTTTGGCTCAAAATGTTGATTTTTTTAATTAAACTTACCCACATTCAAGTGCTGATAAAAAAATAATGCATGAAGCTAGAATAAAACTGCAGAGGGTATGTTCTTTCTTTTGATATATTGCATGTTATATTATATATTCATACTACAAAATATTCTGGGGGCCATGAAATTGTGAAAATTATCATGAACGCTGGCGATGGCTGGCAACTTATGCACCTTGTCCTCACTCCGATGGTCTTAAACTGGTCCTCAGAAGATAAAAGCACACACACACACACACGTTTGTTTCGCTAAAAATATTAGTGAGGACATTGCATGGATTTCCATTGATTGCACTGAGCATGATGCAAGATGACGACAAAGATTTGCTTGGCTCTCTGAAGGGAAAATTTAAATTCAAAACTCATCCCAGTGGAGCCACTGACAAAACCAAAGTCATTTGTATTGTCTGCAATAAGGAATTTGCATACCATCAAAGCAGTTCTAGCCTAAAATATATGGGATGATTTTAGATTCAAAATGATTAATTACTGCATGCACAATTATCCATGTACTAGATAAATGTTATGAAGGTATCTTACTAACCAGAAACAAATGCCTTTCAATTTGAGTCTGTGGAATTTGGGATTAAATGATTGTGCAGCAATTTGTACAAACAGACATGTTTGCAAATAAAAATGTTCTGTTCTGCATTAAATTGCTCATGCAAAAAGGAATCCATGCATTTGTGGTGACACGCGTGCATTTATTGATGTCATGCTCGAGTCGATCATGTTCGGTTTATTTGGATTTTGAGACTTCATTTTCACAGTTTACAGCTTTTCACAACCGACACACACAACTACCAAGGAACAAGCCCCAGTGCTATTCATTAACGTGTACATGATTTGAAAAATTCTCAAATGTGTGTTACTACACTGAAACAATGTTTTTCAAAAGGTGTCTGCAGAATTAAGAATTACATGTGCAGCATTTAAACTCATTTTGTGAGTATAAATGTTTTATTTTCTATTAAAATGTCATAATTTGCGCGTGCGAAAAGGAATCCGTGCATTTGTGGATCGGGTGGGACTTCCAGGCAAGATGACGTGTTGAACAGTCGCTCGCATTAGAGACTGAAGCAAAATTGTCCCAAATCTTGATTATCTGCTTGTAAAGACACTCCAAATAATTGAAAAAGAATGATCAAACCTGACAGACTGATAATTAAAGAGTGGGATAGTGAAAAGTCGCAAGCTGCGATGAGCACTAAGATCCTCGAGCAATCTGCCGTCCACGACTACGATATGGAGGTTAGCACAATCAGTAAAAGAAAAGACTCAATGCCAACAACCCCGAGTAAGATTCCAGCCGGGAAAAAGAGCACAACTACATTAAAGGAAAATGAGGTCTGTAACCTGACCTGTAACGACATGGGATCCATCTGCAGGCTTTTATTAACAAGTCTTGTGATCAAACAGGCAGTGGTCAAACAGGGGCAAACAGGTATGGGTGGGATAAGGCAGAATTGTAGTCATAAAAACAGGCAATGAATCAGGGCAGGCAGATATCAATCACAAGTCCAGTAAACAATAAACAGTCCAAAGGCAGGCAGCAGAGAATCGTAGACGGGGAACAGACTGGGACACTAACAGGCAGACAGACAGAATGATGAATGCTCAGAAATGCAACCATAGTATACAAGACCTCGCAACGTGTGTGACGATGTGAATGGTTTAAATAGTCCAGATAATGTGCTGCAGCTGGGTGTGGTTAGTGCAGGTGATTGGCAGGGAGGATTATGGGAAATGGAGTCCGGGAATGACTGGAACTGTGGCATGACCATACTGGAAGGCATTCAGAGTTAAAGGAAAATAACTTGATCAACTGGCGCAACTTCAAGAGCAAGCTAAACAGAGTAACAGCATGATTGCTAGCTTAATTAAATCTTAACTGCAGTTAGATGCCGATGAAGTTAAGGAATGCAAGAGGAAAATCATTGAGCTGGAAAAGTGTAACAAACATCTGTGCAAAGAACATCAAGAGCTTAAAGAGAGAATCAGGGACCAGGAGAGATACAAGATGCAATGGTGTCAGAAACAGAAAGGTTTATCGGAAAGAAAGGACGAGAACGTTAGAGCAGACGTCATGCAACTGTTCAATGAGATCACCCCTGACATGCAACAGCGACAGCTCGAGGAAAGCAATCTACATTGTGCACAGAGTCGGACAAAAAGAAGACAACAGGAATAGACATATAGTGGTCTTATTTGTCCAGAGGTTTGTCAAGGAGGAGTTATGGTGTCACTGCAAGTATTCACCAGATGCTACCGCTAGAGGCTAGAGAGGCAAGGAGAAAACTGTGGCCTCAGATTGAACTGGCTCGTCCGGATGGAAAGCCTGCCTACTACTGCGGACCGCACGGATACATAGAGGGTCGACGGATAGGTTAAACGAAAGAAAGGTTTGATCTACTGACACTATACGTAAAAGGAGTCTTGAGAGGACAGGGGACTAATTTTGTATTTGCTAATCAGCGTAAATAAGCTTTGAACTAAGTTGTTACTGGGTTTTTTTTCCGTTTCTTAATTTTATAGCATCTCATTATCTTTAGCAATGTTCAATTGTTCAGTCTCATTTGTAGGATTGTTATTTTGACCTACAGTGAGCTTCTTGACAAATGTGATAAGGTGTTTGAGGATTTGTCAGTCACAGATGCTCAGTGTAAGCTTGTTGAATGGAAGACAGACTTCATCAAAGTTGTGGTATACCTATAGATGCGGCAGAGTAACGGCTTCCAAGTTTGGTGCAATTATAAAGAGCGATGATGATCAGCTCCGCAAATCACTTGTGAAAGCCATATGCTACCAGAGCCAATTCAAGTCGAACGCAGAGAGGTCTGACTAAGTTGAAAAACCAATCAAAACTCCTCGTTCAGCTAGGGTTGGTTTTGACACTCGGTGGTATAATCGTCCAACTGTTTTCAACATTTTAAGTGAAATATGCACATATTCTGCTTTCTGAATTAATTACAAGAAAGTTCATCGAATGGAATTCGTCAAATAAAGTAAGGCGTGCTGGAAAACAGAGACAAGAGTGACATCGAAACGTGAACATGTCTTCGATTTTTAAAACATATTTTAGAATGAATCCTGTTTAACTTTGTGAACCATTTTTGCTGTTATTAGCGGCCTAAAGGAAAAAAATGCAAAAGGAAAAGGTGTGCTGTGCCCTCTTATTGTATGATAATCAATTTCTGGCTCCATATAGCGCTCAAACTGCATAGTTAGTCTGTATGTTTTTATAGACAAATGACAGATGTACGTCTTCTCTCAGACTAAAAGATAATGACAGACCAGCATCCCAAGATCTGAGTTCCCAGCGAACAAACAGGTATGGATCAGTTTAAGCACCATTTGCATGTTTCTGAAGCACCTCAGTAACCTGCAGATTTATGTGTTTTGCTTGAATATTATATAAATAGGACCAATGCGATTGTTCTGAATGCTTATTCTACTGTAAGTCAGTCTATAGTTAGTTAGATCAGTGTCTATTTTATTTGTTTTTAGGGAGATACACAATATCAGTTAATGCAAGTGTGTGACGTGAATTTCGCCATCAGAGTAATCCATATTTTTGTAACCAGGTCGCACATGCGCATTTAATTTTTTTTTTTGCAATAATTAGTTTATCCAGGGCATGGTTGCCAGATTTTCACAACAAAACCAGCCCTATCGCGTTCCAGGGGGGTAAAATCTGCGTTTTTGGCAGGGTTCCCCTGGTAAAATTTGCATTCCAGTGGCTAAATTTCATGTTATTTGGGGTCGCTTCACCCCGCTGACATTAAAAACAACCCACACCAACAGTGTAAAAGTAACCCAGTTCTGCAGGAAAACCACAGTGGCTGGTGCATCGATTCACAAGCTAGTTGAAGAAAACCTGCATAAACAGAACAGACCTGAACTCATGCGAGCTACAGCGACAGTGGAGGACTACATAAATAAATAAATGTACTTTAAGTGTCTCTGCTTTAACTTTTTTAAAAAACAAAAACAAATTGTCTATAAATATTTGAAAGCACGTGTTTAATCTCTTGCAGTGGCGTTTATAAAAGTATACATGCTCAACACAAAGAGACAAAGAGTCACTAAACTACATATTGACTGAAACTTCTGAACAGAAGGTTGCGCATTTATTTAGTTAGTCCAAGCACGCGCCCTTCCTGACGTAAAGAGGCTGCTCTTCAGTTTGTTTGGCTGAATGAGGCTTTATCATTTTTAAGTGACTGAAGAATCATGCAAATGATTTTCAATATTATGCTTATTCTTAGTACATCTGACAACACCTAAACAACAACAACAACTAAACAAACATATTGTAGACAAACTTTAAGTTTGGTTGAAAAAGCCTAGTCAGAAGTAGTTTTTTGACGTTTGAAGGTTTTCAGTTTGAAAGTTTATATAATGCACTTTAATCAAACAAAGTTGAAATTTTATTTATTGCCATCACATTTTGGGGGGAAACTGAAATGGATATATTATGATAAGGATTCAATTTTAATCACACATTTAATTTTGAGCTACACATTTTTAATTAGTTAAAAATTTTAATTAGTACATTCTTTCCAGTCTTTTAAGATCAAGATACTTGACTTTATCTTTGATTGAGAAAATCACACTTGCCTACATTTACATATAAATGAATCCCTATCTAATCATCATTTGAATGCGTTTTCTGTGTGTCGATTACTGTTATTCTACTATCCTGTGAACGGGACTTTTATTTTGGTGTGGCGGCGTGACGTCATAAGGCTGCGCCGAGCTCCTGCTTCTGTTGTGATTCTGCTGAAGAAAGGTTTGTGTTTCTAATCATTTAAAGTGTTTAAATCAATAAGCCGTTTCTGAATGAATTAATTTTTAATGTAACATGATAATGTATATAATGAACATATTATTTATGGGTAAAGTACATGAATAACAGAAAAGCTGCGACTCATTTTCGTCAATCAGTTTATCGTAAAAATGAATTCAGTCGTTTAACGCTTCAGAATATTTGAAATGCCATTTATCGATACGATTTCTCTTGTGTCCACACAATATTAAATTCTATATTGATACTTCAAATGTTTAATTGGTTTGAAAACACTTTTTGTGGAGAAAAGACGTTTTACCTCAAATTATTGTTGTCACGTGACAGTATTAGCCTACATGCAGTTTGTTCGTGCTGTTGCTCCTGTTTCTCAAAGGTAATTGTATCTGTTTTTTTTATAATTTTTTAGGCTACGCATATTACTTTGAAATTAAAATGTGAAGTTGTATTAAGTGGCAACATGGATATTTGAGTCATATCAACAAATTAAAGCCAGGAAAGTTGTTCTTAGGTTAAGATTAAAATTTTTTTTTTTTTTTTTTTTACAGAATAGGCAGTTGTTTCTCACATTTTTAAAATGATAGGCCTACAATCAAGCATTAAAAGGCTTTAAATAATAATTAAAAGGCTGTTTAAATAAAATTAATTTACAATATTAAGACACTAGGGCTGTTACCAATCAAATTAAATAATTTACACTGAAAAATTGCAACTGCATTATGAGATATTTTAAACATTTTGAATATACAATATCACAAATGTTGTAAAGGATGATACTTCTAAACATGAAACTAAACCGCCAGTAGGTGGCGGCAGGTGACTGTCTAAACGAGTCATTCATTCAATCGATTCATTCAAATGGCTGATTCATTTAAAAATGAGGCAGTTGTTTATAAATGTGTCATTCAATTCAATGTTGTGCAACAAATCCTATGCCATGGTCTTGTCGGTCATCTCGCCTTACTCTCGTCACGTGATCAGCTAACTGTAGTTCCTTCTGCACTGTGTGTAGCTCATGCTGGATGAGCAGAGCAGACGTTTACAATAGTTTACAATCGAAGCGACCGTTATTCAACTGAATTGAATGTTTCTATTTCTATACAAGCAAAATGACATTGGAGGCGGTGCTGCAGTGTGCACCATAATGTAATATAAATGTAGCAGTGGCATATTTTATGCTACTTTCACCCTCATGCTCCATCATGGAGACAGCTTTTCACTTTGACGAGAAATCTTGTCACATTTTAATATCGAGATCTCATCACACCCCTATAGTGTGCTATACTGTTATAAAGAGTTCATTGATTTACATTTCTGGCCATATAAATAACAGTTGCATCAAATTGCTACCATATAGGCCTGGTAATCAAATGTATGACAAAACATAAATATCTAAATGTGTGTTGCAATGACATCACACGATGCGTCCAGGCCCAAAATCAGCTGGAATTTAATTCATTCATTTTGAATTAGTCATTTTAAGTTCATTAACTCTCACTCTGACTCTCTTTCCAGTGCACTGAACTACTGAACTAGATCTGATTGAGACACACTCAGAGATTTAGTTTGGATTTATTTTTCTTTCTGTTAATTTTTTTTCTTATCTAAAACAGGACGGAGTATCCAAACACACAGAGAAACGACTGAGATCCACGTGACACTATTATAAAGATGGCGTTTATTAAAGAGGAGAGTGAAGACGTGAAGATTGAAGAAACATTAACAGTGAAACAAGAAGAAACTGAGGAACAAACAGGTCGGTTTCCTTCTCAAAGCTGAACTCAGTCAATTTGATCCTTATTCTAATGTCCAGCTCTACAGAAATTAACTGTATTTTTGAAGAATCACTGAGTAATTATGTATTTTATTCCATAGCATGTTGAATGAAATCTTATGTAAGATAGAAACTGACTTTCTATGGTCCCCACCCTGAGTTTGATGTATTAATATGCCTATTACAGTGATAGTTCACCCAAGAATTTAAATTGTAATCATTTACTCACCCTCATGTCAATTCAAACCCGTAAGACTTTTGGTTATCTTCAAAACACAAGTGATGATATTTAAATTGAAATCAGAGCGACAAAACGCTTAGTTCACAGCTACACATCAACCACTTTGACGCTTCTAAAAGTTCATAAAGAGATTGTAAAGCTAATCCACATGAATTGAATGAAAGAACAGATTGAATTTAGACTTTTATTCACATATAAACATTCATCAACTCACATCAGTTGTGATAAACATAAGCTCAAGCATTTTCGCTTGATGTGCAAGAACCAATGAGGTTCATTCTCATGTTATGCAACACGTTTGAGTAGCTTGGTCAGTATAGAGTCTAACATACATTTATTGATTTTGATAACTTATCAAAATTTAGACTATTTTTCCTCTCCTGTAGCAATAAATAAATGGAATTTTTCCTCAGGGATACTGCAGTGCACTGTCTGATGCGATACTGTAGTAGACGGTTGCATGGTTATAATTTTCTCTCTAATATTATCAATCTTGTAAGTAAAGAAGTTTATAAAGTTATTACTGCTGTGCCGTTTGAAAACATCTGAAGTTGAAGCTTTATTTCTTGTTAATTTAGCCACTGTATCAAATAAATACCTAGGGTTGTGCTTATTTTCTTCTAAATGTTTTGAAAAATAGGCAGATCTAGCAGTTTTTAAGGCCCTTTTCTGTTTGCAATAATGCTTTCTTTTCATTTAATGCAAAACGCCTCCAGTTTTGTTTTCTTGCAGCTGCACTTTTTCAGGCTGCTCTCTTAACCCGAGTGTGCTTGTTGTACCGCGGCGTTGGACTATTTTCCTTAATTTTCTTTAAACGTAAAGGAACAACTGTCACTAAAGTGCTGGAAATGAGAGAGCCAATAGTTTCTGTTGTAATATCGAGTTATTCTAAGCCAGTCCTACACCAACCCCAATTAAATACGTCTGAACCAGCTAATCAAGGTCTTACTAGGCATACTAGAAACCTCTTAGGCAGGTCTGTTGAGGCAAGTTGGAGCTAAACTCTACAGGACAGTGGACCTCCAGGACCGAGTTTGGACACTTCTGGTCTAAACTAACTGGTATGCCGAGGAGATGAAACTGATCAGGAAGATTATTTAGAAAGCAATCTGTAGTGGTAGAAGTGATAGTTCTAACCCTATTTGTAACAGGGAGTCAGTTTTGCAGCCTTGGCTAAGGCTATGGACGTGTCCCAAAGAATGTGAAGAGTTAACAAGAGGTTTTGAGATTGCATTTAACACTTATCTTAATAGCTTAGTGTACAATTAGAGCCGCATGATTCTGGAAAAAAATTGAGAATCGCAATATTTTTGTTTAAAATGGAGATTGTGATTCCTAGAGATTGTAATTTTCTAGAGGTTCTGACAAAATGGTTGTTTCTTCAGGCTATTTAAAAAATACAACATTTAAATGGAGTCAATGTCTCATTCTTAAAGACTTTTTGGTTATTAGATATATTAGTGTTTGTGATTGAATCTCTGAAATAAATGATTCACTGACAAACACTTTTTTTGCCACCTCCTGGCATAACAAAATTAGCAATACATACGAGTGCCAAAACACTTTCTAAAAGGTTTTTTGATCTATTTTCTATCGCTACCATATAGATCGGTTTTCGTTCCCAAACTATAGGCCTAAACATTTATCCCAGTACACATTTGTCCCATTATTTAAATGTTCGTAACGCATAAATAACAATAATGTGTGGTTGAAAAGACTGTTAGTGAAGCTGCTTCACTTCACTTCAGAACACAGTGAGTGTTCACATTGGAAGTATGACGGCCAACCCTCTCATTCATTAACATGGGCAGCGACAAAATATATGCTGCTCATGCTTTGCATGATGCAATGCTTTTAACGTGAAACAACCAAGGTAATAGAAGCAGAATCGCTGTCATTTAGAAATAAGATTGCATGGGTGTTTGAATCAAGAATGCAATCTTTTAATGATTAATCATGCAGCTCTAGTATCTAACATGCATGTTGTTGTTTTATTACTTTATGTTGGTTTTGATGTTTGTTGCTTTGTTCCATTAAACTGGGCTAAACTTGTTTTTGTCTTTTTTGCCTTAGACCTGATGGCATTGAAAGAGGAGAGTCAAGAACTGGATGAAATAGAAAAGAAAGACCAGTATGAGAATCATGATCTTATTACTGAAGAAAAGTCGATTGGTTGCTCACAGACTGAAAAGACTTCAAGAAAAAGAGAAATTTTCACCTGCCAAGAGTGTGGAAAACGTTTTGGCAGAAAAGGACGTCTCAAATACCACATGAGAATTCACACTGGAGAGAGGCCTTATACCTGCCAACAGTGTGGGATGAGTTTCAGTCAAAAAGTAATCTTTAAAAGGCATGTTAGAATTCACACTGAAGTGAAGTCTTTAACCTGCAAACTGTGTGGAAATAGTTTTACTAAAAATGGAAGCCTCATAAGCCACATGAGAATTCACACTGGAGAGAGGCCTTACACCTGCCAACAGTGTGGAAAGAGTTTCACTCAAAAAGGACATCTTATGAGCCACATGAGAATTCACACTGGAGAGAAACCTTATACCTGCCAACAGTGTGGGATGAGTTTCACTCAAAAAGAATATCTTAAAGGCCACATGAAAATTCACACGGGAGAGAAGCCGTTCACATGTGATCAGTGTGGAAATAGTTTCAACCGAAAAGCAAGCCTTGAAAGCCACATGAGAATTCACACTGGAGAGCAGCCTTACACATGCCCTCAATGCGGAAAGAGTTTTACACACAAAGCAACTTTTAATAACCATGTGAAAATTCACACCGGAGAGAAGCCTTTCACCTGCAAACTGTGTGGAAAGAGTTTCAATCGAAAAGTAAACCTTAATAACCATGTGAGAACTCATACTGGAGAGCAGCCGTTCACATGCCCTCAATGTGGGAAGAGTTTTACATATAAAACAACTTTTAATACCCACATGAGAATTCATACTGGAGAGCATCCTTACACATGCTCTCAGTGTGGAAGGAGCTTTAGACAAAGAGCAACTTTTAATGTCCACATGAGAACTCACACTGGAGAGAAGCCTTACACATGCCCTCAGTGTGGAAAGAGTTTCACTGAAAAAGGAAACCTTAAAAAACACATGAACAGTCACACCGGAGAGAAGCCTTTCATCTGAACAACAGTGTGGGAAGAGCTTCACAACAGAAACAAACCTTAGGAATCACATGATCAGTCACACTAGAGAGAAGCCTGTGATTCACTCGGAAAGGAACACTTAATTCCCACATGAAGATTCACAATTAATTGTGATCAATGTGAATAAAACAATCTTTGCCATTACATTACATTATGAATGGACTTATTGCACAGGTGGCAACCTATCGCGGCACAACACTTGAATTCACTGAGCTCCTGAGAGCGACCCATTCTTCCACAAATGTTTGTAGAAGCAGTCTGCATGCCTAGGTGCTTGATTTTACACACTTGTGGCAATGGAAGTGATTGGAACACCTGAATTCAGTGATTTGGAGGGGTGTCCCAATACTTTTGGCAATATAGTGTATGTATTTGTGTGAAATTTAGGCTACACTCAAAAGTAACATGATCACATGCAGTGGGTCTGGGGTCACTCTTCGGCTAGAACTAGACTCGCATACGGCCGTTAACAAAAGCCAGTGATTATAGTTATAAATATGGACATTTTTTCTTACAAAACCAAAAGGCCTTTATTAACCCCCTGGAGTGTACATGTTCAGCCTTAATGATAATTTAAGTTGGGGTAAGAATTACATGAATTCAGCATTTTGTCTGTGTACCCGAGTTTGGGTATCAACTGCATTAGCACTCGAGCATTTGAATGTTTTAAAAAAAAATTCTGCCGATGTGTACATTACTGCTCTAATTGAAACATAATCATAAAATTGTATGAAGAAATCACAGGGATAGTTCACCCAAATATGAAAATTCTGACAATACATATTATGACAATGACATCACGTCTATATTGGTTCAGTAGGAGGGGTAAATCCTTTCCAAAAAGCGATTACAGCATTGATTTTAATTTACTGATGTAATGTCTTTTTATTTTTTTCTTATTTTACTTCTAGAATAGGTGAAACATCTTAATGGATGTGTAACTATAAATACATTTTTGAACAAATTGTTAAAAAAAATAGCATCCTCAACAAACAAATAAGAATTACCTTGGTTAAATTTTTATAAAAAATATTTTATAAAAATATACACATTTTAATAACAGATGTTTAATAAAATGGTTAGGAATCATATTTGTTTCAAGTGCTTTTTATTAGAAGGGGTGTGGCCTCCAAATGTCTAGAAACTGCCCTGGAAATACTATAATGTAAATGAAATATTATACACAGAATAAGATAAAGTTTATAATGCAATTAAATAATAGAGTGCAATATTCATTATTTCATTCAGTGAGGAATTTGCATAAATTGTCAATCTGGACTTGAATATGGCTGCTATTGGGACTCATGTGGTGACATCTGGAAGCTGGTTCCAGCTAGCAGTCTCATCGCTGATCCTAGGTGTTTCTAGCTTATTAATTAGTCAAAATTAATTAGTTAATGCAGCTTAACCACCTCACACAAGAGTTTGTCACACAATCTGCTTTTAATTTCACATCCGCAATCTCAAACCTCTAATCAAAAATAAATGCATTTTAAATTATTTGCCTTGTAATAATGCATCCCCTAGACCAGTGGTTCTCAAACCTGTCCTGGGGACCCCCCACTACTGCACATTTTGCATGTCTCCCTCATCTAACACACCCAATCCAACTCTTGCAGTCTCTACTAATTAGCTGATGACTTGAATCAGGTGTGTTAGATGAGGGTGACATGCAAAATGTGCAGTGTTGGGGGGTCCCCAGGACAGGTTTGAGAACCACTGCCCTAGACATTAACCATCGAAGAAAATGAATCATGAAGTGATGCTTAGGTATGAGATTTCTTCTGTAAAGTTCTTTAAACAGTGTGTGGTGTTCATAAATCAAATGCTTTGGATCAGGGAAGGGCAACTTCGGTCATGAAGAGTTTAGTTCCAACTAGCTCCAACTCACCTGCTTGGAAGTTCCTTGTAATCCTGGAGACCTTGATGAGGTGGATCAGTTGTGTATAATTAGGGTTGAAGCTAAACTCTGCAGGGCTGTGGCTCTCCAGGGACTAAGTTTGAAACCACTGGATTAGCTTTCAAGTAACCCTGAAGACATTAAATAGCTGGTTCAGGTGTGTTTGATTAGGGTTGGAGCTAAACTCTGTAGGACAGTGGCCCTCCAGGACCATTTTACTAGTTATGTATTTCATCATTGAGGATTTCTTAAAAATACTGTGTAAAATCTGGTCTTGCCTCGCTCCAGTGGCGGCTACTGGTCTGTCAGAGAGGGGAAGCTCATTTTCGACCTACGTCATAAAATTGTCTATTTATTTAAAAGTAAATTCTGCCCTACGTTCCTTTTCAAGAAAATGGTCTGTGACCCTGTCGTACCAACTAGGAATCTTTTCAAGTAAAAAAATATTAAACTCTGTAAAACTGAAACAAGGAATGTGGTGTATAATTGTGTGAAATGTATGATGAAAATCAAGCAATTTCGCCAAGCAAATATCAAAGAAATAGGTTGCAGCAGTTTTTATTTCGACTGAACTTGAGAAATCCGCGATGGGACTGAGCGCGAATAGCTTCAGTGATTCCTTATA
The DNA here is from genome assembly GCA_003731715.1 of Anabarilius grahami. Classification (NCBI taxonomy): domain Eukaryota; kingdom Metazoa; phylum Chordata; class Actinopteri; order Cypriniformes; family Xenocyprididae; genus Anabarilius; species Anabarilius grahami. The sequence goes on from RJVU01019022.1 coordinate 864,468, forward strand.
GTACAGAATCGCTGTCAGTCAAAAGGAGATGCAGTCTTTCGACAGACCCTCCAATCATCACGCAGAAGCTCGGAGTCCGGGCCAGCCCACTCCCCATTCACCCCCAGAGACGCTGAGCGTCCGTGGGCGGGACATAATCGCAGCGTTTATCCAATGACCGTCTAGTTTCGAAGCGCTGAAAAAAACCGTTCAAAGCAGCCCCATTGAAGTCAATGGACGCTGGGCTTCAATAGGGAAATGCACTGTGACGCTGCGGGAATGTATGAGAAGGAAATCGAGTCAGCCGACCTGCTATATGTAACTGATTCTGAACGAACTCGTCTTTGAGATGAACGTTTTCTAACGCATTTTTAGTCAATAAAATGTTAATACAATAGTACATATTTGACCATTAATTTTGTGACATTATAAGGGAAGCCGAGCTTCCCTTGCAGTCTTAAAGAAATCGTCCCTGCCTCGCTCTCATGAACTCAATCTTGTGTCTCGTCTCATGAGCTACCCGTCTATCACACCCCTAGTAATCACCATAATGGTGATTATGAACTTCAAATGAACCTTTCAACAAAACATACATATAAAATTTAATTAAAGTTGTCAGAGATTAAGAAGTCCAAAGTGACCCCCCTCCTGTACCATGGTAAGGGAGAGGAGGTGGACGAGGAGCAGGCAAAGGGGTTATTAAGAGGGCTGTTTGGCAGGAGATGCCAGGGATGGATGTGATCAGGGTGGAGCAGAAGATGGTAAAAGCCAGAATAATGTCATGTGATAACAGGATGATACCCAGATGCCCAGCCTAGTGCCCCATGGTGGCATTACCAGAGGGAGGAACCATGGTGGTACAGAGTTTTATGGCACCATGGGGACGGATTCCCCATCATCCATCTCCGTCCCCTGGGTATCATCGTTGCCAATGGGGATGGTACCCTGAGTGCAGATTGGAGAGTAGATGGATCCGCACAACCCTGAGAGCATCAACAACCATGATGGAGCTGCCACGAAGACCCTCTGAGGTCAAGGATGGCTCAGATATTGACCCATGTTATTGAGTAACCAAGGAACTAATAAACGCATGATTTGTGCAGATCTTGCTTTACCTAGTAACAGAAGGGTTTGACATATGAAGAACCAATCATATTGTAGAATGCTTTACCATGATCCTATCCTATATAACCTGTTGTATTCTTTTTGCTGGTGGGATTCTCTGTGATTGATAGGCGGTCCTCCGGTCGTGATTAAAGCATATTCTGGCACAACAACTGGAGTCGCTGGTTATTGTGCAGTGCTGCAACTTAGACACTTGAAATCTATTTCCCAGGTTTAGTGTCGTAGGGGACGAGACCCGCCTAAGAGTGAGACTCTTAGGCGGGGTTGATTGCGGTCAGGTAATTATAACTCTTAGGCATCATATGCGGTCAGAGCAGTTACACTTGGGTTTCAACATTTGCAGGCAGAGTGGGATTCACCTGAGGATAATTCTTGTAGGTGTCAGGGGAACCAGGTTAATTTAGGTCAGGTGTGTAGGGGAAATCTACCACAGATGTAAGGGGCTCAGGCTCTGGTGGCCACATCCACTTCTCTTGACATTAGCAGTCCATCTCGCAGGGTAGTGGCCTGGGCTCTGGGTCCGGTGATGAGATGGACCAGGGGTAGAACATCTCCAGACATAGCATTATTGCATCCCTCAAACTGCATCTTTGCATTTCTGGGAGGTCTATTTGATGTTCATAGTTCTCCCCGATCCAATACAGAGATTTAATGGTTTCGTCATCAAATGTTGGCAAGGTGGCAGAATTGAAGGTTGTAGTCCAACACATTTTGGTTCCTCCTGGCCAATGCAGCAAACTCAACTGCATAATCCTTTTTACTGTCTATTATTCTGTCACAGATTAAGGAGTCCAAATATGAAGATGAGTCAAAAGGTTTAGTAATAAAATAAACTTAACAATGTGTCTACAAACAAACAATAACTGACCATGAACTGAGGAAACACAAACTGTAACTGAACAGACCTGAATCAGCTAATAAAGGTTTTTGGATTTACTTTAAAATAACATCCAGGTGTGTTGGAGCATAGTACAATATGTACTCAGTAGGAATGAGGCTTTATGATGTTTAGGGAATGACAAACTAAAGTGTAGTTGAACTATTGTGTGTTTCTGTGTCATGCAGTAAAATGGCAGAATCCAGATTTTCAGTGAATCAGAATGAGTTCATCTGTCCAGTGTGTCTGGATCTCCTGAAGGATACATATTGTAGATAATTCTAGTCAAGAACTATTTAAAACAAAACAGTTTTTCTTACAGTTTAAATCAATTACAGCACTGCATAGATGTGATAATTAGGATATTACTGCAGTTATTAATGGTGTTGCCCTGATTCTCTGTAACTCTTATTCTTTGAGTCTGTCTGAGACTGACACCTAGTGGACATTTTATGATCTGTGACTTTTGCACACGGCACTCAAACAATGAACCAGGAAGCAGGAATTGCATGATTTCAGGGAAAAAGAAACTGAAGTGTAGTTGAGCTGTTGTGTGTTTTTGTCTCTGTATTCATGCAGTAAAATGGCAGAAGCCAGAATTTCTCTGGATGAGTTCACGTGTCCAGTGTGTCTGGATCTCCTGAAAGATCCAGTGGCCATTCCCTGTGGACACAGTTACTGTAATAACTGTATTACAGGCTGCTGGGATCAGGAGGATCAGATGAGAGTGTACAAATGCCCTCAGTGCAGACAGACCTTCAGTCCAAGACCTGCTTTAGCTAAAAACACCATGCTGGCTGAAGTGGTGGAGAAACTGAAGAGAAAGAGAAAACTTCCTGCTGACTGTTACGCTGGAGCTGGAGATGTACAGTGTGACGTCTGTACTGGAAGAAAACACAAAGCCGCCAAGTCCTGTCTGGTGTGTCTGGAGTCTTACTGTCAAACTCATTTTGACCGTCATGAGGAATTTCACTCACGTAAGCCACATAAAGTGACTGAAGCCACTGGACGACTGCAGGAGATGATCTGCCAAACACACAACAAACTCCTTGAGGTTTTCTGCCGCACTGACCAGAAGTTTATATGTCTGCTGTGTACGATGGATGAACATAAAAACCACGACACTGTATCA
>RJVU01019022.1:872276-893980 GCA_003731715.1 Anabarilius grahami
GAAAATAGGCATAGAAGAAGCAAGTCATATAAAAAGGGGTAATTTAAGTAAATGGTTAAATGACTTATGGTTTGGTAGTAATAAAATGTGGGTGGAAATACATTGAGAATCAAGATATTTTATCTCTTTCAAGCTCACTCATTATATTACTAAAATCTGAGTTGGAGATAAAGGATATAAAGGGTTTCCAAATATTCTCAAATAAGGACAGTTTACCTTTTAAAATATATACGTAAACTTTTCCATTGACAAACAAAAATACATATTATTAATCCACTGTACGACAGATGGCCTTTCCACTTTTTTCCAATGCATAGCTACTAGACGCTTTGCTTGAAGTATACACGTCAATACGTTTTATTGGAAGATTAACAGATAGCATCTGAAAAATAAGTGAAACTACCCCTTTCCAAAACTCCATGCAGTGTAAAAGTGTGCCTTTATCAGATGTGCATTTAATGCATGTGTCTGGAGTGTTATGACAAATTTTGTTTAACCTAACTGGAGTAAAGTACTTTCTCATAATCCAGTTGTACTGTATCAATTTAAGATTACTGTTAATAGTTTGAGCTTGAGCTTTTATACATATTTTTTCCCATATATCTAAGGAAATGTTCATTTTCAAATCTTCTCTCCAGGAGATCAATTTAGATTCTGAAGATTATTTAGAATATGACTCTAATAATTTATAAAACATTGATATTAAGCCTTTAGATTGGGGTGACTTTGATAGTAAAATTTCAAGAGGAGTCTTAATGGGTTTTGTAAGCTTTGTACCTTGATGAGAAAAAAACATAGCTCCTAAATTGAAGGAATTTAAAGAAATGTTTTTTGGGAATATCAAACTGTGCCACAATCTCTGCAAAGGACACTAAGTCATTTCCTATATAAAAGTCCTCAATTTTTTGCAGTCGTTTATCATACCATAGTTTAAATCCTGAGTCTGGTTTAAAACTCTCATTTCGCCATATTGGGGTAAAACATGATAAAGTATTTGTCTGACCTAAATAATTATGCACATCACACCAGACTTTAATTGTATTAATGAGAATAGGATTAAGAGATACAATATCTTTGCCTTTTACGGAGAGTTTTGAAATCTGCCGAATAAAGATAAAGATTAAAGGGTAATTTTGACTTTATAAAAAAAGATTCCATGTCCAACCAAGATGGGTGGGGTTCAGAAGAAAAATAGTATAAAATAGATCTCAATTGCGCTGCCCAATAATACCACTGTAAATTAGGAATTTGGAGACCCACCCCTATTGTATTGTAAGTATAATAGTGGCAGATGAACTCAAGCTCGTTTATTATTCCAGATGAAATCAGTGAATAGTTTCCGAAGTGATGTAAAAAAGGAGGGTGGAGGACACAGAGGAATGTTTTGAAAGAAATATAGTATTTTAGGTAATATTCTCATTTTTATTGCATTTATACCTCCAATTAGTGATATGGGTAGACTTTTCCATCTGATATTGTTTAAAAGGGGTTGGTAATTTTCTGAGGATATATAATCTACATTGGCTGTGATTTTAATTCCTAAATAAGTAAAGGAGTCTACTATATTAAATGGAGTAACAGCAGGTAGTTGACTATCATCCTTATTCAATAAAAGATTACATGATTTAGACTGATTAACTTTATAACCAGAGAAGTTAACAAAATTTGAAAGAAGTTGTATTAGGGAAGGAATGGAGTGGGCCAAACTTGTTAGGTATAAAATGACATCATCTGCATACAAAGAAATACATATATCTGTTGTGTTTAATCTGATGCCTAGTATATTACAGTGAGACCTTATTGCTATAGCAAGAGGCTCAATTGCTAAGACAAAAAGAAGAGGTGATATGGGGCATCCTTGACGAGTGCCCCTTTGGATATTAAAAGCCTTGCAGACTATACTATTAGTTGGTACTTCAGTCATAGGATGTGTGTAAAGTATCTTAATCCATTTATGGAAAATTTCTCCAAACCCAAATCTTTTCAGGACCTCAAATAGATAGGGCCATTCCACCCTGTCGAAGGCCTTTTCAGCATCCAGGGTTGGAGCTAAACTCTGCAGGACAGTGGCCCTCCATGACCATTTTACTAGTTATGTATTTCATCATTGAGGATTTCTTAAAAATACTGTGTAAAATCTTGTCTTGCCTTGCTCTCATGAACTCAATCTTGTGTCTCGTCTCATGAGCTAACCGTCTATCACACCCCTAGCAATCACCATAATGGTGATTATGAACTTCAAATGAACCTTTCAACAAAACATACATATATACTTAAATTCAAGTTGTCACAGATTAAGAAGTCCAAAGTGACCCCCCCCCCTTCCTGCACCATGGTAAGGGAGAGGAAGTGGACGAGGAGCAGGCAAAGGGGTTGGTATTAGGAGGGTTGGTTGGCAGGAGATGCCAGGGAGGACCCAGAGGTTGTGATGATGGATGTGACCAGGGTGGAGCAGAAGATGGTAAAAGCCAGAGTAATGTGATGTGATAATAGGATGATACCCAGATGCCCAGCCTAGTGCCCCATGGTGGCGTTACCAGATGGAGGAACCATGGTGGTGCAGAGTTTTATGCCACCATGGGGACGGATTCCCCGTCATCCGTCTCCGTCCCCTGGGTATCATCGTTGCCAATGGGGATGGTACCCTGACTGCAGATTGGAGAGTAGATGGATCCGCACAACACTGATGGCATCAACCACCATGACGGAGCTGCCACAAAGACCCCCTGAGGTGGAGGACACCCAGCCCAGTTGAGGATGGCTCAGATATTGACCCATGTTATTGAGTAACCAAGGAACTAATAAACGCATGATTTGGACAGATCTTGCTTTACTTAGTAACAGAAGGGTTTAACATATGAAGAACCAATCATATTGTAGAATGCTTTACCATGATCCTATCCTATATAAACTGTTGTATTCTTTTTGGTGGTGGGATTCTCTGTGATTGATAGGCGGTCCTCCGGTTGTGATTAAAGCATATTCTGGCACAACAACTGGAGTCGCTGGTTATTGTGCAGTGCTGCAACTTAGACACTTGAAATCTATTTCCCAGGTTTAGTGTCGTAGGGGACGAGACCGGGACGGGTTGATTGCGGTCAGGTAATTATAATTCTTATGCATCATATGCGGTCAGAGCAGTTACACTTGGGTTTCAACATTTGCAGGCAGAGTGGGAGTCACCTGAGGATAATTCTTGTAGGTGTCAGGGGCACCAGGTTAATTTAGGTCAGGTGCGTAGGGGAAATCTACCACAGGTGTAAGGGGCTCAGGCTCTGGTGGGCACATCCGCTTCTCTTGACATTAGCAGTCCATCTCGCAGGGTAGTGGCCTGGGCTCTGGGTCCGGTGATGAGATGGACAAGGGGTAGAACCTCTCTGGACATAGCATTATTCCATCCCTCCAGCTGCATCTTTGCATTTCTGGGAGGTCTATTTGATGTTCATAGTTCTCCCCGATCCAATACAGAGATTTAATGGTTTCGTCATCAAATGTTGAATGAACGGCAAGGTGGCAGAATTGAAGGTTGTAGTCCAACAAATTTTGGTTCCTCCTGGCCAATGCAGCAAACTCAACTGCATAATCCTTTTTACTGTCTATTATTCTGTCACAGATTAAGGAGTCCAAATATGAAGATGAGTCAAAAGGTTCCAATATGATTACATTTAATAATAAAATAAACTTAACAATGTGTCTACAAACAAACAATAACTGACCATGAACTGAGGAAACACAGGAACTTATCTATACAATGATAATGAACTTGCATATGAACAGCTGCGATTATTAAATAAACATCTATGGCAGGGGTAGGCAAGTTCGGTCCTAGAGAGCCGCTGTCCTGCTGAGTTTAGCTCCAACCTTAATCAAACACACCGGAACAAGCTAATCAAGCTCTTCAGGATTACTAAGGCTATAGGCAGCTGAAGGTTTTTTTTCAGGGTTGGAGCTAAACTCTGCAGGACAGCGGCTCTCTAGGACCGAACTTGCCTACCCCTGATCTATGGTAACAAGTGGCAGGAGACGTAAACAAAGACAATAGGAAATAATAAGCAAACAAAAAGTCCATCATACTGAAAACTAAACTGACAGTTTGTGAAATGTTTACTTCTGATCCAATACTGTCAGTGCAGTCAAATCAATAATATTTCTGAATATTAAGTGTCGTCAACTAAGCAAGCCAGGCAGTGGCAAGGAATGAATTAATACAGCACACTGAAGCTTCTACACGAACCAATGAGGTTTCAACTGTAACTGAACAGACCTGAATCAGCTAATAAAGGTTTTTGGATTTACTTTAAAATAACATCCAGGTGTGTTGGAGCATAGTACAATATGTACTCAGTAGGAATGAGGCTTTATGATGTTTAGGGAATGACAAACTAAAGTGTAGTTGAACTATTGTGTGTTTCTGTGTCATGCAGTAAAATGGCAGAATCCAGATTTTCAGTGGATCAGAATGAGTTCATCTGTCCAGTGTGTCTGGATCTCCTGAAGGATACATATTGTAGATAATTCTAGTCAAGAACTATTTAAAAAAAAACAGTTTTTCTTACAGTTTAAATCAATTACAGCACTGCATAGATGTGATAATTAGGATATTACTGCAGTTATTAATGGTGTTGCCCTGATTCTCTGTAACTCTTATTCTTTGAGTCTGTCTGAGACTGACACCTAGTGGACATTTTATGATCTGTGACTTTTGCACACGGCACTCAAACAATGAACCAGGAAGCAGGAATTGCATGATTTCAGGGAAAAAGAAACTGAAGTGTAGTTGAGCTGTTGTGTGTTTTTGTCTCTGTATTCATGCAGTAAAATGGCAGAAGCCAGAATTTCTCTGGATGAGTTCACGTGTCCAGTGTGTCTGGATCTCCTGAAAGATCCAGTGGCCATTCCCTGTGGACACAGTTACTGTAATAACTGTATTACAGGCTGCTGGGATCAGGAGGATCAGATGAGAGTGTACAAATGCCCTCAGTGCAGACAGACCTTCAGTCCAAGACCTGCTTTAGCTAAAAACACCATGCTGGCTGAAGTGGTGGAGAAACTGAAGAGAAAGAGAAAACTTCCTGCTGACTGTTACGCTGGAGCTGGAGATGTACAGTGTGACGTCTGTACTGGAAGAAAACACAAAGCCGCCAAGTCCTGTCTGGTGTGTCTGGAGTCTTACTGTCAAACTCATTTTGACCGTCATGAGGAATTTCACTCACGTAAGCCACATAAAGTGACTGAAGCCACTGGACGACTGCAGGAGTTGATCTGCCAAACACACAACAAACTCCTTGAGGTTTTCTGCCGCACTGACCAGAAGTTTATATGTCTGCTGTGTACGATGGATGAACATAAAAACCACGACACTGTATCAGCTGCAACACAGAGGACAGAGAAACAGGTATGAAATATAATCTAGACCAGGGGTTCCCAACCCTGTTCCTGGAGATCTACCTACCTGCAAAGTTTAGCTCCAACCCTGATAAACCACACCTGAATCATATCTCCTGGAGCACTTGATAATTACAGACAGGAGTGTTGAGTAGGGCTGGAGCTGAGCTCTGCAGGAAGGTAGATCTCCAGGAACAGGGTTGGGCACCCCTGGTCTAGACATTGATGAAATAATGATCACACTATATTGGCACCCCTATGATCAGGTAACATCATTCACACTGCAGACGTCAGCAGAAGTGAACAGTAGCTGCGAGTGGACTTTAACTGCTGAGTGTATTTGTGCTCCATACATACTTAACAGAAAATATGGTGAAATGCACCATAAACATTTATCAACACATACTTTATAAGACAATAGTATAATGAGACATTTGCTGTTATTGGTTTGTCCTTTAGCACCAGCTGAAGGAGACACAGAAGTCGTTCCAGCAGAGGATCCAGCAGAGAGAGAAAGATCTTCAGCAGCTGAGAGAGGCTGTGGAGTCTCATAAGGTGAGTCTGGAGAAGAAGAGAAGTTTGAGAAGTCTCAGTCAGGACTCACTGAAGCCACTGTGTGATTGTGATGTGTGTCCTAACAGCGCTCTGCACAGACAGCAGTGGAGGACAGTGAGAGGATCTTCACTGAGCTCATCCGCTCCATTGAGAGAAGCCGCTCTGAGGCCACACAGCGGATCAGAGATCAGGAAAAGACTGCAGTGAGTCGAGCTGAAGGACGACTGGAGCGACTGGAGCAGGAGATCAATGATCTGAGGAGGAGAGACGCTGAGCTGGAGCAGCTTTCACACACACAGGATCACATCCATTTCCTGCAGGTAACAGAGATCTAGAAGAACAGGATCATAGTGGACTTGAGCAACAGACTCACAGAGAAACATTTCATGAGAGCAGAATGAGCCGTTGACTGAAGTGTTGATCTGTGTGTTCGGTTATTATATCATCATCAGTCAGAGGGTGTACTCACACTAGGAACGGTTGCCTTCAACTAAGCCCAAGTGTGAATGTCCCCCCTCCCCACACTCACATTGCACTTAATGTTCCGGGCCGGAGCATGCTTATGTCTTTGATGAAACTTTTTGTATGGAAGTAAACAGGAAGAAAGGCACTTTTGTTAAGACAATAGATTTCTCATCTATGCCGTGCAGTGATTTTCACTTGCACGTATCAGGGTCATTATTACGAAGGCAGCTGACATTAACAGAGGAATTTGCAAACTACAATATTTATTCATCAATAAGGTGAGAACCAAACCTGTTATAAACCCAACTACACTTGATTAATTACATTAACTGAAAAGCGTACTATCCAAGTGGTAATAAAGATGCTTGCCATCGTAATGATGACAGTAGTTCACACAAGAGTAGTAGCTGTCCCGTACTGTGGCACGGTTAGCACTCACAGTGCATGCGTACCTGAATGTCAACATTGATCTGTTACATTTATGTTATTGCCAGATGTTTGATCATCAAGTGTTTTCCTAGAAAGTTCAAATATAGTGTAAGTGTCAAACGCTGGAACTTGTAGCTCTAACATGATCTAAAGATCAACAAGAGCCGCTCAAATCTGACAGCAGTGCAGGTTATTGGCTGAAGTGTGGAGGTGATGAGCTTTGATTTCTGTTTTCTGTAGAGTTTCCAGTCTCTCTCAGCTCCTCCTGAATCTACAGACGTAAATGACGATCCCTTCAGTTCTTTCTCCTCTTTTGATGTCGTGAGAGAATCTGTCCATCAGCTGAGAGACAAACTGGAGGATTTCTGCAAAGAGGAGCTCAGGAAGATCTCTGACAGAGGTAAAGTCCTGGAGATTCATCTGCTCTCAGAAATGATCCTCCATCATCTCATATCATGTAGAAGATCATATTAGAAATGTCTTAGGAACGGATGCAGGGATCATTTTCTCTTGACATGATAATCACACTCTTCATGTCTGTTGATTTCCACAGTCACTTTCACCAACATTGTTCCCAGGACCAGGAACGACTTCCTACAATGTAAGTCACTCAGAAAACAAGCAGAGAAACTCACTGAGTGTGTTCATGTTCTTCATGTAGAAGGAGAAAGAAAACATGACAGAAGAGTTTTATAGTTGATCATGTAAATGATCAACTTACCAGTATGTCTGGTAAGACAAGTCCAGTCAAGTAATCTTCATTTATATAGCACTTCATTTATAAAGCGGACAGAGATTGTTTTGGCTTTACAGGAGCTCTAGGAAAAAGTTAATTTTAGATTGAATGACTTTCGTTGTAAAAATCGATAATTATAAACTTGAGGACCGCTTAAATGACACCTTTTTAACTAAAAACAGAAAACCCCTAATGTGTTCTCGCCATTCATTTATGTGTTTAGTCTATAGGTAGCAGTTTTTAAGGCCTTTCTGTACGCAAACATGCTCTCTATCCACAAAATGCAAAAAAAACTCTAGTTTTCTTTTCTCCCAGCTGCTTCTTAAGGCCCGAGTGTGCTCAATGTACCTCGGCGTTGGACTGTTTTCTTTAATCTTTTTAAGTGCAAAGGAGCAACTGTGTCTAAAGTGCTGGAAACAAGAGAGTCAGTCGTTTCTGTTGCAACATTTCATTCTTCTAAGCTATCTGGTATGCTAAAGAGATGAAACTGATCAGGAAGATTATTTATAAAGCAATCTTTAGTGGTAGAAGTGATGGTTCAACCATATTTGTAACTGGGAGTCGCCTTTGCAACCTTGGTTAAATGAAGAATACTTAAATGAAGAATAGTCAAGGGTTACCTTTAAGACTGTGTGCCATATTACTAGAGAGAAGAGCAGCACCACCCCATGAGGGATGAATACCATCTCTTTTCAACAGGTCAGGTCTGTCCCAAAAACTCTTCCAACTGTCTACCCTATATTATTAGACACCGCTGATATATTGAACATGAAGAGTTCAGATACATTAAAAGATCAGATTGATCATGCCTGATTGTGATGTGTTTTTCTCCATCAGATTCCCATCAGCTCAATCTGGATCTGAACACAGTGAATAAACTCCTCCGTCTGTCCGAGAGGAACACAGTGATTACCGTCACTGACACAGATCAGTTATATCCTGCTCATCCAGACAGATTTGATTGTTATCAGCAGGTGTTGTGTAGAGAGAGTGTGAGTGATCGACGCTGTTACTGGGAGATTGAGTGGAGTGGGAAATATGTGTTTATATCAGTGTCATATAAGAGCATCAGCAGGAAGGGAGGGGGTCGTGAGTGTTTGTTTGGATCTAATGATCAGTCCTGGAGTTTGTACTGCACTCCCTTCAGTTTCACATTCATACACAATAAGATACAGACTAAACTCGCTGTAAAGCCCATCATCAGCAGGAGAATAGGAGTGTATGTGGATCACAGTGCAGGAACTCTGTCCTTCTACAGCGTCTCTGGAGACACAATGATCCTCATCCACACAGTCCAGACCACATTCACTCAACCGCTCTATCCTGGGTTTACTGTTCCCATTGGATCCTCAGTGAATCTGTGTTGATGAATCAGAATACACTCAAGAGAGATTCTACCCATACACTGCAAACCCGAACAGTACAACTTATAAAGATTGAGTATGCTGCAATTAAAGTCTGTTAAATCATTGATGCAACTTAAAACAATTACATTTTCTGAACGAGGAGTTAAATTACATTTTTATGTATCTCAACCCTTAAACCACTTAAATTATTATTTTTAAGTTTACTCGGCGATATAAAGTGACGTCATCCATGTCACGTTGTTGCCGATGTTACCACATAATCTACATTATCAGAAGAGTTCATTCAACATTAAAATGATTTGCAGCAAATTTTGAGTTCCCAGCATGCTTTGCGTCATACTCTTTAAGGGAGAATAAATGTTGAAATTTAGTGTTTTTTTGTGTTTTTGCACAAGATTAATACAGTTATTGTTTAATGCTCTGTTATTTTGCTATTTAAATATGTTTCTGTGATGTTGCAGTTTTTAGGGTTACCATCGTGGTGCCTGTGGTTAGGTCAAGAATGGGCTGTGAAACTTCAAAGCTATATATACTACATGTTGTTTAACAGTTCATGCAAGTAAATAGTGATAGTCTCTTTGATGGTTACATTAACTCTGTAAAGATTAGGTGTTAGTTTATTCAATATAACTACTGAATTTGTGTAGTATATCATTTTTTTTTAAGTTCTACTAAAATAATCTTTGAGTTGTTTACTTAAATGTTTTGAGTAATTGAGTAATCTTATTGGGTTTTACAACCACTGCATCAAAATAATTGAAAAGTAAGAAACATTACATATGGTAAGCAATAGTTCATTCATTACTTTAAACGTTTGAGTTTCTTAATTTTTTTTCGTAATCAGTGTCTACAATAATTTTGAGTACTCTGAACTTATCAGGTTTTACAGTGTAATACTTTCATTATTGCATTGCATTAAGTCTTTCTACATTAAGTAATCCAAGTGTATTCTGCTTTAAACAAGCAATAATATCTAAACAAATCTTAATTTTATGGGAAAAGCATTTTTGCAGTATAAATATTGTATTATATTGTATGTTTAATGGAAAGTAAAAAATATGTTCTTTCTATGGCTTTCAAGTTTAAATAAATTAGACTTGAATTATAATTATTGATGATGATTTAATGCTTTTTCATTAATAAAGGGAAAAAAAATTAAACATTTCTAAATTAAATATGAAAATACAATTATTAAACACATTATAAGTATGCTTATAAATCAAGAACAAAGCATTTATAGGTGTATTTATAAACTGCTTATTAATGCTTTATAAATGATGAATTGACTGTTTACTAATGCTTAACTAATGCTTCATAGTGTGCAGTTATTATAAAGTGTTACCGTAATATTAATACTTGACTTTATCCTTGATTGGGAAAATCACAAATGCTCTGTAGTTGGTATTATAATTGTGATGATTTTAATGTGTTTTCTGTATGTTCATTTCCACTATATTTTAGTGTGTGAACAGGACTTTTATTTTGGTGTGGCGTTATGATGTCATAAGTCTGCGCCAAGCTCCTACATCTGTTGTGATTCTTCTGAAGAAAGGTTTGTGTTTTTGTGTTTAAATCAATACAACTCATTCGTACAATTATATAGAGAACTTAGGAAGGAATTAATTATTTTTAATGTAATATTGCGATGTATATAATAGCATCAGTGAACATAGTTTCAAGAGTCCACACTTGAATAACAGAAAAGCTGGGTCTCACTCAGCTCTCTTTATCGTGAATCAGTTTATTGTAAAAATCATGGATATAGCTGATGGAAATGCCTAGTGTCGACACAATCTTCTTCCATTTAACTTTAGCACATCAATTCTATATCAATACTTTAAATGTTGCAAAAAGTAGTTTGGAAACACTTTTTGTCAAGAAAAACAGCTTTAACGCAAATAAATGTGGTGTCACATGACAGAAATAGTGTACATGATGTGTCCATGTTTGTGACGTTGCTCCTGATAAACCACCGTATCATTGTAATATCCATAGGTGCATTAATCTATTATATTAAATTGAATCTAAAATTATTTTCTTAATGTTGGTATTTGTTAGGAATAAGACACATTACACTAACATCTCAAGCATCCTTTATCCATATTTTGTTATTTTTTTCTAATATTTTTTTTTCTTGATTAGGCTACACATCTTACTTTGAAATTAAAATGTGAACGTGACAACATGGATAGTTGAGTTATATCAACAAGTTAATTCCAGGAAAGTTATTCTAACACAATTTTTTAAAGTTGAGATAACTAATTGCAACAATATTTTTACAGTGTATAAATTCTGAATAGGCAGTTGTTTGTCACATTATAAAAACAATACTCCTATAATCAGCATGATTCTTTTCAATCGCCATTCTAAAGAAAGTTATAGTGCTATATATAACTTGCACTGTAAATCATTTGTCTACAATGGATATTGTTTGTGTAATATATGTTGTTTTTTCCTGAATTGCTAAAACTCTAAATCCCATTCTCTGAACCAAATTTTCAATAGCCGAAACCAATTTGTCAAATCACTCTTTCTGTAAAACCTTAAACAAGTTTCAGTTAGTTAGTACGGAAGAGGATTAGGGCCAAGCAATAATAAAAAAATAAAACCATCTCGAGATTAAAGTTGTTAAATTTCGAGAAAAAACTTGTTAAATTTCGAGGAAAAAGTCAAAATAAAATTGAGAATAAACTCGTTAAATTACGAGAAAAAACTTGTTAAATTTCAAGAAAAAGGTTGAGATAAAAGAGAAAAAACTTGTTAAATTTCAAGAAAAAGGTTGAGATAAAATGTTGAGAATAAACTCGTTAAATTAAAAAAAAAAACTCAAGATAAAATGTTGAGAATAAACTCGTTAAATTACGAGAAAAAACTTGTTAAATTAAAAAAAAAAGTAGAGATAAAATGTTGAGAATAAACTCGTTAAATTACGAGAAAAAAGTCGAGATAAAATGTTGAGAATAAACTCGTTAAATTACGAGAAAAAAGTCGTTAAATTAAAAAAAAAACTCAAGATAAAATGTTGAGAATAAACTCGTTAAATTACGAGAAAAAACTCGTTAAATTAAAAAAAAAAAGTAGAGATAAAATGTTGAGAATAAACTCGTTAAATTATGAAAAAATGTCGTTAAAATATGAGAAAAAAACTCGTTCAAATGGACAAATAAAATGTTGAGAATAACATACTCGATGTGTGTCATACGGAAGAGGTAGTGTCGTGTTCGTTGCATAGAGGACATGACAGAGTTGGATGACTTAGTGAAGCTTTATTGTAACAAAGAAATTCTATCAGCTTTAGCTAATTATAACCGAATAATAATTAGCATACGAACTTTAAAGAGAATTTGCAAGCGACTGGGTCTTTTTAGACTGAAACACATGCAAGCAGATGCTAATAAATATATGCTATAATATGATTTACATCTCACATTGTTCTCGAAATTTAATGAGTTTATTCTCGAAATGTAACGACTTTTTTCTCGTAATTTAATTATTTTATTCTCAACATTTTATCTCGACATTATTATCGAAATTTAACGACTTTTTTCTCATAACGAATTTGTTCTGGTAATTTAACAACTTTTTTCTCATATTTTAACGAATTTGTTCTCATAATTTAACGAATTTGTTCTCATAATTTAACGAATTTGTTCTCATAATTTAACGAATTTGTTCTTGTAATTTAACAACTTTTTTCTCATAATTTAATGTTTATTCTCAACTTTTTTCTCGAAATTTAACGAATTTGTTCTCATAATTTAACAAATTTGTTCTCGTAATATTAACGACTTTTTTCTCGAAATTTAATGACTTTATTCTCAACATTTTATCTCAACCTTTTTCTCGAAATTTAACAAGTTTTTTCTCAACATTTTATTTCGACTTTTTCTCGAAATTTAACGAGATTTTCCTCAAAAATGTAACAACTTTAATCTTGAGATGGTTTTATTTTTTTATTATTGCTGAAAGCACTGATTTTGAGCACAGATAAAATGGTTTTGAGGCAATTGTTTGATTTTGCCAAAAGAGTCAGATGTTCTCTGAATGTAGTTTGAAGATTTGGTTTTGTGTTTAAGGTTTTGAGAAAGTGGGTGATTGTTTCGTTGAATGTGTTTAAGCAATTCAGAAAAACTGTAAGATCCTTAAATATCACTCTGACTCCCTTATCAGTGCGCTGACTACTGAACAAAGGAGCTGATTGAGACACACTCAGAGATTTAGTTTGGATGTGTTTTTCTTTCTGTTAATTCATCTCATCTTAATCATGACAGAGTGTCCAAACACACAGAAAAACTCCTGGTGAAGCGACTGAGATCCACGTGACACACTATTATAAAGATGGAGTTTATTAAAGAGGAGAGTGAAGATGTGAAGATTGAAGAAACATTCAGAGTGAAACATGAAGATGCCGAGGAACAAACAGGTTGGTTTCATTCTCAAATCTAAATTTTATCCACATTAAAGTAAGCAGCTCTAGGGAAATGAGTGATATTTTTGAAGAATCGCTAGCTGTTCCATAGCTTGTTGAATGAAATGTCTTTCTATGGTCCTACACTGAGTTTGATGTATTGACATACATATTAAGTCCTAAACAGTGTCAGATTACCTTTTTATTTTTGTTACCATTATCATACCAGAAATTTGTAAAGTGCATTGCAAACGTCAAAAAATCACCAATTGTGCTCTCAGATGAAATAGCATATACTATAATCAGATGATATTGATGACTAAAACATTTCTCTGTTCTCCTTTTGAATGTTTCTGCATGCCTCCCCTTTTTCCAGACATGACGCTAGCCCCGTCATAACATTGACTTAGTATTTTATTTGTGTCGAGACCAACATTTGACAGTTCTTCAAGCACTATGTTAGTGAGAGACAGGGCATCATGATTGTCTGTGGTCTATATTGACAACAGCCTCTCTTTCACTGATAAGTTCTGGTCTACATACCCAAGAACTATAGAGACATTCTCTTTAACTGTCGGGTCTTTAGTTCCATCCACTTTAATTGTAAACCGTGACACTCCAACATCTTTGTGAAGATGTTGGAGTGTCAAGATTGTACTCGTCAGTTCAAATAAAGGGATTGTTCACCCAAAAATGAATATTTGCTGTTAATTTACCAATCATCCAATATGTAGTAGAATGTTTCTTCAGTAAAACAGTAAAGAGTTGCATGTTTAGAGCTCAGAGCCAGACGTAGTAGGAGCTGTTGTAGGTTCTTTCTTTTTTATTAATTTTCAAATGTCCATGTTAACGAGATAATGCAATGCAACCTTGAAATTATGGAATGTTTATAGCCTTTATGTGTGCTTCCAATAGTGCAAATTTAAAGTAAAATTAGGGTGTGGGAGCATGCTTAATGGACATTTTTGGGGACGTGTCCTAAAGAAAGTGAAGATTTGACAATATTGTGGTTTTGAGATTGCATGTTACACCATCTTAGTAGCTTAGTGTGTATAGTATCTAACATAGATGTTGTTGTTTTGATACTTTATGTTGGTTTTGATCTTTGTTGCTTTGTGCCCTTAAACTGGGTTTAACTAGTATTTGTCTTTTTTGCCTTAGACCTGATGGCACTGAAAGAGGAGAGTCAAGAACTGGATGAAATAGAAGAGAGAGACCAGTATGAGAATCATGAACTTATTACTGGAGAAAAGTCATTTAGTTGCTCACATACTGTAAAGACTTCACGAAAAAGAGCAAATGGAAGTTATTTCACCTGCCAACAGTGTGGAAAAAGTTTCAACAGGAAAGAACGTCTTAAAGGCCACATGAGAACTCACACTGGAGAGAAGCCTTACACCTGCCCTCAGTGTGGAAAGAGCTTTACTGAAAAAGGAAACCTTACAAAACACATGAGAATTCACACTGGAGAGAAGCCTTTTACCTGCCAACAGTGTGGAGTAAGTTTTACTCGAAAAGAAATCCTTAACAGGCATGTTAGAATTCACACTAAAAAGAAGTCTTTCACCTGCAAACTGTGTGGAAATATTTTCATTAAAAAAGGAAGCCTCAAAAGCCACATGAGAATTCACACTGAAGAAAAGCCTTACATCTGCAAACTGTGTGGAAAGACTTTTATTCAAAAAGGAAGCCTCAAAAGCCACATGACAATTCATACTGGAGAGAAGCCGTTCACCTGCAAAATGTGTGAAAATAGTTTCAACCGAAAAGCAAGCCTTAAAAGCCACATGAGAATTCACACTGGAGAGAAGCCTTACACATGCCCTCAGTGTGGAAAGAGTTTTACACATAAACCAACTTTTAATAACCATGTGAGAATTCACACCGGAGTGAAGCCTTTCACCTGCAAACTGTGTGGAAAGAGTTTCCTTCGAGAAGCAAGCCTTAAAAACCACATTAGACTTCATACTGGAGAGCAGCCTTATGTATGCTCTCAATGTGGGAAGAGTTTTGCATATAAAACAACTTTTAATGCCCACATGAGAATTCATACTGGAGAGCAGCCGTTCACATGCTCTCAATGTGGAAGGAGTTTTGCAAATAAACCCACTTTTAACGCCCACATCAGAATTCATACTGGAGAGCATCCTTACACCTGCTCTAAGTGTGGAAGGAGTTTCACTGAAAAAGTAACCCTTAACAGGCACATGAGAATTCACACTGGAGAGAAGCCTTTTACCTGCCAACAGTGTGGAAAGAGCTTCACTGAAAAAGGAAACCTCACAAAACACATGAGAATTCACACTGGAGAGAAACCTTACACCTGTCCTCAGTGTGGAAAGAGCTTCACTCATAAAGCACATCTCAAAAAACACATGAACATTCACACCGGAGAGAAGCCTTACACCTGCCAACAGTGTGGGAAGAGCTTCACGACAGAAATAAACCTTAGGAATCACATGATCAGTCACACTAGAGAGAAGCTGTTCACTTGTGATCAGTGTGGAAAGAGTTTCAA
Organism: Anabarilius grahami; assembly: GCA_003731715.1. NCBI lineage: Eukaryota > Metazoa > Chordata > Actinopteri > Cypriniformes > Xenocyprididae > Anabarilius > Anabarilius grahami. Next base: position 888,140 of record RJVU01019022.1, read on the forward strand.
ACGTAAAGTATCCCTTAAATCCCACATGAAGGTTCACAATTAATTGTGTTCAGTGTAATAATTTTTTGACATTAAATGTTCAGAAATTCCTGACATGTCATGCTTATGTGAGACCCCCATTTTTGTTCTTTGTGTGTGAAGTGTTTAAAATGGCACTAGAAAATATGTATTGGTGTGAAACTTAAGACTATGCTCATGCCACAATTCCATTCCGTATTTTGACTCTTCAGAATCAAAATCTTAGTTAAACTTCTGTCTTGCAGTGAAATGCTCAGGGCCGGCGCTTCCCATAGGCAGAGCAGGCAGTTGGCTGGGGCAGGGGTGCTCTAGTTCTGGAGAGCCTCAGTCTTGCAGAGTTTAGCTCCAACCCTGATAAAAGGTCACCTGCCTATAGCTTTATAGCAACCTTTCAAACCTTGATTAGCTTGTTCAGGTGTTTGATTAGGGTTGGAGCTGAACTTTGCAGAACTGTGGCTCTCCAGGATCAGCCACCCCTGGCCTAGGGCCTCCAGCTTTGATGCAGGGCCTCCATAACCATAACATCCAATAATCAATAGTCCACCAATCAAGATGGGCAGCAAATTACTAGGGTCTTTGTTCATTGGATATAGATGAATTTACACTCACCTGTAATGAAGCCAATTTTAATGACCTTATCAAAGTGTGTCCCTCCTTCTGAATATATGAAAAATCTGGTATGAACGTGCAATGTTTCTACAGCTGACTGACATTGAATTTATGATGCAACCGAAACGAACACCTTCTGGAGCTAAGTGGAGTGACAGCATTTGCCGGTTTAGAGCACAAGCACCATCAACTTTGAATTTGTGTTTACAGCTGACTAGCAAATGCTGAAGTCAAAGTCAAAGAGCAAACACTAGAGCAGGGGTAGGCAAGTTCGGTCCTAAAGAGCTGCTGTCCTGCAAAGTTTAGCTCCAACCATGAAAAAAAAAACTCACCTGCCTATAGCCTTAGTAATCCTGAAGAGCCTGAGTAGCTTATTCAAGTGTGTTTGATTAAGGTTTGAGCCAAACTCTGCAGGACAGTGGCTCTCTAGGACCGAACTTGCCTACCCCTGAACTAGAGCTTTTGAATGTTTCAAAAAAGTACCTCGCTTCCACCGAGAGGTACGGTTTGGTTTAGTACAGTACGGTACGCAATTATTTCCGTTTCCATTGTCAGAAGTTGTGAATGGTGCAAAAATACCGAACCGTACCATACCACATTTTTGGGACCTTTCCTTTGGAGTACCTAGAACAGTGGTTCCCAAACCTGTCCTGGAGTACCCCCAGACCTGCACATTTTGTATGTTTCCCTCATTTATCACACCTGATTCAACTCATGTGCTCATTAGTAGAGAGAGCAAGACCTGAAATGGGTGCGTCAGAAACAGGGAGACATACAAAATGCGCAGGACTGGGGGTACTCCAGGGGTGAGTTTCCCGAAAGCATCGTTAGCCAACTATGGTCGTAAGTCCCATTGAACTCTATTGGTAACGACGGACCATAGTTCGCTTTGGGAAACGCACCCCAGGACAGGTTTGGGAACCACTGACCTAGAACAATAGTACTAGTACCAAAAGTGTGGAGCAACGTTGAATGGTTGACAGAGAATCATAACTTGCGCGTAATACAAGGGAAATAACAACACAATACCACAATAATTTTTCACCTGTATTTCCTTGCAGCCTTCAGCCTTTGCTCTAGCAAAGCAGCTATATGTCCTTCATTGTTGTTCACTGTCACTTTCTTCTTCACACTAGAATGATTATTGCTTGTGAATGCTATTGTGTTGAATGCTACTTTCCGGCATACACCACGCCTATCAAGAAAGCGTACTGTTGGCGGTAGAAATGCAAGCTGGATCAGGGTTTACGGCACTGAACTGAACTGTACTGCTCAGTGGAAACAAGCCTTGTATTTTTCTAGCCGTGTACATTACTGCTCTAATTTCAGTTTTCATAAATACTGTTATATTTACTGAAAAAGAAGCATAAGAAAATAAAGTAGGCCTGTATCTGCTTAGTAGTTTGCAACTTTCATTTCCAATAGCAGATGATTTGTGTATATTATGCATATCTATATAGTATTATGACAATATAGTTTATATTGGTTCAATAGAAGGAGGAAATTAACTGATATTAATTCGCTGAAGTAGTGTCTGGGAAGTGTCCATCTGTACTTATTTTTGGCAATGTGATGATTATCCTTTTTTCTTTATTTTACTGTATAGAGTAGGCAAAACTTTGTTATCCTACACAGTGGGACAAATATTGCTAAAAAAAAAATGATAGCATCCTCAACAAATAAGACATTACCTTAGGTAAAGTTTAATATAGGCACATAAGCTAGGAATGAGATTTCTTCTGTAAAAGTTCTTTAAACCCCAGAATTACTCAGTTATTCATTGTATGATTTTGTCAAGATCATATAGGATTCACCGTTTTAAAATATTGACAGCCCTTAAACCTTGCAATATTCCGCAAATAACTGTTTGTATGTACGTGCGTTGAAGGCTGTTACTGGAAACTGCTGTTGAAGTAGTTGAGCAAGTAGTCCAAACATGTTCTCTTGACACCAAATGATGACTGGAGCTGCATCATCATTAGGAGGATTTGACAGTGCTCAGCATGTAGAACTTTGTCTCGTAATATAATGTCCGGATGGTCATCAGAAAAATAATTGTCAGAGCCAACTTGTCAATTAGATAAAACCTGCCAAAAGAGTTTGAGCTAAATGACCAAAACCAAGAAGTGTGTGCATGCTCAGATTATCTCTGGTTACTTGAGCTACTGTTCCTTGTACCGAATACTCAAGAGATCGGCAATTTATTTCCACAAGTCTCAAGAGTTTTAAAATCGTGCACAGTAGGATCCCTTAGGACACTTAGCTTAGGGCTCCTTAGAAGACTTCTAGCTCCTATTTATTCTTATAATGTTCCCATTTTCAATTTTGTAAACATATTAATCTCCCATGCTTAAAAATCACCATAGGTCTTTCGTACTTTAAATTCACAAATTCCTCGTATAACTTGCCCTACGTTCACAAGTCTCATCTTCAAGTACCATAACACACATTTTAACTTCCTTAAAGTGTTACCTTATTTGTACTTCCATTGTCTCCTCGTCTTCCTCTTTGGACTCTACATGTTACAGTACACCAGACCCAAAGAATGAGAAAGATGGAAATCGCTGACATCTGCCACAGAGCGACGTGCAATGACCTCACGCTCATGGAAGGGTTTAGGCATACACAGCAGTCATAAATCATTACAGTTCAAGTCTAATTTATTTGATGAAACTTGAAAAACCATAGAAAGAACATTTTTTGTTTTCCATAAAACAACATACAATATATTACCATTTTTATACTGTAAAATAATCTTAATTCTATGGGAAAAGCATATTTTTGCTGACATTTTTGCTTGTTGAAAGCAGAATGAACTTGATTTAGAATGAACTCCATTCCCCCCAGGAATGGAGACTTAATGTAATGAGATAATGAAAGTATTATGGGTAGAATCTCTCTAGAGTCTATTCTGATTCATCAACACAGTTTCACTGATGATCCAATATAAAACAAAGGCCCTTCGGAACCAACCCTAAACCCAGGATAGAGCGGTTGAGTGAATGTGGTCTGGACTGTGTGGATGAGGATCATTGTGTCTCCAGAGACGCTGTAGAAGGACAGAGTTCCTGCACTGTGATCCACATACACTCCTATTCTACTGCTGATGGGCTCTACAGGGAGTTTAGTCACTATGTTATTGTGTATGAATGAGTAACTGGAAGAAGAGCAGATCAAACTCCAGGACTGATCATTTTTTCCAAACACACACTCACAACCCCGTCCCTTCCTGCTGATGCTCTTATATGACATTGATATATACACATAGGCACTCCACTCAACCTCCCAGTAACAGCGTCCACACACACTCTCTCTACACAACACCTGAGGAACATCAAATCTGTCTGGATGATCAGGATACATGTGATCTTTGCGTGTGACAGTAATCACTCTGTTCCTCTCAGACAGACGGAGGAGTTTATGTTCTGTGTTCAGATCCAGAGTGAGCTTATGGGAATCTGATGGAGATAAAACACATCACAATCAGGAATTATGAATCTGATCTTTTAATGTATCTGAACTCTTCATGTTCAATATATCATCAGTGTCTCAGTACAGTTTACCAGATATCCTGTGCAAACCATAATTTACATGATCAGCTATAAAACTCTTCTGTCATGTTTTCTTTCTCCTTCTACAGGAAGAACATGAACACACTCAGTGAGTTTTTCTGCTTGTTTTCTTAGTCACTTACATTGTAGGAAGTCGTTCCTGGTCCTGGGAACAATGTTGGTGAAAGTGACTGTGGAAATCAACAGACATGAAGAGTGTGATTATCATGTCGCCTGCATCCGTTCCTAAGACATAATATGATCTTCTACATGATATGAGATGATGGAGGATCATTTCTGAGAGCAGATGAATCTCCAGGACTTTACCTCTGTCAGAGATCTTCTTGAGCTCCTCTTTGCAGAAATCCTCCAGTTTTTCTCTCAGATGAAGGACAGATTCTCTCACGCCATCAAAAGAGGAGAGAGAACTGAAGGGATCGTCATTTACATCTGTAGATTCAGGAGGAGCTGAGAGAGACTGGAAACTCTACAGAAAACAGAAATCAAAGCTCATCACCTCCACACTTCAGCCAATAACCTGCACTACTGTCAGATTTGAGCAGCTCTTGTTGATCTTTAGTAACTCTCCTCAATCCAGCACTTTCACTGCATCAGCTTCATTCTTCTCATATTCATTATATCATGATAGAGCTATAAGTTCTAGTGTTTGAAACTTAGGCCCAATCCCATTTCTACCCCTTTGTTTTGTGCGTTCGCGTGAAGGGGTGTCTCGATTCTCTTTTGGCTGGAGTGGTAGGGGTAAGTGGAAGGGCCAGATAGCCCTTCAAACGAAGATTTTACAATGTTGGGAGTGAGTATCTGTTAAACGGGCTTGCTCCTGATTTCTGTTGATATGCGCACTTCATTGCTGTTCATACTGGTTAAATGTTACAGGACACAATAAAAGAAACTAGGTATGATGATGTGTGTAATGGTGTAGTAGTGGTGTCCCATTTCTTAGGGGAATATTTCACCCCTACACCTTGCCACTCTGTTTCAAGGGGCAAGGCGAAAGGGGTATAAAAGAGAATTGGGATTGGGCCTTACACTGTATGTGAACTTTCTAGAAAAACACTTGATGATCAAACATCTGCCAATAACATAAATTTAACAGGTCAAGTGCATCAATGGCGTCACATGATAGGGTTGAGTAGATTTGATCAGGAAAAGCAATTTAAAGGCACAAGTAGATTGACTATAATTTATAACTTTTGAACAGTTAGTGGCTCTGAAATTCACAAGGACTCTTAGGACACAAGCCCAAGGTCAGGTTTTGTGGTTTAAATATGCTGAAGCATTGCTGATATACAGCCTCACTTCCTGTCAAATTCATTAATGTGTTAATAAAAATTATTATAAAATGATTATATGATTTTGGGAAACATTACTAAAAATTTGTAGTAAAGTTAAGTAAAGAGATGATGGGAAATCTAGCTGGGTGAAACTGGTACCATCATGGATTTCATGTTGTTGAAAAAAAGGTTAAATATGTTTTTAATCTCAATACAGGTCCTTCTCAAAAAATTAGCATATTGTGATAAAGTTCATTATTTTCCATAATGTAATGATAAAAATTTAACTTTCATATATTTTAGATTCATTGCACACCAACTGAAATATTTCAGGTCTTTTATTGTTTTAATACTGATGATTTTGGCATACA
>RJVU01019022.1:894793-913189 GCA_003731715.1 Anabarilius grahami
CGGCTTTGTGTTTTCTTCCAGTACAGACGTCACACTGTACATCTCCAGCTCCAGCGTAACAGTCAGCAGGAAGTTTTCTCTTCTTCAGTTTCTCCACCACTTCAGCCAGCATGGTGTTTTTAGCTAAAGCAGGTCTTGGACTGAAGGTCTGTCTGCACTGAGGGCATTTGTACACTCTCTTCTGATCCTCCTGATCCCAGCAGCCTGTAATACAGTTCTTACAGTAACTGTGTCCACAGGGAATGGCCACCGGATCTTTCAGGAGATCCAGACACACTGGACACGTGAACTCATCCTGAGATATTCTTGCTTCAGCCATTTTACTGCATGAATACAGAGACACAAACACACAACAGCTCAACTACACTTCACTACGTTTCTCCGTCTCTGAAAACATGCAGTTCCTGCTTCCTGGTTCTGTTTTTGAGTGCCGTGTGCAAAAGTCACAGATCATAAAACGTCCACTAGGTGTCAGTCTCAGACAGACTCAAAGAAAACAAGTTACAGAGAATCAGGGCAACACCATTAATAACTGCAGTAATACTGCATCCTCATCACATCTATGCAGTGCTGTAAGTGGTTTAAACAAGATACGAAAAGCTATTTGCTTTGTTTTTTTAAACAGTTCTTGAATAGAATTATCTACAGTATGTCATTGTATAACTGTGTCCTCAAATTAACATTACCTCCTGAATTGAAAATATCTACACAGAAGACATAGTCATAGCTTCATCCTTAATTCAGGAGATCCAGGCAAATTATGTAGCATAGACATTTTGTATTCATACATTCCCTCACATGTACTACTATTGGCAGGTAACAAAATTAATGGACTGAAATAGCCTACAGCTACACTAATTACATGTATATCTACACATATGATAATTATGATTCACAAATTCACCCGCCCATTCAGCCTTAATTGTTAATAGTAAACAAACTTGGCTTGCTGTCCTTAGAGGAGGCTTGTCTTTGTTTTCATTGTGCTCACCTTCTGTTTGTTCATCTTCAGTTGACCCAGCTTTCCCATGTGTTTCTTTGTTTCTCATTCACCTGTTGATCGTTAATTAGCTCAATTAGTTCCTCGTTTACTCTTGTATATGTAACCCTTGGTGTGCTCCCCCAAATGTCTCTGCGTTGTGTGATGTACTGGGTGTCACAACAGTGAAGCTTTCTTTTTATTTGTCTCATACACATCAGCCACTTGTCACAAAGGAAGAACATTGTGTTAATTCCAAATTAACATCAAAACATTATTTATCAAATTACAACAGGCAGTAAAATAGCTGTAGGTGAGCCAATCACATGGTTGCAAACTAAGTAAAAATAAACTACAACATAGAAAATCTAAAGATAGATGTAAGATATATGCAAAATACAAATGATAAAACCACAAAATACACAAATAAACCTTGAACACAATACAATATAGGGAAAAGTATACTCCACCACATGGAATTTACAACACATGAAATAATATCAGAAATACGAAACCATCCATCGAAAATAACTGCACATATACGTTAGTAAACCTCTTTAACAACAATATATCGCTTTATATAACACGGATGGTCAAAATTATCACATACATTTCTAAGATAACAAAGAGCCGGGAAGACCTTCCTTACCTTCACAAAGGAAGAACATTGTGACCAACAACAGCTCCACCCATGTAAAGAGGGCACAATCAAACAATGTAACACAGCTCCCCCCTATTGCTGGAAGAACATATTAAATCTTCCCCACATATACAGGTGCTGGTCATATAATTAGAATAGACTTTGCCTATACTGTGGTGTCTTCAGTCATTTTGTCAACTAAAAGCCAGGGCTAATCAGTAGACCGGGGAGTACTGGCGGGCGCTACTGCTCTTTCTCCTTCTCTCAAGACTTGCACTACCTTTACAGTTGTTCTTCGCTGGCCGGGCTCATCTATTTCCTCCGCTGCTCTCATAGATTCAGGAGCTGAGGGGAATTTCATTGATGAGATATGGGCCCTTAAACAGGGCATTCCCTTTTGTGATCTTAAGGATCCGCCTACAGTTTTTGCTCTCGATGGCAGTGTTCTTTCTAAGATTCTTCGATTTCCACAAGTCTCAAGAGTTTTAAAATCGTGCACAGTAGGATCCCTTAGGACACTTAGCTTAGGGCTCCTTAGAAGACTTCTAGCTCCTATTTATTCTTATAATGTTCCCATTTTCAATTTTGTAAACATATTAATCTCCCATGCTTAAAAATCACCATAGGTCTTTCGTACTTTAAATTCACAAATTCCTCGTATAACTTGCCCTACGTTCACAAGTCTCATCTTCAAGTACCATAACACACATTTTAACTTCCTTAAAGTGTTACCTTATTTGTACTTCCATTGTCTCCTCGTCTTCCTCTTTGGACTCTACATGTTACAGTACACCAGACCCAAAGAATGAGAAAGATGGAAATCGCTGACATCTGCCACAGAGCGACGTGCAATGACCTCACGCTCATGGAAGGGTTTAGGCATACACAGCAGTCATAAATCATTACAGTTCAAGTCTAATTTATTTGATGAAACTTGAAAAACCATAGAAAGAACATTTTTTGTTTTCCATAAAACAACANTGAACTTCCTCAGCTGGCGAAGGAAGTACAACCTCTGCTGGGCCTTTTTCACAGTGGAGTCAATGTGAATGTCCCACTTCAGGTCCGGTGAGATGGTCCTGTGAGATGGTGGTGCCCAGGAACCTGAATTGTGAACCCATGATTGTGTAGTCTACAGAACTAGATTGTGTAGTCTACAGAACTAGACTGAGAGACCATTTAAAGGCCTTTGCAGGTGTTTTGAGTTAATTAGCTGATTAGAGTGTGGCACCAGGTGTCTTCAATATTGAACGTTTTCACAATATTCTAATTTTCTGAGATACTGAATTTGGGATTTTCCTTAGTTGTCAGTTATAATCATCAAAATTAAAAGAAATAAACATTTGAAATATATCAGTCTGTGTGTAATGAATGAATATAATATATGTACAAGTTTCACATTTTGAATGGAATTAGTGAAATAAATCAACTTTTTGATGATATTCTAATTATATGACCAGCACCTGTACATATACGAGACTTGACAAATAACTGAACCAAATAGGGAGTAGCCTATGTTGGATGGTTGTTTTCTGAGTTTCCCAATCCTTGCTGACAAGCCTTGCCAACAAAATTATAAACTGATAAATCTCTTGGTGACTGGCATGGATCATAAACTATTGTACGTCTCACTCCAGTATGAACAGGATGTCAACAGTGAAACTGTAAATGGTACCCTGTTGACAGGGTAGTCAGCAGCCACTGATTTGTCATTATTGATCTCCAATTATCCAGGTGACTTTCCGTGAAACAGCCCACGGTCAACATTTCCACCTCAGCTTTTTTGTAGAGGTCAGGGGATATCGTTGGGGGCCTGGGTGTCATGCGTGAAATTGATGTCCATTGATAAGCTTGTGGATTCCGAAGTTGGAAATGCTGAAGATGCCTATACCAGTGGTTCCCAACTCATCAGTTCATTAGTAGAGACTGCAAGACCTGAAGCAGGTGTGTCAGATAAGGGTGACATACAAAATGTGCAGTGCTGGGGGTCCTCCAGGACAGTTTTGCGAACCACGGGCCTATACGTAGGTCTTACACCAAAATTCTGATAACGGACACTAGAGGCTGTTGGAGCTGGACCTTAAGGCTGTCCCCACATGATGCAAACGTGTTCAAGAGACCAACATGTGCTGATCCAAAACTTCCTGTGCAGCTGGTCCAAAAAGGTACCAGGTACCAGGTACCAACGACAGTCCTCGAAAATTATTCCGACATGCCTCTGGCAAGGAGGATTGGGCCAACCACACTTGCCATCGAGCTTGCACAAGAGTACTTAAAGCTGTGCCTGATGAAGCTTCCCTCAGAGTGGAGTGAAAAGCCACAAGCATATGCGCCAAAAAATAAGAAACATGGCCAAGGCTTGCTGTAGAATTGCATGCACGAGTAGTTCATCAGTGCATCTGCACTCAACATTAGGGCAGCACACGTTTTAACATAGTGCTTCCTGAGGACACACAATGATCTATAGGTGGCATACTACCAAGCTCTACTGCTTCTAGGACCTGCAGTGTGCGGGCTAACTGATCCGGATGTGTAGCTTTTGATACATTTTGTAGCGCAGACACCAAAACAGATGTAAAGGATGTTCTCTGTGCACAACTTAGAAAAACATTACCAGAGCCCTTTGCTGCTGGGGGCGGGGGAATCAAGATTAATGCAAGTATTGTTTTTAATGCTCCTTCCAGTGATGCAACTGAAGATGACCCACCTGACTTCTCCAAAACTGTCTCTCTACCAGAGTGACGCAATTGATCTGCAGGTGAATTTTCTTCAGCACCTGACATTACTGGAGTAGCTTCAAAAAGTGAGTCAGAAGCAGCCACTGACATCACATCCTGTATGCATCATTAGTGACAAAGAGACACCGGATTCAGGTAGAGCTTTCTCTTGTATCTCCATATTAGGCTGAGCTTTAGCCAGGAGAGGCAGTGACAACTCTACAGCAGAAGACAACTAGTCAACCTTGCATGCTTGCAGACGATTCTAGAATCAGAAGATATTCTTTGTAATCTTCTTTTTATTTTGAGATACTTGTTTACGCTTACGATCAACAATAGTAATACTGGAAGAAAGCAACAAACCTTCCATTCCAAATTCCGGGCATGGGTCAGACATTGCGTCCTTAAGATGACCGATGACTTAAGATGAGTTAAGATGACTACCAAGACATGCAGGGCACTGGTGATGGCCATCCATGATATTCATTATGTTAGGGCATGTAGAACAACTAAATACATTCATGACAAATTAAAAACTCACCTCAAATTCAAAAGGACAATAAATCTGTCACAAGTTGTTGATATCTGCACAGCGATGAACGTGCACACACTCTCAAGCCAGGTCACCCAGGGATCCCAAGTGCATTTCTTCACTGAGGGGGTCTGTATCAACTGGAGGTCTGTATCAAAAGGAAATTTTATATAGTAGTGATCCATATGTATCAACATATACTACAAATTTGAAATCTAATGTTTAAATGAAAACTTATTTTAAAAAATCTATTAACCATTCATTCCATATATAAAAATTATGAATAGAAATAAGTTGGAAAAGCACAAAACTGCAAATGAAATCCAATAATAATACCAAATATAGCTGTAAGCAGTGAACCAGGGCTAAGCCCCTGAAGGGGCTGTAGTGCAATGGGGCAGGAAGAGCAAAACAGCAGAAGTTGAATGTACATGAAAAACAGCTGGTTCAGAAGTACAGGTGAGAATGAACCCAAAATGAGCAGATGTTCAGATGTGAACGAATGCAGAATGAACAAAAACAGAGTAATCCTAGAGGAATAAAGTTTAGTACAATGATTACCCACATAATAAAGGAATCTAAATTACACAACACTACACACAATTTAGTAAAGTTGTCCCACACGGGACTCAAACCCTCAGTCTCTGGTGGTACCTGCGAGCCGTGCAGCTGTCTCACAATGGTCAATCAGCACAAGTTCCTAAATCTTTGTCCGAGTTCCTCTACCAATCATGCCTCAGATCTCCATTTTCTGGCTTCATCTTTGCTTCATCTTTACTCTTCATCTTGCAGTCGCTGAAGAGACGGGCTCTCTTTTTTTCTCGGGTGTACCCTTACAAATTACTGAAGTTCATTCATCGGATGTCAACAGCGAGAAAGTAAGACAAACTTCATGAACAACAACAGACAGAATACATATTTTTTTCTTGTATTTTATAATCCCTTAAAGTGCTTTTTTAATGTTATGGCATCTCTATCTTGATGAGCTAGTACATTGCAGCATTTTTCATACTATTCTCCTTGATGATAAACTACTTTAAAAAAAACATATTCATATCTTTTTTTAAAAATTTTATGATGCATTATGTTTAGTGTCATGACAGTAGCTATGTTGATATAATATACTGCAGCACTTCTCGTGTTACTGTTTCCTATGATGAACTACATTAACAACAATACATTTATGGATTTTTAGCTTTCGTGTTCTTTATGGTGTGTTATAATGTCAAAATCGATCATGATACTGGTGTGTTATTGTTTAGAGTTATTGTAATTAAAGTACTGTATCATACAGTAATAAGTAGTCAAGCCATGGCTAGTGTTAATAAGTAAATGCAATCATTTTTTAACTAAACATGTTTCGCATGTTCCAGAGATTTCTAAAAAGTCACACAAGGCCATGGATGAGTGGATGTCCCGTCTGCGGCGGTTTGCCAGCACAGGGGTTTGGTGCTCTGAAGCTGGCAACAGTGCTCCTCCACCCTCTGCAACTCTCCATACACATCAGCCACGTGCATACAATAGGAACGTTTAGGCAAACACCTGCAAGAAATGTGGCCAGTTCAGAACAACAGCAACAGGTCATAGCCAATACAAAGCTTGGGATCCACTACTTCTGTCTTCATCTGACCAGTTAAAAGACTAAGTTATTTCCAGTTCTGCATCCACCAAGAGTCCTGGTGCACCGCAGGCTGCTCTTGTTCCCTTCCACAATAAACTTTGATTCAGTACCTGCCTTCGCTCTTGGGTCCTCTGTTTCTCCTGACAGAATAATCTGGCCTCAATTGACCCAGCAAAAGAGGCACCCATTCACTCTGCAGTCAAGTTACAGGGAGCCATGCTGGGCAGACACGAAGAGTAGCTGTCTGCCACCATGCGTGGAGAATTTATATTTCCAAGTCACGGATTTGAACAGCGGCTTCCATCACCTTCATTGGGACCAACCAAGCACACCGGGGTCCCGTAATTTTGAACCCAGAATCAACGATCATTATTCGGGTGAGCCCACTGAGTGCAGAGCATTCTTATCCCAATGCTAGGTTGTGTTTTCAGTTCAGCCTTCCACCTACGCAGAGGATCGTGCCAAGCAGTGTTAATTTTGACAAGAAATTTTAATTTAGTTTTAGTCTTAGTCTTTTGACTATAATTCTTTTTAGTTTTAGTCAAGTTTTAGTCATCTGATTTGTTTTAATTTTAGTCTTATTTTAGTCAACTAAAATTGCTTGGTATTTTAGTCGACTAAAATAAGACTAAAATCAATAACAGATTTACTAGACAATTTTTTAGCGCTGGTATAGGAAACAAACTTAACCACAATATATAAAACACAAATTCAACTTTATTTCAACATAACTGTGTCTTTATTTCAATTCAAAAGCTTTTATGCAGCAACATCTAACGGCCGTTGCAGTGACGCGATGACTTTACCAGTCGGCGATTGGCTCTTATTTAGAAGGCGGGACTTATTCTGCCGTATTGCGCGTTACACTTTCTCCCATTCAAAACAATACGAGTGACACGCACGTCTTGTGTTATTCTATAGTCTTTGCGCGAGCTCAGTCAAGACTGAATACCTTCGCTTCACGTCTCAATAAGTCAGGCTCTGATTGGTTCTCTTCTCATGCAGTCTCGCCTGTTCCGTTTTGCCGATTGGTTCTTTTGTTCATTCCTCGCATCTCTCCCGTCTGCTGATTGGATTTTCGTCACAGTCTATTTTCGTCTCGTCCTTTATTCGTTGACGATAATGTCAATCAATTTAGTCATAGTTTTAGTCTTCATCAGTGACTTCTTTTTTAGTTTTCGTTTCGTTTTCGTCAGCAAAAGTATATTCGTGACGAAAATAATGACGAAAATATTTAGTCAACGAAATTAACACTGGTGCCAAGAACGGCCATCGTTATTTCTATGCTGTCTGGACGGGCACGCAACAGGGCAACAGCCATCTGGAAATTGGAGACGGCATCAGATCACCTTGATTCGAGGAGGAGATGATCAAGATTTTTGACCGTTCAATCTACGGGATAGAGGCTTCTCTTCTGCTCACAGTGTTGCGCCAAGGGAAGCACTCCGTTGCTGACAACGCCATAGAGAACCTGCCTTGCTTGCACACTTCCAGGAGGGGCTGAATGCAAATCTCAAGGATGAGATTTATGCTCGTGGCTCTCCTGCTAACCTCAATCAGCGGGTGGAATTGGCTATTCGCCTAGACATGCGTTTTGAACTGTGTCGCAGCGCTCGTGTGTGGTTACCGAACGACCAGCTGCCCAGCCCACAGCAGCTGGGTGGAATTCGTATCTCATAAGCTAAACGCCAACGTAATATCCCGAATAGACTTTGCCTATACTGTGGTGTCTTCAGCCATTTTGTCAACTAAAAGCCAGGGCTAATCAGTAGACAATTGGGGGGCAGTCGTGGCCTAATGGATAGAGAGTCAGACTTGTAACCCAAAGGTCATGGGTTCGAGTCCCAGGTCCGGCAGGGATTGTCGGTGAGGGGAGTGAATGTCCAGCGCTCTCCCCACCCTCAAAACCACGACTGAGGTGAGACCCTTGAGCAAGGCACCGTACCCCCAACTGCTCCCCGGGCGCCGCAGCAATGGCTGCCCACTGCTCCGGGTGTGTGTTCACGGTGTGTGTGTTCACTGCTGTGTGTGTGCACTTGGATGGGTTAAATGCAGAGCACAAATTCCGAGTATGGGTCACCATACTTGGCCACATGTCACATGTCACTTCACTTGTCACTTCATCTAGACCGGGGAGTACTGGCGGGCGCTACTGCTCTTTCTCCTTCTCTCAAGATTCTCCTTTTGTGATCTTAAGGATCCGCCTACAGTTTTTGCTCTCGATGGCAGTGTTCTTTCTAAGATTCTTCGAGCCACCGTCCCGGTGATTCTCACCATCTCAGGCATCATCAAGAGACTATCACTTTTTATTTTTCATTCTCCTGTTACTTAAGTAGTTTTGAATCATCCTTGATTAGTGCAGTATACCCCTCATATTAACTGGGCTGAAGGGACTATTTTGTTATTGAATCTGTCATGATATGTTGAGTATTTGGTATCTGCTGTTTCTTTATCAGTGTTCAGTTGTTCCCAGGCTGCCTCTCTCCCTCCCCATTGACCTTATGACTGCAGCATTTAGTATCTTCTGTGTATTAGAGTAAGGCATCATGTTAAAATGGTCTGGGTGTGTGTTACTTTAAGATCCATGTTTGGGGATTCCTAGAGACTAGCATTCATGGGTAGAAATATGGAGGCAATTATAACATACATAAAAGATAAATTTTACCATCAATTGCTTCGAAATCCGACATAGTAGCTACTTTCTGTGGTTGTGATCTGTTGTTTTACCCCAGTGCAGCATGTGGATCGTTTGCAAAGCACTATAGGTTATTGTCATTGAATTTGCTCTGTCAGTGTCCTTATTTGCATATATATATTTCACCTGGAGAAGACATGATGAAATATGTACACATACACGGTGCTGGTTCATGTTTGGAGCTCTAGAGCAGGGGTAGGCAAGTTCGGTCCTAGAGAGCCGCCGTCCTGCAGAGTTTAGCTCCAACCTTAATCAAACACACCTGAACAAGCTAATCAAGCTCTTCAGGATTACTAAGGCTATAGGCAGCTGAAGGTTTTTTTTCAGGGTTGGAGCTAAACTGCAGGACAGCGGCTCTCTAGGACCGAACTTGCCTACCCCTGCTCTAGAGTATATGAAATATGACAATACAAATTTGAAACACGCTTGCTCCAGTCTGGATATGAACTGTGATCCACGTTGTGAGTGTTGTTAAACTCATCAGGGTCTCATTTGTGCTGTTCATGTTGTTCCATATTAAATATTGTCATTTTTTCTCCATTCTTTGGAAAATATATCTCAGAGAAATGCTCAGAAAATAATGCCATAAAACAATTTTTATGCCATTATTAAGCTTTCCTGTAGCTCAGTGGTTAGAGCGTGGCACTAGCAATGCCAAGGTCATGGGTTCGATCCCAGGGATTGCACATACTCCGATACAAATGTATAGTATAATGCAATGTAAGTCGCTTTGGATAAAAGCATCTGCCAAATGCATAAATGTAAAATGTAAATGTAAAACATACTCGCCAATCACCACTCCGAAATAACACATATACCCCACTTTTCATGAAATTAGTTCAACTTTGCTTGTTTTTATTCTTTGTCTTATGAATTAACATTTAGCACACAGAGTATATTGTATAAAACCTTTAGCAGTCTCTTTACTAAAAGACAGGTAAGACAGATGTAGTGTAATGGTCAATGATATGAAATAAAGCAAGGGTGCAAGGTCGAATCTATAGCTTTGCCTCCCCAGAATTATTCCAGTATAAAATACAGATGTAAATAATGTTTCCTGTACCACTTTTCAATGTGATGACATAATGTAGCACAAAATCATGTAAAAAAATAATTATATAAAACAATATAAAATAATGACAACTATACGTCATTGCGAGCTGCAACTGATGCAGCACACTCAGCTTCATTAACAAATGACTCTTAAATTGTGAAAGAATGGTTGAGATTAAGCATGATGAATCTTGACATTGTCATCCTGGAATATGGCCATGAGGCGTCTTCCTACGTGGTTGTTCAAAAAATGAAGGGTTAGGGTTTAGAAGAACTGTTGCCAAACATATAACATGCTAGAAATATAATCAATGCAAAAATGATCAAATCATGGACTCTTATTTAATTCCAAACAGTGTTTTTTTTATTTTGGGCCAGGGAGTGTGCTATCGATGTTGTAACAACTTGATTACAAAGCGGGTTGAAAATCTGTGAAATAACAATTTAATTACCTATACTGAAAATCTTGAAACGTGTTTTAAATTCAAGTTAAACAGTCTGAAGTTGAATCAGGATAGATGTGATAGAAAGTGTTGCGACGCATTTGCTAGGATATTCTGGGTGGTTGCTAGGCTGTGCTATGCAGTTGCTAGGGTGTTAATAAATGGTTGCTTTGGTGTTCTTGGCAACCATAACATCCACATAAAGACATTTCCACCTCTGTAAATAACAGATAACAGAAACTCAAATAAAATCAGATTCAGTCTGTGTGCTTTGATATTTTGGCATTTAAAGCCAAATCAAAAGTTTTTGTTACTCTTAGGCTATTTGGTAATCACAAGTTTATCTAATATTAATAAAACTACTTGTCTTCTATATGTAATAATTATAAACATAATCTTACAAGACATTTAGAATCTGTTGACATTACAGTGTCCTGAATTGGTGCCCTGGATATTTATATGGACATTTTGCTGTTTATTTTAAATAATTACTTTGTGGTAATGCAACCGTTTAGCATATTCATGAACACGAATGTGTATGTCAGGCTATAACTCATGAATGGGCGCACGTTTTGGTGTCGCCACCCCTAGTAGTCCTCATTCCACCCTAGAAATAATTTTCTAAATCTGGTCCTGTTTGCGGCAATGTTTTCTTCTTTCCAAGTTCCTCCAAGTAATGGTGAGGAAGTGAGCAAAGAAACATAATATTTACTGAGCCAAACCAAACTTGATCATGTAGGCAGTTTTGTCTTGTCCACATATGAATATTTTCACAAGCTTGGAGTTGGGAAAATTTGCTTAAAAACCGGGTTAATGTTGTTGTTAGAGGTGTATGAGTTATGATTTGCCAGTATCGCACATATATCTTGTGCTTTTCTCCTTGAATGTCCAATTCCTCTGCCTTAATACCCATAGAGCCAAGTTTAAAGCATTTCTTACAAATGCTGTGACACGTTTCCAAATCATTTCCTGGTACTGGTTTTAACCAGTTTGAACATTGGATATTTTCATGCCAAATTTATATTTCCCAATTTCTTGTCCACCTAAACACAACAAAACATTCTAGCAGCTCGGTCAGCATGCAAATCAGTTACCATCTCAATCTACAGCCAAACAAAAAACATGTTTGCCTTTTTAAGAGTCTCCACTGTTTGTGCTCCAAAAATTTTAAACCTTTGCAAACTGTTAGGACTTTCCCCCAATATTTAAGACTTTTTATGGATTTTCAAGTTGTTAAAAGTGAAATTAATGCTTTTACAGGCTTTACGAGGACCCGTGGGCACCCTACTTCCTCCAGAGTGAATGAACAGGTGAAATTGCTCCTTTGGTCTAAACCTCTTATTACACTCAGAGCACTGCAATGTCTTGGCAGAATAAATCTGCAGTTGACTTTTCTATTTTTAATGTTTGAATCTCTTCTCACACTAAAGATATGTGAAACGCTTCCCTCCATTGTGAACTTTCATGTGGCTATAACGGGTTCCTTTATGTGTGAAACTCTTCCCACACAGTTTACAGGAGTAAGGCTTCTCTCCGGTGTGACTTCTCATGTGAGTCTTAAGAGTTTCTTTTCGAGGGAAACTCTTTTCACATTGTTGGCAGCTGTAAGGCTTCTCTCCAGTGTGAACTCTCACGTGGACTTTAAGGTTTGTGTTGGTTGCACAACTCATTCCACAGTGATGGCACATGAAAGGCATCTCTCCGGCGTGAGTTATTACATGTGTCTTTAGTTGTTTCTTGTCTGTGAAACTCATTCCACACTGATGGCATATACAACAGCTATCTTTTAAGTGAATCCTCACATGGTTATTAAGGCTTTCTTTACGTGTGAAACATTTTCCACACTGATCACATGTGAAAGGTTTCTCTCCGGTGTGAGTTCTCATGTGAATCTTAAGATTCCCTTTACGTGTCAAGGTTTTTCCACACAGTTTGCAGGCATAAGAGCTCTCTCCAGTGTGAACTGTCATGTGGGTATAAAGGGTTCCTTGATGTGTGAAGCTCTTTCCACACTGTTGACACGTGTAAGGCTTCTCTCCACTGTGAATTCTCATGTGAGTTTTCAGATTTCCTTTTTGAGAGAATCTCCTTCCACACTGTTGGCAGGTGAAATAACTTCTATTCGCTGTCTTTTGAGCTCTTTTTTGTGAAGTCTTTTCAGTCTGTGAGCAACTAAATGAATCTCCAGTTGTTAAATCACAATGTTTCCCAAACTGATCATTCTCTTCTGTTTCATTCACATCTTGACTTTCCTCTTTCAGTGCCATCAGGTCTAAGACAAAAAAGGACAAATACATGTTAATCCCAGTTTAATGGCACAAAGCAAGACACATCAAAGCCATCAATTTATCTGTAAGCAGAGATGAAAGGCTCAAGCATTATGGCACCATCATCACAAAGTGGGCAGATACATTTAAGTAGGTAAATAAAGGAGGCCAATTGGTAGCAATTTGACCCTGAACCACAATCTCCACATCAGGGCTCCAGATTGTGATCAAATAGTTGCATTTTGTGACCCTTTTTCCTGCCGGTGCATCTAAATTTAGTTAAAGGTCGCATTGGTGCAACCACAATGTTGTCCAACTGACGAGGGCTGCCCTTTCTGTTGCAATATTCCACATGATAGAACTCCTTATTCTGAGCAACTTTGCCTCTAGGACCGCCGATGTTCACCAAATTGTTCATTAATATTGGAGATTATTTCAAAAACCATCTTTGGCAAACTAGTCCTAGGTTTTTGGCTCAACCTCGATAACTGTTAAAAAGCTTTATATACCATAAATTTCATATGGAAAATTGCCTGTTTTGGCTGTAAATGGTCTTTTCTACATATGATCGAAATGGTTCCAGGCTTGCTAAATAAAACAAAAAAATATTTTTACGCATGTGCTTAAAGGCCTTAAAGGGTTTGAACCCCGATAATTGCTGCTCGCAGCTATATTTATTATTTTTCTGCCCTAAAAAGTGTCTGTCCAGCCAAAACCGTAAGTCATAGAACCACCAAATTTGGCAGGATGGTCCCAAGTGTCCCCCGCTACTCAGGTGCACACACCCACCATGATTGGACCATAGGTGGTGCTATAATAAGTACTTTTATGTTTTTGCTCACATCTCCACAACCATACAGGTTACAATCAAAATGATTGTTTTCAAGCTGAACAAAATGTTTATCTACAATTTTTTGCCATGCACTATATTATTCTGCCATTTTGAGGTTTTTGAAAAACATACTTCTCCTACACCATTTGTCCAATTAACACCAAATTTTGTATGTATCATCTAGTGACCCTGATGACAAAAAGTTGTCAAAAGAATTTGGATTCATCAACTGGTTTAGAAAATATAGTTTAATAAGTGTATCGAGCCATGGCTGCAAAATGAATGGGCATAAACAGTTTGACAATTTAAAATTATTTTAATAACTTTTTGTCTTAAGTGTCATAGATGATACATACATAATTTCATGTGAATCAGTCAAGTGGTTTAGGAGAAGTTAGAAAAAGAAATGTTTCCCAACTTAAAATGGCCGACGGACTACAACATTTTGTAATAATGTAGAGGGAACCACAGGATGAGAAATAATTTTAGATCTTATAGTTTAGTTTGTGAAAATGGTTCAACAGATTGACTTGAGTAAATGAATATAAATTTATTACAGATTCATAAAGTTTAATAGAGCCCAAAACTATGTAATTCTTAAGCCCAGGGTATACTTCCGCCGTCCGGGTTCATGCACCATCTGCATGACGTAATTTTCATCATGCGAAGAGCTCATGGCCAGCCGCACACCCCGTCCTCGTACAGCCCAAATTCGAGACCGCGCGAACGGTGCGTGTGCAACAACGCATGCGCAAGCAGGACAGAAGAGTCCACTAGGTGGCAATACGCACAGTACTGAGCACAATGTGCAGTCGTTGAAGAAGAGTGTGTAAAGATCGAATCAAAAACAAGACGAGTAAACTAAGAAGCATGCCTTCTACATCGTTATTGATTCCTGTTCTCTTGGTGTATCTTCTGAACTATATTGCAATGGTGGCTGGACTATTTTTCTCCTCAGATCCTGCCCAGCAAATGTCCCATTGATGACACAATGTCTGGTAATAGTATAGAAAAAATTGCACTGCGCATGTGTCGAACTCGGTCATCCGCGCGCATCCGTGGTTTAGTATACTTTGAAAGATGCGCGGATGCGACTGCATGCAAGACGCGTCCGGGCACGGAAAGTGAAGTATACCCGGGGCTTTACAGGTCATTCAATGTTTATGCTGATTGTCATAGTTTCTAAGTATGCCCTTGTTGGTTGACTCTTGCTGTGTTCACGCCACCTCGTATTTATCGGAATCTTGAAATGACAACACGTGACATTATATTCAGAGCTGTTCACATCCTTTTGGTCCTTGGACTGGGAATTGTGCATTTCCATGGCACCACTATCAATGCCCAAATTAATATTATTTAACACTAAATAATTGTTTTGTTTAGACTACTTCTAATACTACTTCTCTATTATGTGATCTCTACATGTTTGTCCATGAGGCGACCCACTCCTTGTCCATTAAAAGCGTTTTAATTGGGACACTCTTCAAAAATATTCATTTCTGTAGAGCTGGACATTTTAATAAGGATCAAATGACTGAGTTCAGCTTTGAGAATGAAACCAACCTGTTTGTTCCTCAGTTTCTTCATGTTTCACTGTGAATGTTTCTTCGATCTCCACGTCTTCACTCTCCTCTTTAATAAACGCCATCTTTATAATAGTGTGTCACATGGATCTCAGTCGCTTCACCAGGAGTTTCTCTGTGTTTTTTTGTATGCTCTGTCCTGTTTAAGATGAGAATAATTAACAATTAGCAAAAAAAAAGTATGCTGCCAGGCCAGTAGATGGCGATGTCACTTTGTAAAGAAAGACTATGCGCATGCACAGCTTGGCAATCTTTTACAGAGCACCACACGCCTATAGACTGAACACATAATACGCATGTGCATGATGTCACCGTTATCACAAATTCACGTTTTTGTAGTTTACACTGAGACGATAATGATATTGTTCTCAAAAACTTGCACTCTGAATCCTTTTCAAAAGTTTGAGTTTTCAGGCCAACAAAACACTGTTGTCATGTAATTGAACCCATTTCAGACGCAGCTCCAGCATCTGTTTATAATGTAGGGGGCGGGACACTAGATCCTAGAGAGCATTTGATTGGACAGAAAATATAATGAGAAGGTGAAGTGCAGCGGGATGTCATCAAAATCATTGATCCATATTGGCGGAAGTGAGTTTTGAACGCTGATATCTTCTAAATGTGAATTTTGTCATTGTTTTTTTGGAGCACACTAGCTTATAGATAACAGTAAGGCTAGTGTATTATTACTACAATTATTACTAAACTTAAACGTTGATTTCATGGGGACTTTAACTGACCCTTCGCCAGGAGTTTGATTGACAGGCGATCTAACCAATCATAACGCCGAATCCGACATTTTGTCCGACAAAGCAGTCAGTCAGGGGAGTTAGAAGATTAACCTCGGTGGACTTGAACTTGAAAAATGGTGTGTATTTACGTCTTTCTGCGATTGAAACGACATTCCTTCTGATGTTCATCCATCTTTATTTGATGCTATAAATGAACTAGAAGGAAGAGATGATCGGTTCACAAGCCGCTTGAACTGGGGTGCGACAGCATTTGTCACGACACATAAAAGAGCCACAAAACGGTATTTATTGTTTGAATTTCTTCAAAAATGACAACATTTGAAATTTGAGACATTATTTCATATCAAAAGTAACCTGTTCTGTCTTGTCTGTCAACGCGTTGTCAGTGTCCTCTTTGCTCTGCGATGTATTTTTCACTGCGTGAGAACATGTGTGGCGAGAGATCGGCATGGCTTGTCCGACATAGCAACAGTAACTAAAGGAGGCGGGTATTTGCAAACGGTCAACTGCATAGTAAAGCATGGAGAAGGGCCAGACTGATGCCGGCTGTATGTGGAAATAGAGTTTTACTTAATAGTTGATGAAATATTGCCAATAGCTGATGCCTTTGACGATATCAAGACATTTGGCTTGTTTTCCCAATAATATTATTTAACTAATATTATCAAAGTAATATTAAATATTACATTTTTCTGCAATCAATTTGAATGGTTACGGTAAATTAAATTTAAGCAATCAAAAAGCATTGCTAATCAATTGAAATCCTGAAACTCATGCAATTTAAGAGTAATTTATTAAAGCATTTAAAAATACACTGGTATCATTTTAAACTGCATCAAAAAACAAAACACTGCATTTCAAAATCCAGAACAAAACACTGGATTTTTTTGTCAAAGTGCTGTAAGTTAGTCCATTCTAAGTTTTCCATCTCCATTAAAACACATGATAGCCAGCCTCTTTGTTTAGAGTGCTTCACAATCGACTGTGAGGAGTGTCTTACACTCGCATCTCCATCGCAGTCGTTTCATCGACCAAAAACTCTTGCTTCCATGTGTTGGTCAAAAACGCGAGGAAACTCGAGCGGGTTATCTCTGCTCACACGGCTTAGTCTTCTACAAACTCACGCCTAGCATCCGATGATGGTGCTGTATTTGCTATAGTCCCGTTTTTTGAAGACTTCACAATTTCAGATGTTCACTTCAACATGTTCGTTTTCTCCTTTGAATCATTGTTCATATACGCTCTGTACTAACGTCACGCATAACCTGATATTGCTGAGTTCAACATGATCCTGGAACAACATTCAAATCAACCAATCAGATTTGAGGGACAAGTTTACAGATTATGTCAAGTTTAGGCTTAAAATCATGAATTGGTGCTTCTACATCAGTGTTATTCATCCATCATTTCCCTCTGATTTTTGGGATAACTTATGGGTAGGGTTAGGTTTAGGGGTAGGAATAGAGTCAAGACTAAATTTTCAGACTAGAATGTTGTTCCAGGATCAACAAAACATGTCGACCCAGGAACGCATCTAACTCAGCAATATCAGGACGTGTCGAACGTCATCATGCAAACAGGGAAAAACCACAACGCCATCTCTTGCTCTCTGTTAATTTTAGCTAATTGCAGGGGTCTTTTATTGTATTTTAATAATTGTACAGCACTTTTGTTGTTTTTAAATGTGCTTTATAAATAAATGTCATTTTATTTGTCAGTTAATGAAACCACAGCAAAAAAAAACACAGGCATTTGTAAATTATTTATAATGAGTTTTGGAAATGATTTAAAGGTGGTACAGAGGATCTTTTCGTCGACTGATTTTTTTAAATGAGTGCATCCGTAAGAACAACCCCCCTCCATTTCGAGGGCACGCCTCCCAAAACTCGTGCAGGAGTAGGTTTACCACTGGCATTCGTTGTGTTATTAAGCCGGGCACACATTTAACGACTAGCTAAAACACTCTAAGACTGTGCTCAACATACAGCGATTGTTTCCTGCTCCTGAAGCAGATTTATATACTTTCACATGGAATTTGAACACCGACTGTAATCGCAGACTGAACGCGACTGGCTCTGACTGGACGCGTTTGAGCGCGATCAGTCATAAGTATCAATTTACAATCATAATCGGCCTTACAATCGTACTTAAAGCCGCGCACACACTTAGTGGATTCATTATGTCGGACTCACCGCAGGTAACTCATAATCTGCAGTTGTTACTCCTGTCTCCTGACAAAAACATTGCATGCGGCGCCTGTGGAGAGTGGAAAGTTACTGGAG
>RJVU01019022.1:913381-952398 GCA_003731715.1 Anabarilius grahami
GACTCACCGCAGGTAACTCATAATCTGCAGTTGTTACTCCTGTCTCCTGACAAAAACATTGCATGCGGCGGCTGTGGAGTGTGGAAAGTTACTGGAGCGCGCAGCCGCACGTCTCTCACAAGGAACGTCATGGCAGTGATTGACAAGCCAGAGGACCAATCGCATAAACGATTGGCTGATGTTTTTAAGGCCCTACCTCGTGCACAGATGATGTATATTAATAATAGTCCTTTCAGTGCACCTAATAAATAGTCTTTTATCAGTTAGTAAAGACAGTTTCAAGTAATATTGCAAAAATTTATAAAACAAAACATCCTCTTTAGCACTTTTAATCTGCATCAAACTCGTCAGCACTTTTTTGTTTCGTTTCATTGCACAACAAAACATTTTAATGCCACTGATACTATAACAAATAAAAATTAATATTCTCATTATTCATTATAATAAGTCTTTGAGGTCTTGAACAGCACAATTATTAGAAATTGATGAAAATCAAAAGCAGCTTTATTTCGAACACTGACTGACAAAAAAAAGAAGTATTAATTCTTCTATTTTCCCCACTATCGCCACACTTCCACTGTAGTGAACAACTGGTTGTGGTTTAAGGCTCATTCACAGGCATAATCTGTGTAAAGTTTGAAAATTGAGTGGTATTGTCTGATTATCTCAAAAAATGATGGATCGCGATTCTCATTTCCCGCGATAGATGTTAATAATTAAATAAAGGAATAAATAAACAAGTATATTAATACATAGACTAATTAATTATCACAGAAGAAACTAAAAATAAACTGATTCACTGATTTAAATGAGACGCGTCTTGTCTTGGATCCGCTTTACTCACAGAAATAACGTGTTGCATTACGATGTTATACTCAAAAAGCTTTCGTTTTACAATTAATGCAAAAAACTAAAATTATCAGAACGGTTTGCTCATATTTAAACACTTAAAAATGATTAAAAGCACAAACCTTTTCTTTGGCGAATCGCAACAGAGCAGCAGCGCGGCGCCGCCTTATGACGTCACACGTGCATACCAAAACAAAAGTCCCGTAGATTAAAACGCATGTTTGAGCTGTTTTGACATATCTTAAAATATGTCAGTGCCATTGTTTTGTCTCAAGATGCACACCTATAAGACCTTCTTCAGTTGCCAAATAAATATAAAAAAAGCTAAATTTGTTGCAATGTGCTTTTTGAAGAATAAAAAAAGGTGGTCTGAAAAGTTAAATCTAGCAACACAATTGCTAATGGGGAGTGAAAAGATCAGTGGGATGCGCAATGTGATTGGGCAACAAAATAAACAGCTGGTAATCTATTAAGTTTGAAATATTCAGATGTATATTTTTATGTGATACCATAAATAGTATTAGTATTATTTATAAAGGACATAACACACTGTTATGCAGAACCACTAAAAATGTAAGAATGGCAACCATATCATATAAAATAATCACTATACCGTATATTTTATGATTTATTTTACTTGTACGTTTCTCTATGGTTTCTACACTCAGACATTAAAGTTTTGCATTTTAGACAGAATCTCACACTAAGTACTTTAAATATGTATTTCACCAAGAAATCAACTCTGACATCTATTTTAAATGTTCTGTGCACTTTAGTGATTTTAGACAGCAGGACTTTTATTTTGGCATGGCGTCGTGTGACGTCACAAGGCTGCGCTGCGCTCCAGGTACACATCTGCTGTGGTTCAGCTGAAGAAAGGTTTTGTATTTTAAGCGTTTAAAGTGTTTACGTCAATGCAACCAATTCAGGCAACTTTATAGTTTGTGTTCTTTTATGAGTTTGTAGTGCTAGTTTGAGAGTTTTTAGTCATTTAAGTCTATTAATTCTCACTTTAGTGGTTAGTCTTAGTGCTTACATCTACAAATTACACACTATCACTGCATGTTTTTTCCTTTAGACGCAAAGAACAAGTTATTACAACTAAGTATGTCAACTTACAGGTTAGTTAACCACTAAGCAAGCACTGTACTCTAATAAAAGATGTAATACATCAAATACAGCCATAAGAGTTTTTTACATTGCAATTAAAGTAACCGTCAACAGATTAAATTTTTTCTTTTTCTGAAAACTTTAAGCACTATTCACAGGTTAAGTCTATCAGAAGGGTTTACTGTGCTTTTTGATCTTCCCAGTATAGGGGAATTAAACCTGCTTTTGTTTCCGTTTCAGGCGTTTGTTCTTGTTCGGTGTTGCTAGGAAGAAAGGAGTTGTGGTTGGTCATCTGCAGCCCATCAGGATTTCCGCAGGAGACGCACACGTTCCAGTGGAGAAGCACGGTAATTCAGCTAAACAGAGTCTGATCGAGCTTTCTCGAGTAGGAGCTTCGCTATGTGCACTTCTTTCTCTGCTTTTCCTTTCAACTGTGGCTATAATGGGCTAGATGTGTTTTAAACGCGTGTTTTGAAGCTCAAGGGGGTTAATAAAGGCCTTCTGAAGTAAAGTGATGCATTTTTGTAAGTAAAATATCTTTATTTTATAACTTTATAAACAAAAATGATTAGCTTTCGGCAGATGACCTTACTCATACTGGGAAAGTTGACTTGCGGCAACAAACTCAAGCTCCTCTTCTCTTATATCAAATTCCTCAGACATTTCTCTTTAAAATCTGTAATTTTACACTTCGTGACCGGTGTTTTGCTTTGCTCTCTCCTCTGAGCTTAAGTGCTCGTTATTGCATCGGCTCTTCCGCCATACATGTATGCATTTGGCCGTCTGTCAAAAGCTAGTTATTATAGTTAATAAAGATTTAAATATGGATATTTTTCTTACAAAAACCCATCGCTTTGCTTCAAAAGGCCTTTATTAATCCACTGGAGTCGTATGGGTTACTTTAATGATGGATGGATGCATTTTGGGGGCTTCCCACATTCACAACCATTATAAAGCTCAGAGGAGAAGGGATATTTTTAAATAAATCTCCAATTGCGTCCGTCTGAAAGAAGATGGTCAAATACAGGAACCCTGTTGACAGCATTCAACTCTGTTCTGATATTGTAGTACTGGGCAAATACTCCTCCTCATTCAGATGTGTAATGACCAGTTGCAGACATTTATCCTATAAGTCTCAACTAACTCTTAAAGATTGTTGCCAGCTGTGGTGGAAAAAAATGTGCGTTCTTTACAGAGAGTGAATGGTTCTGTAACTTTTGCCAAAGGCAAACTTTCCACTATATTTACAGTTCAGGAAAGAGGAGGAGAAATAAAGACGTTACCCTGCAGATACAACAGATGAACTGCGTTTAATTTATACTAAGATCCGATCACAGTGCATCCTCGACACCCTTTGAACCAAGACAAGTTGAACGGATAACATTCAGATCACAAACGTGTTTACACTTGTCTTTTCAATAGCGATACAGGTCGCATGTTAAAGGGGACCTATAATGCCCCTTTCACAAGATGTAATATAAGTCTCTGGTGTCTCCAGAATGTGTCTGTGAAGTTTCAGCTCAAAATCCCCCACTGATCATTTATTATAGCTTGTCAAATCTATTTGGGTGTGAGCAAAAACACGCCGTTTTTGTGTGTGTGTCCCTTTAAATGCAAACGAGCTCCGCTTTCCAGAAGAGGGCGGAGCTTTAACAGCTCAACAGCAACAACAAAGCAGGAGAATCTCACGCAGCCAAAATGAGGATTGTCAGTAACTGTGTTCAGCCTTACATTGTTCAAACCGGAGTCGACACTGATGGAGAGACTCAGGAAGAAGCTACAACTTTTAGAATGAAAGATACTACCTAATAATAATTTACAATTTACGCAGTGATTTTCATTTGATGGTGCTGCACGTATCAGGATTGTTAAGAAGACTGACGTTAATTTGGGAATTTGCAGCTTTACTTGCAAACTACAGTTCCTTTTCATCAATCACAGACCCGCCAACATGTGCGCATCTTGCATAGCGGGTACGCATTTTGACCTCAAAGTACGCTGGTATGATTTGTCACTCTATACAATGCAAAAACCTGGCTCTGACTCAGTTACTGGAACTGCAGCTACAGTTGAACTGTCACTTCCGCACAAAACTTAACTTATTAAACAAGTCTATTGACTGAGGTCCCGTGACAGTGAGTAGCAATGCAATTTTGCACATCCGACGCTTAATCAAGGCCCACTGCTTGCAGATGCAGCGCGAATATCTGTTTAAACGTGATTAGTATTTCCAGTCCAGTTCACCATGTCAGGTGGCTTAACACTTTTCATGACGACTATCAGTGTTGGTGATCATCACCATTCCTGGTACCATGTAATGTTTACAATAAGGGTTCATTAGTTAAAGTAGGGCTGCACAATTAATCGAATTTCTAATCACGATTACGGATGCCACGATTTCGTAATCGTTCAAAGGCGCAATTACAAGGAAAAATATCCACTTGCATTATTCTGCGGGTTTTGAGCATGTTACGTTGTGAGAGGCGAATCACGACTACTTCAGAATGTAAAAGGTCTTACCCAGCATAAAAGAAGCTACCAGTGACGTAGGTGTACGCTGATGGGAAACACCAGGACCCGCCATTTTTAAAAAGCCGTGTACACAGCCTAGTGTTGTCAAAAATATTGATATTTCGATATGTATCGATACTGAAATATCTGAAACGATACCAATACTTCTTTCTGCAGTATCGATACACCGATACCAGCTGCGCGTGCTTGCTCTCCTTTCTGACAGCAAGTTGAGACGCACGCGCCTCCTCTCATTCACAGCGCAGACACATAATAAAGCCGCCTTTGACATTCAAGTGCCAAAATAACCTCCTTTTCGAGGTTTATTAATGGTCAAATACACTCGGAAACAATATCACAATGCCCATCTTGGTGAGTATTAATGTAAAACAGTTCAGGAAGGATGTGTCCGTGCGTTCGTCAGGTCTTAAAGGGACAGTAGCCGAATAAACGTACCGCTCTCTGTTGTTTTGTTAATCAACAGACAAAGAGAAAATCACTTACTGCTCTTGACTGATTAATTTCTGTAACTTTAATTGATTAATCTGCATTTAATTTTTATAATGAAGATTATCCAATGTTATCCAATGACTTTGAACAGGCCAAGCAAAAGATGATTATTCGTTCAAACAATGATATAAAGCTATTCAAAACATCATTCAATGTAAATT
Organism: Anabarilius grahami; assembly: GCA_003731715.1. Taxonomy (NCBI): domain Eukaryota; kingdom Metazoa; phylum Chordata; class Actinopteri; order Cypriniformes; family Xenocyprididae; genus Anabarilius; species Anabarilius grahami. The sequence continues at coordinate 918,523 of RJVU01019022.1, forward strand.
GTGATAATCGGCATTAATAATCGCAATTACAATTTCAAGGGAATAATCGACAATTATGATTTTTGTCATAATCGTGCAGCCCTAAGTTAAAGATTAGGTAATGTATTAACTAACATGAACTAACCATGAGCAATGCATTTGTTACTGTGTATTTACTAATCTTTGTTAACTTTACAGTTGTTCATTGTTTCTTCATGTTAGTTCACAGTGCATTAACTAACGTTAACAAGATTTTAATAATGTATTAGTAAATGTTGAAATTAACAAAGATTAATAAATGCCGTATAAGTGCAGTTCAGTATTAGTTCATGTTAGCTAATGTAGTTAACTAATGAACCTAATTTTAAAGTGTTTCCAATGTTTCTTAATCCAGTAAATAAGTTTTAAAATAAGTTACAAAACTGTTTATCTTTTATTCTATTTCAGGTCTATTCTGGTCTATATCTACTGACTCAATCTGCACACTCTACTGACATCTAGTGGTTAGTTTTAATCTCACATCACTACAGCACCCAGAGATTTAGTTTGGATGTGTTAATTATTCTCATCTTAAACAGGACAAACACAGAAAAACTCCTGGTGAAGCGACTGAGATCCACGTGACACACTATTATAAAGATGGCGTTTATTAAAGAGGAGAGTGAAGACATGAAGATTGAAGAAGTATTCAGTTTGAGACATGAAGATACTGAGGAACAAACAAAGATGGTGTTTATTAAAGAGGAGAGTAATGAGATGAGGATTAAAGAAACTTTCAGCGTGAAACAAGATGATAATGAGGAACAAACAGGTTGGTTTCATTCTCAAATCTGAACTCCGTCATTAGATCCTTATTAAAATATCAGAATGCTGTATGTTTACATTTACATTTATGCATTTGGCAGACGCTTTTATCCAAAGCGACTTACATTGCATTATACTATACATTTGTATCTGAGTATGTGCAATCCCTGGGATCGAACCCATGACCTTGGCATTGCTAGTGCCATGCTCTAACCACTGAGCTACAGGAAAGCTGTTCCTGTTGCTCAGTTGCTCAAATATGTCTTGATTTGAGCCATGAAACTTCTATTAACTTTTGTTTGTTTTGCTTTACACCTGATGGCACTCAAAGAAAAGAACCAAGAATTGAATAAAAAAGAAGAGAAAAATCAATATATGAGACAAGATTTCATGGATGTAGGAAAATCTATACAGACTGAAACAACTTCACTAAATAAAGTTCAGAAGACAGAATCTAACAGTGACTTCACCTGCCTGCATTGTGGAAAGAGAATCACTACGAAACATAACCTTAAAGTGCACATCAGAATTCACACTGGGGAGAAGCCTTACACTTGTGTTCAGTGTGGAAAGAGTTTCCTTCAGAAAACAAGCCTTAATTTCCACATGACGATTCACACTGGAGAGAAGCCGTTCACATGTGATTATTGTGGAAAGAGATTTGCACGTAAAATAAACCTTACATACCACAAAAAGAGAAAACACTCAGGTGAGAACTTTTTATATATCATCAGTATGGAGAGAGTTTCAGTTGTTAAGAGTTATCTCTGGCTCCTCTTGACATTAGCCAGGTTTCCATCCCAATGTGAAGCAAATCTTTTCAAAGTTCGGAAAAAAAGAATTGTGTGATTAAAAAAAGAAAAATTAAGTTTCTGGAGTGGATGATTGTGGTATTGGAAACCTAGTAACCAACAGTAAATAAAATACTGTGACCGAGCGTTCTGAATCAAAGATAAGACAAGTAAACACACCATGCAATTTTTAAATGAAAGTTTTTATCATGAAGGGAAAACAAACTTCAAACCCAACTGTGGTTTATCACACCTGAGTTCAGTTTCTCTAGCCACACCCAGGCCTGATTACTGCCACACCTGTTCGCAATCAAGAAATCACTTAAATAGGACCTGCCTGACAAAGTGAAGTAGACCAAAAGATCCTCAAAAGCTACACATCATGTTGAGATCCAAAGAAATTAAGGAACAAATGAGAAAGAAAGTAATTGAGATCTATCAGTCTGGAAAAGGTTATAAAGCCATTTCAAAAGCTTTGGGACTCCAGTGAACCACAGTGAGAGCCATTAACCACAAATGGCGAAAACATGGAACAGTGGTGAACCTCCCCAGGAGTGGCGGCCGACCAAAATTACCCCAAGAGCGCAGCGACGACTCATCCAAGAGGTCACAAAAGACCCCACAACAACATTCAAAGAATTGCAGGCCTCACTTGCCTCAGTTAAGGTCAGTGTTCATGACTCCACCATAAGAAAGAGACTGGGCAAAAGTGGCCTGCATGGCAGATTTCCAAGACGAAAACCGCTGCTGAGCAAAAAGAACATAAAAGCTCGTCTCAGTTTTGCCATAAAACATCTTGATGATCCCCAAGACTTTTGGGAAAATACTCTGTGGACTGATGAGACAAAAGTTGAACTTTTTGGAAGGTGTGTGTCCCATTACATTTGCCGTAAAAGTAACACAGCATTTCAGAAAACCCCCCACCTCCACTCGCTCGCACAAGCTCAGAGATCCACTTGGTTACAAGGTAGTTTGTGACTTCACAAACACCAAGTAATTTCAAACCACTTTTTTGAAACTGTCTTTAGATTGCTGCAGTTTTAAACAGAAAATACTCCGCAATAGTGTTGACTTATGCTTTAAGACAAACCATGTGCAAATTCATATTACAAACAACAAACATACATTAAACTTGACTTTAAATCCTGAATTAAATTGTCACAAGTACCAGAGCATTGTGAAGAGGACTATATGTTTCTAATATTTTATACCTGAATGGCAGATTCTGGACTAGTCTAAAATAACACAGTTCCCTTTCGAAAGGGAACTCAACTCTGCGCTTGAAATTGCGCTATGGGGAACATCACTCGTGACCCGTGTTCGAAATGCCAAGAATCACACAACTCCAATCCTATTGGCCGGCGACAGCCTATGACGTCAAACGGCGCGAACCGTGACGTACAAAGGGAGCGCCTGAGGACGCAGTCAAACATCCTTTCTTCTTTTCGAGACTGTTTTGTTCGTGCCATTGTTTCACAAACTTTTTTTACTTCTTTTTTAATTACTTCTTTTTTGTCTGCAAACGTTCAGGAGATTGTGTTCATCCATGTCCCCTGGATTTGACACTTGATGTACACGTTTCTGGCGTTTTTCTGTCTGGAGAGGAGCGAACGCATTGATGATGCTTGAGGGCAGCGTCTATGTGTGCTTTTCTATGATTCACTGCGAGCGTCTCTTCTTTTCGGACGCTCTGTTCTCATTTGACACTCTTTCCGAGCGAGGAGGTGTCTGCATCTGTGCCTGTGTTTTTAGCCCCGTGTGTGCTGAGGCAATACGGTGGCTGCAAACATAGGGCTCGCAGTTGAGCTCGTTGGGAAGTTTGACAGAATTATATTTCTTTCGGCTTCCCCGGGGCTGACGAGGTTGTCAATTGGATGACGGTGACGTCCGTGTTTGATGTCACCGCGTCCGATAGCGAGCGCTCCTCTGGCCGCTGGGTATGTGAGCTGCTGTGTTTTTGGGGCGCGCTTTTCGGCGGGCTGCGGCTGCCGTGAGAGCGCATTAAGAAAGGGGCTGCGCGCGGACGGCTTTCTGTCCATGAATGTTGCGGCTCCCATAGACTTTCCATTCTCTCCTGATCTCCGCGTTTGAGATCGGGAGGACATGGAAAACCCCCTGGCCGTTCAGATTTGGATCTGAGCCAGACAGACGGGAGGAGGAAGAAGCGAGCGAGTTGGGTGATCGATTGTAAACACCGTTTACTGAGCTTTCCTGTAGCTCAGTGGTTAGAGCATGGCACTAGCAATGCCAAGGTCATGGGTTCGATCCCAGGGATTGCACATACTCAGATACAAATGTATAGTATAATGCAATGTAAGTCGCTTTGGATAAAAGCGTCTGCCAAATGCATAAATGTAAATGTAAATGTAATCGATCCCCCAGCTATTTAAAGGGCGATCTATATCTACCATCTCCTCTTCTTCTTCTTTCACCTCCCATATATATATATTTTATATCATGCTCAGATACTGTTAGGCTGTCAGCTGGCCTTTTGATAATATTTTTCTAAAGATCGCCTTCCGGCTTGATAGTCAGTGCTTTTAGGCTTAAAAGAACTTTTGATTTCATCCTTCTTCATGTATTTAATTAAGCAGTGAAATCTTCGTTCTGCGAGCCGCAGGAAGGTAAGCTGGGTCTATATTTTGATGTTTTTAAAAAGTGTAGACCTTGTTTTTCCTGTATAGCTTTCCTGAGCATGTAGTCAGTAAAGTTAGAAGGGGTTCTTTTGGGCAAAATAACTGTAGCATTAGGTTGGCTAATTTCAAAACATGCAGGCCGCTTTATGGCCGCTATTTTGTAGCCTCCTATGTTAGAGTAGCTTCTCAGCTAATATTTAAGTTTGGTTTGAGTTAGCACTTGTTGCTTCAGTTATTTGTGTACAGGACGGCTTATTGGCCGCCTGACACTGTTTGTTTGCAGTGCTTCATTTTCTCCTCGTATATGAAGGTTTCAAAATGAAGTCCAAGCTTTGTTTGGCCCAGTAGGCCTTAGCTAGCTGCTAGGCTAGAGCTAGGTTTAGGTGTTTGTTTGCTACATCACCTTGATTATTTCTATCCCTGTGAGGTTGTATAGTTCCTAGTTCTGGCCTCCTCCTGAGGGAGTTGCGGGCCGCATGCCCATTTCCCCTTCGATGTGAAAATGTAGGTGCTATGGCTGGGGTTAACAGCTAAGGTTATAGGCTGTTATTAGCCTTCCTGGTGCTGTTTTTCCCAGGTGGTAGGCCCTTATCTTCGAGAAGGTGAGTTATGCAGTGCTGCTAAGCCCCACTTTTAGAACTTTGTCATGCCTATAATGTCTTCACAGGAGCCCCTTGAATTATATTCAAGTTTCAGATTATGATGCTAAATATTCTAGCTTTCATTCTCTACGGTTCATTACAGATTCCAGTTCTGTTCTGTGAAACATTTATCCTGTCTGGATGGCATGTATTACAAAGCATTCATGTTTGCTTTGGGTTCTAAGCTTTAGCTCTACATACATATGTGAGCTTACTCATGTGCTGCCACAGGTTAACGCCTGTTTCTGTGATAGCAGGCTGTGATTAGCCTCTATCTATGACCGTGGTGTTTTGTTGTACTCCCCTGTTAGGGTATGCGTTTCACTGAGTGCATCACCTGTTGGATTGCACACTCTGGTTGAGTGTAGAGAGACTTATTTTGGTTAGAATAGCTATCTCTGTTAACTCCCAGTCGATCGTGACCACAGCAGCTGTCTTGCATTTGCTGTTAGATTGTTGGCCCTTTATTGTAGCCTCTTTCTTATCACAGCTTGTGTTTAGGCGCTGTTGGTTATGATCATGAGTTTGCTCATGTATTTGTGGCACTGCCTCAGGCTTTTGCTCACGTTGTCTGAGGTAATGGGCCTGTTCGGCCTTCCTCAGACCGTGATAGCATTTTTATGTACCGAGGTACATTGCCTGTTGGAATGTGCAGGCTTGAGCTCAGGTTCGATAAGTTAGTTCCCCACTTATCGTGTAGGATCTAGACCTGCCCCCTTGAGCTTGGGCCCTGTTATGATCTAGACCTGCCCCCTTGAGCTTGGGCCCTGTTATTTTCGCGCCACATGGCGCGAAAAGTAGTAGGCCTTGCCAGGCCTCCTTTGTAGCTTCTGTGTTGACCCAGCCGGGTTGGTCATTTCTGGACTCATTCCATGGTTGAGTCATGTCTTTGACTCTCGCCGCCTTCGGCCGCGCCCACCTCTGTTCGAATAGGCCCTACGTTGGGCCTTTCGGTGAGTTCTGTGGCGTAGTATGTACTTAAACCCGAGGGTTTTCAAGTACCTTGCTTGCGGGCTGGCCCTAGTCATGAAGCTACCACTGGTTGATGCCATGTGTTCATAGAGGTTGTACGCCCCCGTCAGGGCCTCCTTTCTGTCTGCTTATTGGCACAGCTTCGTGTGGGTTTCTTACGACTCATCACCATGGATGGGTCTTGATGCCACTAGCTGGCCGGGGCTCGGGCTGGCTAATGACCTCCTTGGTAGTCGGTCTGTCTAGCCTGAACCTCGATAACACTGCCACGAGCTGATGCCACGTGTCTGCTGAGGTTATAGGCCCATGGGGCCTTCTTTGGTGCGTGTTGGCGTACGTTGTACTCCTCTTGCTCAAAGGGTAAAAGGGTGCTTTTACCGAGTACACTGCTCGTCGGAGTGTGTTGGATGGGCTGTCTTGTGGGCACTCACAGCTACCTAATCACTTGGTTGGTCTTGTGCTCAGCATGCTTTGTTCAGTTCTTTGGCCTTATTGGCCATCCTGAATACCACCTGGTATGATTGGGTTTGTGTTGTGATCATTAGTCCTCTATAGAACTTGTAGCAATGTTGTAGGCCCCTTTGTTCGGCCTCCATGGTTATGTGCCTACAGTACTGTCTGTCTGTTAGGTTGAGCTTCGTACTTTCCTCTGGGTGGACTGCGTAATTGTGCTTAGCTCCCTAAGCTGGTCATTGGTTGTAGACTTCTGTGAAGTCTCCCGTTCAAACTGGCCCCAGGCTGGTTTGTGCTCCCCTGTACTAGGGTTCTCTAGCGCACAGCCTCCTCAGCGCTTTTTCAGAAACTGAGTAGACACTAGGATGAGTGGCGTCAGGGGTGAATTTATCCCCCTAGTGACTGGCCCGGGATTCCTCTGGTTCCCTGGCCACATTCCCTTTAAGTGACCACTTCCTACGGGTTGCTGGTCTCAGATGCCTTTAGCAGCCTTGGCAGGCCTTTTGCGAAAGGCCTCTTTTAGGCTCAGCTTGGGCTGTTGGCCGTAGGGAATGCTGTCACTGACAGCCTTGGAGAGTTGCTCCCGGTTTTTCCCTGGAACTGCCGGACGTTTGTCCAGACTTCTTGGGCATGCACTCTCCTTCAGCATGGCGGCGTGGGTATATCGTTCCCCATAGCGCAATTTCAAGCGCAGAGTTGAGTTCCCTTTCGAAAGGGAACGTCTCAGGTTACGCATGTAACCATGGTTCCCTGAGAACAGGGAATGAGACTCTGCGCTTCACTGCCATGCTTCGGGGTGCCTGCGGAACAGTCCCTCAAAGACGAGATGTTTCACTGCATCCTCAGGCGCTCCCTTTGCACATCACGGTTCGCGCCGTTTGACGTCATAGGCTGTCGCCGGCCAATAGGATTGGAGTTGTGTGATTCTTGGCATTTTCGAACACGGTCACGAGTGACGTTCCCCATAGCGCAATTTCAAGCGCAGAGTCTCGTTCCCTGTTCTCAGGGAACCATGGCTACATGCGTAACCTGAGATGTTTTGTTGCATAATGTTTGTTTTTGATTTGTTAATACTTTTATCTTTGCTTTGAACAATTAAACTGGTGTTAACTTGTATTTGTCTTTGCTTTAGACCTGATGGCACTGGAAAAACAGAATCAACAACTGAAAGAAAAAGAAGAGAAAGATCAATATGAAAAATCTGTGCAGACTGAAACAACTTCATCAGGAAAAAGAGTTCAGAAGACTGAATCTAACAGTGTCTTCACCTGCAAACAGTGTGGGAAGACTTGCAAAAATAAACACAACCTTAAAGTGCACATGAGAGTTCACACTGGAGAGAAGCCTTACACATGCCAACAGTGTGGAAAGAGCTTTACTGAAAAAGGAAACCTTAATTCCCACATGAGAATTCACACTGGAGAGAAGCCATTTAAATGTGATCAGTGTGGGAAGAGTTTCAGACTAAAAATTCAAGTTGATACCCACATGAGAGTTCACACTGGAGAGAAGCCGTTCAAATGTGACCAGTGTGGGAAGAGTTTCAAATATAGAATGCAACTTAATTCCCACATGAAGAAAGGACGCAGGGGAGAGAATGATTTAAGTTGTAAAATAAGCCTCAACACTTTTATGAAACGTAGCACTGCAGAAAAGCAGTTCACCTGCAAACAGTGTGGGAAGACCTGCAATCATAAACAAAGCCTTAAAGTGCACATGAGAGTTCACACTGGAGAGAAGCCTTACACATGCCAACAGTGTGGAAAGAGCTTCGTTCACAAAGGAAGCCTTAATACCCACATGAGAATTCACACTGGAGAGAAGCCATTTAAATGCGATCAGTGTGGGAAGAGTTTCAGACAAAAAATTCAAGTTGATTCCCACATGAGAGTTCACACTGGAGAGAAGCCGTTCAAATGTGACCAGTGTGGGAAGAGTTTCAAACAAAAAATGCAACTCTATTCCCACATAAAGAAAGAACACTCGAGAGAGAACGATTTAAGTTTTATAAAACGTCGCACTGCAGAGCAGCAGTTCACTTGCAAACAGTGTGGGAAGAACTTCTCATATAAATCATACCTTGATTCCCACATGAGAGTTCACACTGGAGAGAAGCCTTTCATATGTGCTCAGTGTGGAAAGAGTTTCACGCACAAAGGAAATCTTAAGACTCACATGACCCTTCACACTGGAGTGAAGCCTTTCATATGTGCTCAGTGTGGAAAGAGTTTCAGACTTAAATCAACCCTTGATGCACACCTGATAAGTCACAGTGACGACGCTCCTTACACCTGCAAAAAGTGCGGGAAGAGCCTGGCATATGAAAAAACATTTATAGACCAGTGTTTCTCAACTCCAGTCCTCGGGACCCACTGCTCTGCACATTTTGTATGTATCCCTTATTTAACGCACCTGATTCAGATCATCAGCTCGTTAGGAGAGACTCCATGACCTGAACTGAGTGTGTCAGGTAAGAGAGACATACAAAATGTGCAGAGCAGTGGGTCCCGAGGACTGGAGTTGAGAACCACTGTTATAGACCACATGAGAATTCACAATCCTGAGAACCCATACGTCTGCAAACAGTGTGGGAAGAGATGCTCAAACAAATCAAATCTTAAGGCTCACATGAAAACTCACGCAGGAGAGAAGCCATTCATGTGTCTTGAGTGTGGAAAACGTTTTACACGTCAAATAACCCTTACTTTCCACATGAGGCTTCACACAAAGGAGAACTGTTCTATTTGTCAACAGTGTGGAAAGATTTTCAGTCAGAAAATAGCACTTGACATTCATATGAGGCTTCACACCGGAGAGAAACCTTTCAAGTGTCTTCAGTGTAAGGAGAGTTTCACATATAAAAGAGCGCTGAAACGTCACGTGGAAAACTCTTGTGGAAAGAAGTCCAAGTGCTCTGAGAGTGGAAAAAGGCTTCGAAAAAGGAGAAATATCAAAAATGTTCAACACATTCAATCTGAAGAAAGGCCGTTTAGTTGTGATCAGTGTAATAAAACATTTATTTTGCCATCACACTTACAGATACATCAGAAAAGCCATGCAGATGTGAGAAAACATTTGTGTTCATTGTGTGGAAAGAGATTTAAATGGCTCAGCAGTTTAAAATGGCACCAGAAAAGTCGTATCTGTGTGAAAGTAAGGCTACGTTCACGCCGCAGCTGAATGTGGCCCAAATGTGATTGTCCACCTTATTGACAGTTTGCAGCTTTTACCTCTTTATAATTTTGACTTGTTTAAATGAATCCGTTTGAGATCAAACTAATGCTAATTTTTTGCTATAAATTACACACATGGCATTAACGGACTAATTCTCATTTTTCTCAGTTATTTTGCTTTATTTCCAGATTAAATCAAATGCTTGTTCTGACGTACTAGAGCACGTACGCACATGTGCACTCTTCAAAAACGGTACTTTAAATCTCTTGACAAACTTAAATATATAAATGACATTTGTGTATATTCTAAATAAAAGATTTTCATTGTACTAAATGTCAGCTTGCTTATTTTGATCAAGGACTTAAGTCCACATCATAAAAACAAGAAACTATGCTTCTAACTACAGCTCGAGAGCTGTAAACCAACCACACAAGTTTGCGATGCAGTTTGTTAATGTTCATTTGAACGATGGTTTCGGGAAACACCAAATCTTTGAACTATGTAAGTAACGACAGAACTTGCGATGTTAGTTGGCTAACAATGCTTTTGGGAAACACACCCCAGGTCATGAAAATATGATCATATAACACCAATTTTATCATCTCTACACTGGTTACCCTTTAAGTTTCGAATCGATTATAAAGTATTGCTAATGACCTATAAGGCTCTAAATGGTTTAACCTGTGTACTTAACCGATCTTCTATTGCCCTACAATCCTTCACGCTCTTTAAGATCACAAAACTCTGGACTTCTGGTTGTGCCTAGGATAGTTAAGTCCACTAAAGGAGGGAGAGCGTTTTCACATTTGGCTCCTAAACTCTGGAATAGCCTTCCTGATAATGTTCGGGTCTCAGACTCGTTCACCCAGTTTAAATCTAGATTAAAGACGCATCTCTTAAAGAAGCATTCACAGAATGCATATCATATCCTTGTACACCAGTTATATCAGATCAAATGCACATGATTATCATTGGTTAATGATATAAACAGCAGCTACGCTAATTATTTTTGATTTCCTTTCTTTTATCTTGGGATGCCCAATAAATGTGAATTGAATTAACTGTGGTTGGACTATGGCATGTTTTTAAAGTGGCTGGTACAATTCCATTAGTTACGGAGCTATTGATAATAGGAGTAACAACTTGATTTAATGCTGGAAAAAGGCTTCATAGTATGAACAATATCATAGAGCTGTGACACAGGTCGGAAAAGAGAAAGGGAACTCAGATGAGAAGCCGTTTCTAGAAGAAAAGAATTTTGAGATGGTATGTTAGACTTAATACAATTGACTTTATGGATAAAATGTTTTAAAAACTGTTCACACAAATCAGTGGAGATCTCAAATGAGGCACTAGGAGTAGGATTTAAAAAGACATTAATTGTACTAAAAATGTACCTTCAGCCTGTGTGCGTTTTGTGCAATTAAATCTCACATGTTCCTCCACTGTGCTGCCTTAGCAGTGCTCTGATACTGTTTAAGACATTCTCTGAAAATCTCGTATGATATCTAAAGTTTATCTTTCTTCCAACTCTTGTCTGAGGGCATGAGTTGGCCCATGTAGCCATGGCTGTGCGTTTTTCCATCACTTTGGATCTTTGTAACCTAAGGGAAGCAACAGTCCAAGATGGAAGTGCAGGTACGCAGCAAAATCCCCAGAGTTAAATCAACGCTGCTCAGAGTACATATGGTCCCTCTCTAAATAGTGTTAAAATAACACTGAAGCAGAGTTAAATTTAATGAGATAATTAAGCAATTAATTAAGTTATGATTGCGTATTAGTGATGAACACCTGCTGTTAACAAGCAGAATCACTGAAGAAATAAGAAAAACACGAACAACTGATTTCAGTCACTGCCTTATTAATTGCTTAATTATCTCATTAACTTTAAGTCTGCTTCAGTGTTACGTTAACTCTATTTAGAGAGGGACCATATGTACTCTGAGCAGAGTTGATTTAACTCTGGGGATTTTGCTGTGTATACTTTTGAAAGATCAACTAATTTATCCGGATTGACACAAGAGGATATAACATTTACAGCATTTGGGATTTGGGTAGATAAATACACATCGACTTGGCAGTAGAGGAATTAAAACATCTAGAATAACGAGGTGATTGATAGGATTTAGGCAGAGCACATGGCAATACAGAGAACTGGACAGTGATCGGAAATAGCAGCACCACATACTTCAATATTACTGACAGAAAAAACAAGTGAAAACACAATCCAAAGTGTGACCCTTCTGGTGTGTAGGTCAACCAACAAACTGTACTAGCCTGTGATGTTTATGAAATAACCTTAATAGAACATCTTAACCAGCAACACTGACACTGTGGAGCATTTTTGCTTGAGTTAACTGCTTATTCAATTCTTTATTTTCTTTAAAATAAATGTAAGCTTCTGTAATGTTGTTTTAATTTCTGTTACATTACTGCTTGCTTTAATTATAGCTTTTAATTTAATTAACTAACAGTCTCAGTACTATAATACGGTCTAACTCCTGACTGGAAATCCTCACAGATACTATTTCTTTCTAAAAAGGAACATAGTTGTGATGAAACTGCCTTTTCTAGTATTTTTGACAAAAAAGTGGGATTGAGATCGGCCTGTAATAGACTAATTCTCTAGGATCAAGTTGTGGTTTTTAATAGAGTTTAAAAATAGCCAGCTTTAAAATTTTCGGTATGTATCCTAGTGATAAAGATGAATTAAGAAGAGGATCTATGACTTCTGGAAGCATCTCTTTCAGTAGCTTGTTGTTGATTTTGAGGATTTTAGACCGTTTATAGCAATAAATGAATGGAATTTTTCCTCATCTGATGCAATAATGTAGAGCATCTAATTTTTCAAAAAAACACAACCTTAGGCACTTATTTGATACAGTGGCTAAATGAACAAGAAACAAAGCATTCTTAGGAAGAACCTGGAAGTGCTGAACGTAAACAGTGTAGGAGAATGAAACAGAAGAGAAGATGTTGTTGAAGAAGGTTGTTATGTTTGTTTTGTTTTTGCACACAAATGTCTTCTAAAATTGAGGTTAAACCACTGCAGTCACATGGACTATTTTAACGATGTCTTTAAGTAATATTAGATAATATCAGATATATGGTGATTATTTATTTACCTATTTAACCATGAGAAAAAAGACTCACTGAGATTAAAATATCTTTTGCAGGAGTGTCCTGGCCAAGATAGGCAGCTGAGTTTGCCTATACAGCTATACAACAAAGTTACAACAGACAATACTAAATCCAACATAAAACATACAAACAACTAATAACATTTACACACCATTAAGGTTATGTAGTAAAATTTTAAAAAATGACTAATGTTTTTTAGCTTCATCTCACGCCATATTTAAAGAAAGTTTTACCTAGATCAGTTCTAACAAGAGGAACACAAAGATTGTAACTCGATTGAGAACGTAATGAGTAATTATCAGGCAGTTTCTGTTGAATAAAGCAGCAGAGATAAGAAAGCAGATAACCCAGTATGGCTTTATATATCAGTAAGCGCCAGTGCATTTATCTTCTAGTATTCAATGATGGCCAAGTCTTTTGTATAGGTCACAATGGTGTGTAATAAAGGAGTTATAAATCTCAAAGCATAATGGTACAACACATCCAGAGAGGCGAGAAGATAAGAGGGAGCTGATACACCACATCCCCATAATCAATAACCAGTAAAAAAAGTAGCGGACACTAGTTTCTTCCTCACATTGAATGAATGAAAAGCAGGACTTATTTGTCAAATAAAATCCTACATGTTTCTTGAGTTTTTGCCTCAAATAATTAATATGTGAACCAAAGCGCAAAGCATAATGTGTGATCGATAATAATACTGAAGTATTAGTACTCCGACACTGATGTCATTTGACTCCCCTGAGAAGTCCAAAGAGCAATGGAAGAGATTTTTCTTTCTGAAGAGATTTTAAGAGAGATCAGAAATATAATCAACATGGAAAAATAGTAAATAGAGATTAAAATCAAAGCTATACGGAGCTACAAATGCAAACCGCTCAGCAGAGTCCGACGGTAATGGGAAGCAGATGGAAGACCTTCCTTCCACAGGTGTGGCATTGTTCTCACTGAAGAATACACATCGCTTAGTGACACTGTATTCACACCTTACACTGCCTAACCAACATTTATCATTTACTTGATGAACAGGTAATTGAAAGGTAAAATTAAAATGTATACTGACCCACTCAATACACATTTACAGTGTTTTTTTGTTTGTTTGTTTTGCAATCACTAGGACACATTTCTCCATACTTAGGTCACTTTTTCAAAACTCTTCTCACAGTTCTTCTTACCAACTCTCAAATTCACACTTCAGTTACAATTTTTTTAAAGCTTTCACACAGTTCTAAAACTATGGCTCCATTTCTCAAAACTCTACACACAAAACCACAAAATGTCACACATACAAAAGAAAACACTTCCTTCAAAACTATTTTAACTCTTCTAAAAATGGGATTTTTGCATAGTAACATTTGCAAAATGAAACACTTCATTCAAAACTTTACATTAATTTAACAAAACCCAACACACATGGTTCATTCTGATTCGGTCTGATCATTTACACACTGCTGTGCTCAATCTTGTAACTTTTATATTTTTCTAATGATATAGTCGGGGTTTGATTTTTTCAGGGATATTGTTTGAGTAAAGTACATGAATATATTTACAAAAAAACAAACAAAACACACAAGATCAGTACTGCACATTGATGAAAATATTTATTTCTCACCACACTGTAAAACCTTTCAATACATCAACATCAGTACAAAAACATTTGTGGAGACAAAACCAAAGCATGATTTTAAATGAAAAAAAAAAAAAAAGAGAAAAAACACCTGAGCATCATCTCTTGGCCTCGCTGGATCTGGCCACAGCACTTCATCCACATCACAGCACGACAGCGAGGGAAGAATCTTCTTGAATGGTGAATCCATCCTTGCACAGACCCTGCATCAGTTAGGTCACAGGTCTCCTCCATGGCTTGAATGAGGCACATCCTGACATAGGGCTGGAAACCTTCCATGCCAAAAAAAAAAAAACCCCTCCTCAATGGGTTTATGAAAGGGACAGTATGGTGGGAGGTATTGGAGTGAAAATTGTGGACGCTAATGAAACCAGTTTTGGATCAGAGCAGATAAGTGGAAATGTTCATTGTCCCATATGACAATGTGTCTCATCTGCTCTGCATCCATTTGGTCCTCTGCTGTGACGATTTTGTGCAGTCTGACTAAAATGTGAATATGTGGGAAGGGTTGTTAGGGCATAAGTTGACATACTGGTGGAGGACCACATTCTGCATGATTGCAACATATACTGTGATGTTAACACCAGGTTGGCCCGGGACATTCAAAATGATGTTTCTCCCTCTCCCTCTTACTGCAACATTGCCTTCCATTTAGTTGAAGACACAAACTCACCTTTTTCATTTTTATGCACCTGATTGTTGAGTTTACAGTTAAGCACCTAAGTGTCTTCACACCTGACGGCTGTGTTTGATCAATTGGTTCATAGGTGTGGTGTTTTGGAAAGCAGTGTCTTGAAATGGCAAAGAAGTGACATTATGTTAGATTTCTGTGTCTAATGTAGAGAAGTGTGTTTAGTGTTTTGCAAATCACTGTGTGTAATGTTTTGCGAATAGTGTGAAGCTGACAATGTGCTTACAGTTGTGCAAATCTAACCTTGTGTTTTGCTCCTTGAGTGTGAGGTTTTGCTAATTGTGGGAAAACTTTAATTTTAGTGTGTAAGCAATCGTAAAAAACTGTAATATGTTGTACTTATTTAGTAAGTGCTAAATTATTGTTAACATGTNCTCCTTCCTCCCGGGTTTCGGCACCAATGTAACACAGTTCGTAAGTACGGGAAGAAGGAGGCGGGAACCGGCGAACATTCAAACAAACTTTAATATAATATAAACAAATACAAAACGAAAGTAATGCCGGCAGACCCTCGCGGACGTCTGCCGGCCACACAAACATAATAAAACATAACATAAAGTCCAGGCCTGGTCCTCTCTCGTCCGTTCACTGTCGTCGCTCCTCCTTTTATACCTCCGGAGCTCCTCCGTGAGGGACTCGAGGCCGGTGCGCCTCACAGGTGACGATCATTAACACTCGCGTCACCGGCCTCGCGCCGTTCCCTCACGGCTCTCGCCCGCCCTGCTCGCCACACTTAGCTTGTATGCATATTCACTATATATATTATCAGTGTTTTCACATGATTACTGTGTGTAGGTAATCGGTAAATTATAGCGGCATTTAAATGGCAGTGTTTCCATCTGAAACAAAAGAGCTGTTATAATGGCAGAATATCAGAATTGACCCTTCGCAAAGACCCGCCCCCCCTTAGTTACTGTTGCTTTGTCCGACAAGCCGTGGTGCTGTCATGCCACACGCAGTGTAAAATACATCGCGGAGCAAAGAGGACACCGACAACACGTCGACAGACAAGACAGAGCAGGTTACTTATGATATTAAAGTCCCAGCTTTCAAATTGTGTAATTTTTTAAGAAATTCGAACAATAAATACCGTTTTGTTGCTCTTTAATGTGTCGTCACAGATTGCTGTAGTGCCTCAGATCAAGCTGCTCGTGAACCGATCATCTCTTCCTACGAGTCCATTTATAGCATCAAATAAACATGAATGAACATCAGAAGGAATGTTGTTTCAAACGCGGAAAGACGTCAGTACACACCATTTTTCAAGTTTAACTCCACCGAGGTTAATCTTCTAACTCCTGACTGCTTTGTCGGACAAAATGGCGGAGTCGGCGTTCTGATTGGTTAGATCGCTTGTCAATCAAACTCCCGGCGAAGGGTCAATTGCGAGATGTAAACTCGAGTTTATATCATGCAATTCTGAGAAAAAGTCAGAAATGCAAGATAAAACTGCAGAGACAATAAACGCTAAACAGTCTTTTTAGCTAAACATTCACAGCATCCAAAAATCTAATTAGATCCGGCTGAAATGTTTTGAAATCCCTTGTACCCTACCCGATCTGAAAAAATCCAGTCTTTCACGCGATCTGCCTGTGTCCGTTTGAGTCTTTTCAAATAGTGCGCTAGTCAGCTAACATTAGTCAGCTCGATAACATTGGCCGGAAGAAGTGCGCCGCACTTTTTTGGATCATCTTTTACCATTTCAAAGTGCATCCAATTCTACACTTTAGATTTTCTTATCCCAGACATTGTTAAAGATTTATCCCTGCCGCCAAGATGCACCTCTGCCGGTCACGGATCATGGAAGTGAAACTTAAATCTGTCACAGGGTGGTTGGATTTAGTCACACACATTAAAATTAATTATTAAAAGCTTCTTTCTTTTCACATTTTTATTTACAGCATTATCATAATAGGCTGTATATTAACCTTTTGGGAGAGAATCGGTACATCTATGTAAAATCAGATATTGAGCGCCCCCATATCTCGTTTCATAACACCTCTGCGAAGATTCGACTGTGAGATTGGTAGTCGAATCGGGCTCCTCCTATCGAAGCTTCGAATCATCGACTCTTCAGGGTCACCCCTAATGTACAGTGTTGTATGATAATTTTTCACATTAAACCATATAGATTCTTGGCTGAAGTTCAGATGGTTTCAGCTCGTGGAGAGAAGAGATGGGGGAAGAGGGGGTAAAGGGACAGAAATGTCTGCTAAAGGTGATTCACTCAGTGTGATTTCATCTCGGGTCGGATGCTAATTTCACAATAGAGAGTTCAGATGTTAATTTCCAGAAACGTCCTTTGTCTGCTCGAGGAGTATTCGTTCCTCAACCAGACGCCCAGCATTTCTTACAATAGTATTTCATTTTTTAGATTTAGACTATATTTCAATATGGTATTACTGTAGAAATGTAGCAAATTTAAGTCTTACTCAGTTTTGTATTATTTTATTGATTTCAGAATTTTGCTGATGTTTTTGTCAAAATGAAAAATAATTCAGATTTTGTCACTGAATGCATTTTGTCCAAATCAATGATTAATGATCCACAGTTCAGCTCACATAGATGATGTTCTGATCACTGTGTGAAGAGTTTTGAGAAACTATACTAGTGATTGTATAAAAAACTGTAATGTTCCAAACAAACTTGAAAGAAGTACTTCCAAAAATTTCTACTGAGAACACAAATTTTAGAATAAAAACAGATAAGAGTTGGCGTGTTTGCTGACGTCTGACTGTCACTGACACTTTAAAAGCAGATTCTCTTCCTGTAGGAAGAAATTTCAGAGCTGCTGTTCAACACCACAGTTCAGAAGAGGAAAAAGAAAATGTCTACAAATATTGTTTGAGGTGAGTGTTTCTTTCTTTAGTTGTTTTCATGTATTTTCAAATATAAAGTTCATAAATACATACAATATTTTTACTTTTGAATGCAGATCTGTGAAATGTGAGATGGGAAAAGTAGTGCTGAATAATAATGATTTATAATTAACTGACACATAATCTGTGCTTTCACACGAGCTGAAAACCTCTGAAGATTAGAGACGTTTATCTGAAGTAAACTAACCCTGAAACATCTTCTCTGAGACATAAACCTGCTTTCTGGACGGTGTGCGTGTGTGTGTGTGTGCATGTTTTTGTGACATATCAGGACACAAATGTGTGTAATGACATGGGTATGACATAGGTATTACAAAAAGAGGTGACTTATGAGGACATTACCCATGTCCCCACTTTTCAAAAGGCTTATAAATCACACAGAATGAGTTTTTGTGAGAAAGTAAAAGTGTGCACAGTTTCCTGTGATGGTTAGGTTTAGGGATAGAGGTAGTGTAGGGGGAGAGAAAATATAGTTTGTATTTCAGTATAAAAAAACATTACGCCTGTGGAGAATCCTCTCTAAGATAGCCAAACAAACCTGTGTGTGTGTGTGTGTGTTTGACTCTCTCTGGTCTGAGGCTGTGTAACACCCTTCCGTCTGATAACAGATCTGTTTCATCCATTGACGTGTAAATCTCACTTAAAAATATACTTATTTTCTATGGGTTTTAATTGTTGATGTTTTTGGAGCTATATGTTATTTTATTTTATGTTTTTTATGTATTTTGCGTTACTTAGTTACTTTTTATTAAAAGTAATACATTACGTTACTTTTTCTCACCTGGACTGGGCTTGGTTATTTGTTTTTTAACAACAACAAAAGTTATATTATTGGCAAATGTTAAAGGGTTAGTTCACCCAAAAATGAAAATTCTGTCATTAATTACTCACCCTCATGTCGTTCCAAACCCGTAAGACCTTCGTTCATCTTCAGAACACAAATTAAGATATTTTTGATGAAATCCGATGGCTCAGTGAGGTCTGAGCAATGACATTTCCTCTCTCAAGATCCATTAATGAACTAAAAACATATGTAAATCAGGTCATGTGAGTACAGTGGTTCAATATTAATATTATAAAGCAACGAGAATATTTTCGGTGTGCCAAAAAAACAAAATAACGACTTCGAAACACTGCTTCAGGAAGCTTCGGAGCATCATGAATCTTTTGGGTCGAATCATGATTCGGATCGCGTGTCAAACTGCTGAAATCACGTGACTTTGGCGCTCCGAACCGCTGATTCGACACACTGATTCATAACGCTCCGAAGCTTCCTGAAGCAGTGTTTTGTAATCGGCTATCACTATATAAGTCCTTATTTTGTTTTTTTTGGCGCACCAAAAATATTCTCGTTGCTTTATAATATTAATATTGAACCACTGTACTCACATGAACTGATTTAAATATGTTTTTAGTACATTAATGGATCTTGAGAGAGGAAATGTCATTGCTCAGGCCTCACTGAGCCATCGGATTTCAACAAGAATATCTCAATTTGCGTTCCGAAGTTGAATGAAGGTTTTACGGGTGTGGAACGGCATGAGGGTGAGTAATAAATGACATTATTTTCATTTTTGGGTGAACTGACCATTTAAGGCCCTTTCACACCAAAAGTGAAATGAATAAGTCTCAGGCTGAAGGACATGCATATTTACACCTGTACAGTAGAGAATGCAAAAATATTGGTGACACTTTAGTTTAGGGTCCAGTTCTCACTATTGACTACTTGATTATTAGCATGCATATTACTAGGATATAAATCTTTGTATTGCAAATGAAGATCTTTTTGATGAATCTGAGAGCTTTCTGTCCCTCCATAGACAGCTAAGCAACTGAAACACTGAAGTTTCAAAAAGTTAAGAGAGATTGTAAAACTAATATGAATCAAGCGGTTTAGTCCAAATTTACTGAAGAGACACAATCACTTTATATGATGAACAGATATAATTTAGGCTTATATTTACATGTAAACATTCATCAACTCACACATCAGTTGTGGTAAATGGAAACTCAAGCATGTTTGAACCAATGAGGTTCATTCTTGTGTGTTTTTTAGCACATTTGAGCTTCCACAAGAGGTTTGTTCTCATTCAGGTTTAGAGTTTCTGTTTATGTTCACTGATCAATGTTTATATGTGAGTAAAAGCCTAAATTATATCTGTTCAAAAATAAAATGCCATACTAACTAAATAAAATAGCATAACTAACCCCCCTTAAATAAGCAGTAATTTAAGTTTATTGAAGCAAAAGTCATAGTTAATAGTTAGAATTGGACGCTAATCTAAAGTGTGACCCATTAATCTCATAACCTAATTTATAAAGTTGTAACTGCAGAGAAAATGTTTTCATGGTACACATTTTTTAACTGCCTATATTTTGGGCATCATTAAATATGTGGCGATTCAGGCTGCGGCCCCTTTAAATTCTCATGCTCCCCGCCCCCGAGCTCGCGACTGCCTTAAACAGCATAAACAAAGTTCACACAGCTAATATAACCCTCAAAATGGATCTTTACAAAGTTTTCGTCATGCAGCATGTCTAATCGTGTAAGTATGGTATTTATTTGGATGTTTACATTTGATTCTGAATGAGTTTGATGGTGCTCCGTGGCTAAAGCTAACATTACACACTGTTGGAGAGATTTATAAAGAATGAAGTTGTGTTTATGAATTATACAGACTGCAAGTGTTTAATAATGAAAATAATGACATGGCTCTTGTCTCCGTGAATACAGTAAGAAACGATGGTAACTTTAACCACATTTAACAGTACATTAGCAACATGCTAACGAAACATTTAGAAAGACAATTTACAAATATCACTAAAAACATCATGGATCATGTCATTTATTATTGCTCCATCTGCCATTTTTCGCTATTGTCCTTGCTTGCTTACCTGCATAAAGTCTGTTGATTCAGCTGTGCTGCTCCAGATGTTAATACTGGCTTGTCTAATGGCTTGAACATGAGCTGGCATATGCAAATATTGGGGGCGTACATATTAATGATCCCGACTGTTACATAACAATCATCTAAAGTGTTAGTTTAGTGAACATTTATTGTTTATGTATGTGTCTGTCTGATGTAGGTTGTAGTTTGTCATGAATCGACACATGATGATTGTGGGATACGAGACTGGAGCAGGAGCTGAATCTAGAGGCTGAAGACAAACAGATGATGTTAATGGAGTGATATTTATGTTTCACAGTGCAGAGTTACAGTGTAATTCAGTCCTGACTACAAGGATAAGACATAAGTTAGGTGTATGCCAGGCTAAAGACATGAGTTTATATTCAAGACTTAAACTGTGAGAGTGTATCTGAGTCCTGAACATTGCCAGCAAGCCAATAACATATCATATTATAATATTTTTCACTTGGAAAATGGAGAATTTTCACCTGGTCTCATGGAAAAATGGAGTTGTGTATATAATAATACTCCAACTAAATATTTAGTTTGACCTGTACAAGTAGTCAACAGTTTCAGAAGGTTCAACACCTGCTTTCACTATTTAAAAAAATATTATTTATTTATTTATTTTCAAATAGTACCTTTATTTTTTGAAAGTTCCTGGTAAAAGTGGACCTTTTTCTTCGTGTCCAACAGCAGTGAGTCAGTGAAAGACGATGGCATCTGCTGAACCGCACTGTGACACACCAGATGAGCAGGAAGAAGAAAAGCTGAAACACAAGGAAGGTAATAAAGGAAAGAATATCAGTGTAAAATATTACATTTGTCATTTAAGAAATGTCATTAATCTCTCTATTCTAGTCCAGATGAGCAGCAGCGCTCAATCTGGAGTCGGTGTTGATGTGAACGCTGAAACAGGAGCAACTGTAAATGCTCATTTACTTTCTGGAAACACCTTCACAGGCCCAGTGAACATCTACAACTCTGCAGGAAACGGTATCAATATAACAGTGCTTACTGAGACACAACTAATGAAGTTTGTTTTATGGCATTATTGCTCATGGGCAGTCATGCTTTAGTATTTTCTTCAGTTTATCTGTATATTTTGTCTTTCATTTTTGAGTTCTCTCCTTTTCTCTCTCCACACAGTGTCACAAAAAGCCTCAGAGAGAGAGCCAGAGAAGCACACAGTAGAACAAGGTACAACAGTCGTGTTTCCTCACACTGCACTGACAGATTCTGACCGACACCAACAGACACGTTCGTTGGGTCTGGTTGGATCATTGTGTTTTCCCCCTTTTGACAGTGGCTGGTGTTGGTTTTCATCAACTGAACGTGGATTTTAAACAGTTTGAGCAGGGACATAATGTTATACAGCTTATATGCAGTGTTGAAGTATACATTACTAGAATAAGTACTTAGTCAAGTCAAGTCATCTTTATTTATATAGCGCTTTTTACAATGCAGATTGTGTCAAAGCAGCTTTACAGTGATAACTGGTATATAGACAGCCAGCCATTGAGTGATGATAATCTGCTAATTCAATTCAATTCAATTCACATTTATTTGTATAACGCTTTTCACGATACATATCATTTCAAAGCAGCTTTACAGAGAATGCATGTCAACATTACAATTTAAAGAATGCAGTTAGCAAATAATGTAATAATTTAAGCAATTCATTTACAATCACTGTTGGCAGTTTAACAACGTAGAAGCAATGAGCTCCTGGAAAAATGAATTACAGCAATAATCAGGATATAGAAATTGCAATGTGCATGTTGATCCAGATGATTGCGTCTTCTGAAATCCTCGCAGGAGTTGGCGCCGTCTCTTCATAGGTGTTGGTCATCTGAGGTCTTCTTAAGAGGCTGGATCCAAACTGAAGCTGAAGTGCTCTCTAGTCACCTCGGGACGGATGTCCCGTGGCAAAACAGAAAAGCAAATGGAGAATAATTAGCGTAGCTGCTGTTCATAACATTAAGCAAAGATAGTCATGTGCAATTGATCTGATATGAGATGCATTATGTGAATGCTTGGCTAAAGAGATGCGTCTTTAATCTAGATTTAAACTGGGTGAGCGAGTCTGAGCCCCGAACATTATCAGGAAGGCTATTCCAGAGTTTCGGAGCCAAATGAGAAAATGCTCTCCCTCCTTTAGTGGACTTAGATATCCTAGGTAAAACCAGAAATCCAGAGTTTTGTGATCTTAAAGAGCGCGAAGGATTGTAGGGCAATAGAAGATCGGTTAAGTACACAGGAGCTAAACCATTTAGAGCCTTATAGGTCATTAGCAATACTTTATAATCGATAAGGAACTTAATGGGTAACCAGTGTAGAGTTAACTATCTCATCACTCCGACGAACAGGAAGAGGCCCAGAACAAATTTTAATTTTAGTGATCTCCGACTGGCGAAGTCGAACATCATTTGTGCCGACTCTGTCACGCTGACAGAGAAAGCTATACTGATCATGTGACAAATGGAACAGGAAACAATTGGGAGAGGATGACATGACTCACCGTGTTTGTAGACTGATCCGAGTTACCACAGCTGTTTGATGAACGCGTTGAAAAAGGAGCGCGCGAGAGACTGATGACAAAACAAGCTAGCAAGATGCAAACGCGTTGTAACAGCGATTTAGATTAAAAGATTACAAGCTAGCGATGTCAGATTAATGTAGTAGGCAATAGTATATATAAAGTAATAATAATATGAGCAACAATGAATAAAAGTACGAGATTCAATAAAAGTAAGAGAAAACAAAGCTATACGGAGACGCAAACCACTCTGAGCAGCGAATTGTTAACAAACTATTAGTTTATAATTTGGGCATTGGGCAGTGGACATTTACACTTAAGTCTCACAGCAGACACGCCTCTCAAAACAGAGTGTTCAAATCAGAGGGCTATAATTAGGGTAGGAAAAATCCTACAAGGTGTGTATGTGAGTTGACATAAGTTAAGGCATTTCCATGACCACAAATGTAGTCAACTTAAGCATAATCTGTGTAAAACTGCATTTAAACACTGTTACAGTATAAGAGTGATTAATTTGAATATAGTAGAAACACACTTTTCAAGTTACCACACATGTGCAGAAGTTATTTTTGTAATGGGAATCACCGACTAAATTAGAATTTACATACAGATTTTATTATTTATTAAAAATCTGATAACTTTTTGCTGATTTTTTCCCTCTTTCTCAAAGGCTCAACTGCAGAAGACAGTAAAGCTGCTCATCATGAATACACAGCGACCAGTCGCAGACTGAAGAACAAATTAAAACAGGAGTGTGAGCGAATATTGGTTGGTAATTCTCAGAGGGGTCATCAGAAATACCTAAACGATATTTACACTGATCTATATGTGGTGGAGAATGAGACTGGAGGAATAGTGAGTGAGCACGAGGTGAGACAGATCGAATTCAAACGATTTGATGCCAAGGACACACCGATCCAGTGCAATAATATTTTTAAAGTCAATAATGGTCGACGAAACAGAAAAGTTCTGACGATGGGCATCGCAGGGATCGGAAAAACAGTGTCCGTCAATAAATTAATCCTTGACTGGGCTGAAGGAAAAGAAAATCAGGATATTGCCTTAATTTTTCCTCTTCCGTTTCGTCAGCTAAATTTGATCAGAAATAATTTCAGTCTAATGGGACTGCTTCACAAATACTTCTTTGATGATCCTAAAGAACTGCCCTCTCTTCCTGAAGGTGATGGTAAAGTCTTGTTCATTTTTGATGGGCTGGATGAATGTCGCTTCCCTTTGAGCTTTAAACAGGATGACAGATTTACAGATGTTCACAAAGAAACAACAGTGAGTAAAATGATTACAAGCTTGATCAAGAAACATCTGGTTCCCTCTGCTCTCATCTGGATCACATCCAGACCAGCAGCAGCCAGTCTGATACCCCGAAACTACATTGATAAAGTGACTGAAGTGCGCGGATTTAACAGTAAACAGAAAGAGCAATACTTCAACAGAAACAGCAGTTCTGAGGTTGCTGGAAACATCATTCGTCATATAAGGAAATCCAGGAGCCTGTACATCATGTGCCACATCCCCGTCTTCTGCTGGATCTCTCTCACTGTTCTTAAGCCTCTACTTGCTCAAAAGAGAGATGACAAAACTCCCACAACTCTCACAGGGATGTACACAAACTTCCTACTTACTCAGCAGCAACAGATGGAAGAAAAATACAGTTATGATCCTGAAGCTAAAGCCAATGCAAGGTCTTTTGATCAGATTATTCTGAAGCTTGGGAAACTGGCCTTTCAACAGCTGGAGAAAGGAAACCTGATTTTCTACAAAGAAGATCTTGAGGAATGTGGACTAGATGTCAATGAAGAGACAATATTCTCTGGGTTATGCACTCAGATCTTTCAGGAGGAAAAGGCTATTTCAGCAAGAAACGTTTACAGCTTCATACATCTCAGCATCCAGGAATTCCTTGCTGCTCTTTATGTGTTTTTGATTAGCAAAGAAAAGAAAACAAACCCATTTCTTGAATCCTGGAGAGAAAAACTGAAATGGAATTTCTCCAAAAAGCCACTGTTCAAACTTCATAAGGCTGCAATCAACAAGGCTGTACAAAGCGAGAACGGACACCTGGACCTTTTCCTCCGGTTCCTTCTGGGTCTCTCACTGGAGTCTAATCAGAGTGACCTGAAGGAACTACTGCCAAAACTGAAACTGAAAAGAGAGAATGTTGAAGACACTGTTGACTATATCAAACAAACAATAGAGATGGAGAAATCAGTAGAGAGGACCATCAATCTCTTCTACTGTCTGAGTGAACTGAAAGATGACTTTGTGGAGGAAATCCAGAAGAATCTGAGCACAGGAAATCTTTCAGCACAGAATCTCTCCTCTGCTCAGTGGTCTGCTCTGGTGTTTGTGCTCCTCATGTCAGAAGAGACTCAAGAGAAGTTTGAACTGCAGAAATACAGAAGATCTGATGAAGCACTGATCAGACTGCTGCCAGTGATCAAAAACACCAGAAGAGCACTGTAAGAGTCTTCTTTACATTTATTTATATACAATGTTGGTCTTTTGTAATTGGGCCTTCTTTTTCAATGGATGACTTGTTGGCCTAGACTGTTCAGAAAAATGAATAAATGTATAAATATGTGTAATGATATTGAAACTGAAATAATGGTTTGATGTTTTATGAAGAACAAATAGTTTTAGTTTGCTTAGATCACTACAGTCAAACACTGTGTCTTAACCAGACCCGATGCGATAAGATTCCAACAACAAGCAATTTGACTGTCAACACTAGATGTGACGCCATAATGAGAAGCGATAAAATCAATCAAAAACCACAGCCAATCAGAAGAGAGTGTGGGCGGGCTCTCTCGGCAAGAGCACAGCAGGCACAATAAAATAGGCACAGAATGATGTTCAAACTCACATTTTAGCATTAAATAAAGCACAGAAACGGTATATTTTCATTATCAGTATATTATCATTGCTATACTTGCTGTTGTTGCTCCAGTTGCGATGTTGCAGAGAAATAGAAACCATTTTTAAAATAGAATTGTCGCGTGCCACGGCTGTTTAGGACAAAAATTAACATGGAAAAGAAACCTTTTATTGTGTGTTGCGGCATCGTGTCTGGTTAGGACATTGTGAAAGGGTTTTCCAAGTTATCTATGCTCTAGATTGTAAAGATTACCTAATAAGCATTAATATTGCTGTTTGTTTTGTTCACTACACAGGCTACAGAGCTGCAATCTCACTGCTCAGTGTTGTGAGAGTTTGTCTTCAGCTCTACAAAACTCTGCCCTGAGAGAGCTGGACCTGAGTAACAATGACCTGCAGGATTCGGGAGTGAGGCTGCTCTCTGATGGACTGAAGAGTCCAAACTGTCAGCTGGAGATACTGAGGTCAATTGTTTTACAATAATCTGTCACAATAAAATATGCACACATGCACACTTATATGTATGCTTAATATGCTGAAATCATTTCATCATATTCAATTACAAATTACATGAATCACATAAATATATATATTTTTAATTCAAAACAATGACATTTTTAAAAAGTAGAGTAGTCACTGAAAATTAAAGACTAAGTTTTTTACACAGTTAAAAACAAATATCTAATGAATAGCTGAAATAGGTATAAATGTTCAAATAATTTTTATAATGCAAATAAGTATAAATGTGTCTGACAACTTGACTACATTTAGAAAAGTTAATGAATACTTTTACTCTGGTAGATTTCCACATACACTTTAGTAAATTTTATGACTGAATCAACAGAAAATAACAGCATACAAACAGCACAGGTCAGTGTGTGATAGTAATGTCTGATTGTCAAACTAATATCATGTGGACTGTTGCTGTATGTCTTTGTAGATTGTCTGGCTGTATGGTGACAGAGGAAGGCTGTGGTTATGTGTCTTCTGCTCTGAGTTCAAACCCCTCACACCTGAGAGAGCTGGATCTAAGCTACAATCACCTAGGAGATTCAGGAGTGAAGCTGCTCACTGATAAACTCAACAATCCAAACTACAGACTGGATAAACTCAAGTATGTTGAGAAGAAAGAGTTTGACTTTATTTCTTTCATACAGTTACAAAAGTTCTTACTGAAAATAGAGGTTTAGCTGTAGTTATACTACAGGGCTGAATGCTTGATTCTGATTGTTTGACAAACATACTAAGGTGTGCAATTATTGTCAAGTAAACGCACAGCTAAATTACTCCCAGGCAGGTTTCGACTGCATTATAGTACCATATCACTTTACCAAATTATTTCAGTTATTTCAAAGGTCTTTACATCTTACAACAGCAGAAGTACCAAACCCACAATGACTTTGAACAAATAAATATAACAAACAATAGGATCAAAATTTAAAATTATTTTCTTGATTTTCCCAAAAAATAACATTTTATTTTCTACGGAGAGCACACTTTCTCTGGCTCTATGTTCCACAAATACAGATCACCGAACACACATACAGTAAAGACACACACTAACAAACACAGAAACATTTTGTCAGTGCTGCCCCTAGACTTCATCAGTAAAATAGTTTCACAATTTGTGTAGTATGTATGAAAAAGGAACTGTATTAAGTGATACAGCTTTCCTCAAGGGGTGTCTGTCAAAACACAAGATCCAGTCAGCTTAATCTAAAGGAGGTTTATTTGTTCTCAACACAATGGTAACTTTCATCCAGGCTGTACACAACACAGTTGTACACTGGCTTTCACCAAAGGGGTGTGTGTGTACATATACAGAAATATAAATACAATTATAGTAACATATAGGTGCATGCAAAAAATCTAGTTTTGAATTACAGAATATAACATTATCCATGAAGAGTATATAATGTATATAAAGTCCATATAATGGGCATAATGACAGATTGTATGATAACTGATAACTATTACAGTTTAAACCAGCTTAGAAGACTATTTACCCAATTAATGTCCAGTGACTAGAAGAGGAAGTAAAGATTCCAGAGTCATGGATCAGATTTACTCAATGTATTGATTGGTCAAATGAAAGAATGAATTATTTGCTCACAATGTAAACAAAATGTAAATATGTCTCAAATAAAACAGCGTAAGCGTACGCTAAATAACCAAACAATTTAACAATGTGCTTTAACTCGAAAGATACAATGATGATGTTGAGATCCGGCAATGAAGTTGTGGTAACAAGAGTACTCAGTCTTTGCAAGTCCCAAGTGTTTCAGAAAAGTCCACTTATTGCAAGGAGGGTGCAGATATCCTCAAACATCGATCCTCAGACGCGATGCCATCACATTGGAACTCAAACAGGTGGTTACATGTCAGTATGTATCCTTATTTGGTCCTGAGAGGCTTAATGTGATGTGATATTAACAGTGAGGCCTGTAGCTTAGTGTGCGTGAAGGGTGTGTGTGATATGTGCAGAGCGAGATCAGCTGGATAAACGTGGTTCTACAATAAAATAAAACTCAAATAGTTTTCTGATATGATTTGTACAACAAAGTGCTGCGTCATTATCGTTTCACATGAGTGAACTTGTGAGACATCACAAACATGATAAATGCATAATATAGCAGCTGATCTTTTACAACTGAAGAATTATCTTATTGATGCACCTAACAGTATATCAAGACAATGATTATTAAACTGAAAATTGCAACAAACACTTACAGTCTGCAATGATGCACGTGATGGTATTCACCATAAAATTCCACCAATCTCTGGAGCGATCACACAACATCGGGCCGTCTATCACATTCGAAAATTCCAAACCGCTCACATCTGAGTGCTCTATGGTTGATCTATAGCTGGATGGCCTTAATCCACCTTGACTTGTTTATTTACAATAATAACACACGCACCACATTTCTTTCTTCTTTTCCTCCATTGCCGTGTATCTGATCTCGCGCTATTTCTGATGATCTCGTGAGACTTCCGATTAAACTCCGCCTACTCTGCAGATGCAATACAAAAAAGGGTGGTACATGTGCACAGATGCAGTTTCTTTTAACAGTTAAAGGTTTAGTTCACCCGTAGTACACAGAAGCCTGCACTGTCTATACAATGTAAACAGCATAGGAGACAAACAGGGAAATGACAAAATTGTTGAATAAAGTTGTTATTTTTTGTTTTGGCACACAAAAATTATTCTCGTTGCTTCGTAACATGGGATACTTCGCCCTAAAATGAAAATTACCCCATCATTTATTCACCCTCCAGCCTTTCTTGGTGTATATGACTTTGATCTTTAAGCCAAACACAATCAGAGTTATATTAAAATTATCCTGGCTCGTCCAAGCTTTATAATGGAAGTGATGGGAGTTTTTGAAATCCAAAAAAGTGCATCCATCAATCATAAAACGTACTTCCACGTGGCCCTGGGGGTTAATAAAGGCCTCCTGAAACGAATCGATGAGTTTGTGTAAGACACATATCATTATTTAAAACTTTAGAAAGTCAAATAACAACCTTTCAGTGCGACAGTCATTTGCATTTGACATTCGTCCAAAAAGCGTTAACTCCCTGGAGTCTGAGGATTTTTAGGGACCTGGAGAAGTTTTGACATGCCCTGATATTTGTGTTTTTTTCAGTTGCTTATAAACATATTAATGACAAAAGTCTCATTACAAAAAATATTAATTTTAAATTTCTAAGACACTTTGGGTGTGTCTCAATCAGCTTCCTTGCTCCCGAGCTCGTGAATCAGTATATCATGTACACGAATTCGGGCACTGGTAAGGACAGTAAAGGACGCTGGTTCACTACACATTGGGACACTTATGACTCTATTTCCGGTGACGTGACAACGTCCTCATTGTACAACATTAATACTGGTATTTATGAACAAAAGCAGAGCTAATATCTTTCTGACATTACTTGGAATGTTATTTAAAGTACATTATGATCAATTCTTTGCTTGTTACATATACGTGCAACATTTCAGCCATAAATAAATTATAAATGTTAGCTAAATTATGTTCATTACCTTTCTAGTGATGCATGTTCATGCTGAAATATAATAAAATAATGGTTTGTATTTTTTTAAAACATCTATCGTGCGTCGTTATGTGTAGTGAGCTGGCTCACGTGATTTAAGTTTTGAGCTTCAGAACTTCTGTTAAGAGAGCATAGTGAGCGTCGATGCTCCCTGGTTTTCACGGTGCATTGTGGGACTTTTTAGACAGCCCTTAAAATGGTACCCTGACTACTGAACTAGGGAGCTGATTGAGACAAACCCTTTATCTTTAGGAAGGCCGTATGCATGGAGGTGTAAATCTTCATTAATAATGCTGTGATTCACACCTGAGGAGATTAGGACCCTAATGAGCCATTCAGTCAGGAATGTGACTGAGTGAACTAAGAATGCCATAACAAAAGAAATATATATATATTTTTTGTTTGTAGTTTATTCAAAATATAGTTAAATGTGTCTTTGACTCTCATTTATAGAGTACACAGTTATACCTGGAAAAAATCCAGGGGGGGAAAAAAAGAAAAGCAAAAAAACTTTCCTGCTGTAAGTGATCTCATTATCATGCAGTTCAATGTGGGCCAATATCTGGTCACTTTGATTCTCAAATCTGTGAGATAAAGGGAAGAAAACCCTCTGTGAGCTTGCTGATAACAGGATCATATTTAAAATAATGTTTTTCTATTTTAATATACTTTAAGATATAATGTATTTCTGTGATGCACAGCTGTATTTTAAAAACCTGACATTTCAACATTTCTTTAGATATATGTCTCCTGTTTTTGTGATTAGTATTCACTAAGTTACAGTTAGTTTTCTATCAGAATGGACTTCATTCAGATAGAGATGGCAGGTCACGCATCATATTAGTTTTCTTTATTTTGCAAAAAGCACAACATTTTGTTTATACTCTGAGTGTACACAAATAAAAGAAAATATTTCAGTTTTTAATAATATATAACTCTTATTTGTATGTCCAAAATTGCCAAAGTATTTCGAGTCTTTTTCAGTATTAAAAGAATAAAAAAAAGGTAATTTCTAAGATATTTAGCCAAAAACTGAATAAGATTGATTAAATAAAAACCTTCCTACTCTCATAATATGTAAAATCAAGAATAACAGTTTCATATTTCAATGAAATATGGAATCATCACAGAAAATACTCCTTGTACCTTGTTGAAAGGTTTATTTAAATATTGTATGTTTCCTGAATGATAATTGATCATAATTACATAATTAATTGATTGTTTTGGTTTTGAAAAGAAATAATGAAATAACAATATTGCATGTTTTATTGGACCCGGGTCTGTGTAAACTTCGGATAATTTGTTTTCTCATTTTTGCCTTCTAAACAGAAAAACAAATAAACCATTCATTTATCACATATTCGACCCTTCTCGTGAACATAAACTAATCTTGAGTTGTTTTTTCATATTTTTGTTTTCATCACACTTTGTTCTAATCTGCCAAATGGAAAAACAATAAAACCAAAATGGATAAACAGCTTGAATATTCAATCTCTAGATGGATGGGAATAAAACGCCCCTTTCTGCTGATTGGTCAACCAAAGATCAAGCCATGCTGTCATCAGTTCTTACTCAGCTCCGGCAAAAGTCTGATACATTTGTACTAGGGCTGCACGATTAATCGCATGCGATTGTCACACGCATTTCGTCAGTAAAGCCGGTTCCCTGATTACCGCTAAATCGCCATCACCTGCTTTCAAATGGAGCGGCATTTAATAGACAAAGCCGTAGATCACTGACAAGCCACGTAATATCGCATTCATATCAGCTAAACTTCTAAAGTAAAGTCACAGATCATTGTGCGACTCCCAGCATAGGCGCACAGAGTTAATGGTTCTTTGAACAAATCGGTTGAGTGAGTGATTCACCAGCCATACAGCCTTTTTATCACTGAATGAATCAGCGTTTCGAGTGAATTGATTTAATAAAATGACTCATTCATTAACAGTGACTTGCTGCCACCTACTGGTGATATTTCATATTTCTGTTGGCTATTCAAAGCGTTATGTTTAAAACATAAAATTATATAACATAAAACATAAAATCTAATTCCATTATGCATTTGCAGTTGCTGTGTAAATGCATTTACTGACCTCTCTGAGCAGCATTAAATTGTGTTGCTTCTATGCCACCTCTGTAGCGCAAGATGCCTTTGGTTATGGTGTCAAACTCTAATTTTATTGATTAAATTTAAGAATTTAAATTTACAGATGGCATATACCTACATAATAAGATTAGAAAAACTTTTAGGTATTTGACAACTTTCCACGCTGTCCAGTGTGTCACACAGCTCCAGCACACAGATTGTTAGAGTTGGTCCGCTAAATAGGTTAATAGGTAGGTGCAAATAGGGAGGCTAGGGGTAGTTGGCTAGAGGTTGTTGTGAGAGCAGATGCCACGTAAATTATTTCATGGCATGCAAATTTATGTGTAGCTACAAGCTACGTAGGCGAAGAAAATTGCAATCGGTGCATCTCTACTGATTAACTGTGTCACTGTGTGTGTTTTCTAGTGTGGATCATGGAGGAGAGATCAGGATTACAGCAGGAATACGCAAATGTACGTCTACACACACACACACACACACACACACATTCTGTCTCTCTCTTCATAACTGAACATTTAACACTAACAGGTCTTTCCCTCAAAAACACATAAAATAACACTTACCCACAGTTTCACACAGTCCTAGACTGTGATACTTTTTTCAGGATTCATTGAAGAATAAAAGGTTAAAAAGAACAGCATTTATTCATATTAGAAATCTTTTCTAACAATATAAATCTTTACTATCACTTTTTATCAATTGAACACATCCATGCTGAATAAAAGTATTAATTTCTTTCACAAAAGAAAGAAAAAAATGACTGACCCCAAACTTTTGAACGGTAGTGTATATTGTTACAAAAGATTTTTATTTTAAATAAATGCTGATATTTTTTAACTTTTTATTTATCAAAGAATCATGAAAAAAGTATCAGAGGTTATAAAATAATATGAAGCAGCACAACTGTTTCCAACATTGATAATAATCATAAATGTTTCTTGAGCATCAGATCATCATATCAGAATGATTTCTGAAGGATCATGTGACACTGAAGACTGGAGTAACGATGCTGAAAATTCAGCTTTGATCACAGGAATAAATTATATTTTAAACTGTAATAATATTTCACAATATTATTGTTTTTTCTGTATATATTGTGAAATAAATGCAGTCTTAATGAGCATAAGAGACTTTGTTCAAAAACATTAAAAATAGTAATGTGTCCAAACTTTTGACTGGTACTGTAAGTAAGTTATTCAAAAAGAATATAAACAAATAATTATCATGGTTTGATATAAATAACTTAAAATTCATTCAGAACCAAAATTGAGGATATTTAAAATTGAAACAAATGATCAAAGTGGCCATAACAGTTCAGTCATGACAACTCTCGGAGTGGATTCAATTCAATAAACCAGCATTTATGTATGGAATGTGGATCAAGAGCTTTCCTTCTGAGTGCTGAAACATGTAGCGAAGAGGTGTAGGAATAAGCTTTGGTTGTTGGAAATGTCTTCACTATGCTGTTCAGTAGACGGTTGCGGGGACTTGAAGAGGCTTGGTGCGCTGGGGTCCAGAGTCAGCAACAGGGATGAAACTGAATTGAAGAAGCAGATTTTTTTTATATATATATATATATATTTAA
>RJVU01019022.1:952458-988528 GCA_003731715.1 Anabarilius grahami
CTACACACCGAATGCGTAAACCTAATGGCTAGATGACATGTGCATGAGTCAAAAGGCAGGAACGTGTCCGATTAGAACGTGCATAAGTGCTTTAACAATGATGGACGCTTTGCAAGCTAAGAGATGGAAATAATCTCCCACACCACCTGAGCAAATAGTATAAAGATTTCGCATCCTTGTACGCTAGCTGCTAATGTGCATACACTCTAAAAAATGCTTGGTTAAAAACAACCCAAGTTGGGTTGAAAATGGACAAACCCAGCGATTGGGTTGTTTTAACCCAGTGGCTGGGTTAAATGTTTGCCCAACCTGCTGGGTAGTTTTATTTAACCCAAATATTGTTTAAAAATTAGTGTGTTTCTTGCTTAAAATGAACCCAAAATATGTTGGAAATTAACATTTATAAATACTTTTTTTAAATAATATTTAAACAATAAACATTTATTAAATTGCTTATTAATAAATGCTCATCTTTTTGATTATTATTGTTGCCTCTAGTAATTATGAGTCTGATTTTTAATTTCCAACCTATTTTGGGTTCATTTTAAGCCAGACATATAGTAATTTGTAAACAATTGTTGGGTTAAATAAAACTACCCAGCAGGTTGGGCAAACATTTAACCCAACTGCTGGGTCAAAACAACCCAATCGCTGGGTTTGTCCATTTTCAACCCAACTTGGGTTGTTTTTAACCCAGCATTTTTTAGAGTGTAGTTACACCTTGTGTATGACACTTGAATGAATTGAAAGCAGACTACGCAAAAGCATTGTGCAATGTCATAAGAAAACCTGTTTACTTATCTTAGATGTTGAGTTTCAGAGGATTTCTGAAAGCATTTCTGCTCATAACAGCGCTTTCACATTGCGCAGCTGTCGATCGCAGGCTAGGATACAAAATATATATATGGTTGTGTGGATTTGGAAATACTTCTGATTGGCTGGTGCCACAGCATAGAAAGAACCAATCAGCGCTCGGTTAGAGTTTATTGCCATTAAAATTAATAGGCTCTCGTAGAGCATGACTGGGCATTTTAACAAAAAATGTTAAAATTATCTATGAGAATGACTTAGGGTGTTGCATATAAAGTCTCATATAAAATTCTACTGTTGGCATAGACACGTTATTTATTAATACAATTCGATCCATGACAAGTTCAGGGTTCCCACTCGTCCTGGAAAACCTTGAAAACCTGGAAAATTGATGACAAATTTTCCAGTCCTGGAAAACACATGGAAAATTAGAGAAAACGTAAAATTATTTTTTTAAAAGTTTTTCTTTAGTCGAGACCAAAGAGTTTTTCACTGGCCTAAAACAATCACCATTAGTTGCAGAAAGTGCGATGTTCAGGAATGCTGAGTTTTGACACGTGAGAGTAGTATTTTTTCAATGATGATGTTTAGTCTTGTGTTGCCACTTGCAGCAGTTATTATATTGTTATAGTATGTTATTAACTGCTTAAATGCATTATTTTTTGCTTAATTATTATGCAAGTTGATTTTCTGATCATATTTTATCCAAGCACATTCTACCAATTCCAAACCAATCAATCTTAATAACTACTATTAATTTTGTATTTAGTCATGAAGTTAGTTTATGAAGGCTTGTTTTTTTGTACAGATAAAATGAGCCAAAAAGAGATTTATCTCTGACTGAAAAGTCAAAAATTATTAAATTCCCATGAGAAGGATGCAATACTAATGCAATACTAGAAATTGCAGTTAAGGCATGACAATTGGACCGCAAAATGCTCATTGGGTCAGCAGGGTCAGACAAAAACAGGTGGATAAGAAAAGACATGTTAACTGCAAAAGAATTAAGAATTAAGGTGAAGAATTAAAGGGTTAGTTCACCCAAAAATGAAAATTATGTCATTAATGACTCACCCTCATGTCGTTCCAAACCCGTAAGACCTTCGTTCATCTTCGGAACACAGTTTAAGATATTTTAGATTTAGTCCGAGAGCTTTCTGTCCCTCCATTGAAAGTGTTTGTACGGTGCACTGTCCATGTCCAGAAAGATAATAAAAACATCATCAAAGTAGTCCATGTGACATCAGTGGGTTAGTTAGAAGTTTTTGAAGCATCGAAAATACATTTTGGTCCAAAAATAACAAAAACTACGACTTTATTCAGCATTGTCTTCTCTTCCGGGTCTGTTGTTCATCCGCGTTCACGACTGCGCAGTGACACTGCTGACGTGTTATCCGGTGCGCCCGAGCTTCGTTTACAGTCTGAGGGAGACGCACGCTGTAAACAAAACAACCTTCGCAAACATGTCTAAGGATTTCGACACAGAGGAAGACTTGCATTTTTTTGCTCAGCCATATTTATTTGAACCCGAATACACGGTCGAAGAACTAAGAGCAGCGTCACTGCGGAGTCGTGAACAACAGACCCGGAAGAGAAGACAATGCTGAATAAAGTCGTAGTTTTTGTTTTTTTGGACCAAAATGTATTTTCGATGCTTCAAAAAATTCTAACTAACCCACTGATGTCACATGGACTACTTTGATGATGTTTTTATTACCTTTACGCACTCGGGCACGGTTCAGAGCGCCTAGTGTGAGTACACCCTAAGAAAAAATATCCATATTAAAAACGTTATAATATAAAATAACTAGCTTCTGCCAGCTTCTGGATTTTACACTATGAAATTTGTACAAAATGTTTAGTAATTGTGTTTTTTTTTTTTTTACTAATTTTAATTAAGTAACAAGCAGCAAAAATTATTTTTACAGAATAAAAGATTGGACAGATTGATAATTCCTGATTGTGATGTGTTTTATCTCCATCAGATTCCCATCAGTTCACTCTGGATCTGAACACAGTGAATAAACACCTCCGTCTGTCTGAGAATAACAGAGTGATTACTGTCACTGACACAGTCCAGCCGTATCCTGATCATCCAGACAGATTTGATGTTTATGCTCAGGTGTTGTGTAGAGAGAGTGCGTGTGGACGCTGTTACTGGGAGATTAAGAGGAGAGGATTTGTGTCTATATCAGTGTCATATAAGAGCATCAGGAGGAAGGGATCGGGTGATAAGTGTGAGTTTGGATATAATGATCAGTCCTGGAGTTTGTTCTGCTCTTCTGACAGTTGTTTATTCACACACAATAACAGAGGGACTAAACTCCCTGTAGAGTCCATCATCAGTAGAATAGGAGTGTATGTGGATCACAGTGCAGGAACTCTGTCCTTCTACAGCATCTCTGGAGACACAATGATCCTCATCCACACAGTCCAGACCACATTCACTCAACCGCTCTATCCGGGGTTTACTGTTGAATATGGATCATTGGTGAAACTGTGTTGATGAATCAGAACAGACTGTAGAGAGATTCTACCACTGATCTATATAAATGACTGGACCGCTCATGACGTCAATAAGTCAGTCAGTGTTTTTAAATGTAAAGTCTCCCTGTACATTAGGGGTTGAACTACTTGAGATTTTTAAAAGTCAACATTTATGTGACTGACGAGTGTGAAGTAAAGATGAGTCGTCATTGACTAGTCGATGATGAAGAGTCATCTTTGAGCAATTAATGTTGTGTATTTATTATTTCTGAATTGGCTTCTAATTGTTTAAATGTGTAATTGGCATGACATTTTTACCTGACAAATAAATGTAATTCTTGATTTATTCTGCATTTATTCTTAAATCATTATTTCGAGTAGATTATCGCGAGTTTGGTATTACCGCAAACTAGTGTCCAGGATAGGTCATATGATAGGCTCAATGAATGGAGGGCATATCATTTGAAATCTTGTCGATTTCAGTCTATTGCTGCCTTAGTAAGTTGCAGTTTTTGCAAATATACAAAACTATGCTTTTTGTTACGAGTGAGCAGAGTGCAACCGACTTAAAGATAGATACAGTGGGGAAAATAATTATTTGATCCCCTGCTGATTTTGTAAGTTTGAGCACTTACAAAGAAATTAGGGGTCTATCATTTTTATGGTAAGTTTATTTTAATGGATAGAGACAGAATATCAAGCAAAAAATCCATTTAAAAAAACACTGTACAAATGTTATAAATTGATTTGCATTTCAGTGAGTGAAATAAGTATTTGATCCCCAAGCAAAACTTGGTGGAGAAACACCTTGTTGGCAAGTACAGAGGTAAGACGTTTCTTGTAGTTGGTCACCAGGTTTGCACACATCTCAGGAGGGATTTTGGTTCACTCCTCTTTACAGATCCTCTCTAAATCCTTAAGGTTCCTTGGCTATCACTTGGCACCTCG
Organism: Anabarilius grahami; assembly: GCA_003731715.1. Classification (NCBI taxonomy): domain Eukaryota; kingdom Metazoa; phylum Chordata; class Actinopteri; order Cypriniformes; family Xenocyprididae; genus Anabarilius; species Anabarilius grahami. The sequence goes on from RJVU01019022.1 coordinate 956,704, forward strand.
AAGTTTCAGCTCATTCCACAGATTTTCTATAGAATTAAGGTCTGGAGACTGGCTAGGCCACTCCATGACCTTAATGTGCTTCTTCTTGAGCCACTCCTTTGTTGCTTTGGTGGTATATTTTGGGTCATTGTCATGCTGGAAGACCCATCCATGACCCATCTTCAGTGTTCTGGCTGAGGGAAGGAGGTTCTCATCCAGAATTTTACGGTACATGGCCCCGTCCATCAGCCCCTCAATGCGGTGAAGTCGACATGTGCCCTTAGCAGAGAAACAGCCCCAAAGCATAATGTTTCCACCTCCATGCTTGACTGTAGTGATGATGTTTTCGGGGTAATAGTCAGCATGCCTCTCCCTCCAAACACAGCGAGTCGAGTTGATGTCAAAGAGCTCAATTTTGGTCTCATGTGACCACAGCCCTTTTTCCCAAGCCTTCTCTGAATCATTGAGATGTTCAGACGGGCTTGTCCATGTGCCTTCTTGAGCAGGGGGACCTTGTGGGCACTGCAGGATTCCAATCCATTGCAACGTAGTGTGTTACCAATGGTTTGCGTGGTGACTGTGGTCCCAACTGCCTTGAAATCGTTATCAAGCTCCTCCTGTGAAGTTCTGAGCTGATCCCTCACCTTTCTCATGACCATCCTTTCCGCATAAGGCGAGATCTTGCATGGAGCTCCAGACCAAGGGCAATTGATAGTTATTTTGTATTTCTTCCATTTCCGAATAATCGCACCAACAGTTGTCTCCTTCTCACCAAGCTTCTTGCTGATGGTCTTGTAGCCCATTCCAGCCTTGTGAAGGTCTACAATCTTGTCCCTGATGTCCTTTAACAGCTCTTTGGTCTTGCCCATGGTGTGGAGAGGTTGGAAAGGAAGATACAGATTCTGTGGACTGGTTACTTTTATACTTGTAACAAGATGACATTAGGAGTACTTTCTTAAAGTGACAGAACTAATCTGTGTTCCACTTGGGCACATAACCAATCTGTGGGAGCCAGAATTCCTGGTTGGTAGGGGATCAAATACTTACTTCACTCACTGAAATGCAAATCAATTTAAAACATTTATATAATGTGTTTTTTCGAGACTGTCCTCCCAAAAAAAACGACCCTATAGGTCGTTTTTTAAGCACCATATTATGATCTATATTTACGTTTTGAAGTCATGCGCCCTCTAGTGGGCGTCAAAATAATGACAGTGTTGTGTTATGACTGTCGTCATGAAATGACGTATGACTGTCATTACCAATCAAAATGCGTGTTCATTTAAATGCAGTGTGTGGACTTTTTACACCATTTCTCCTATTTCCATTTACCAAAACAAATTTTTATTAATGACTACACCCACCCCACCCCTAAACCTACCCTTAGTGATTTATAGTGCATTTACACTTTATGAGCACATGTGTTCCCTGGAATCGAACCCACGATCATTTGATCACATGATTGCATATTGTTATTGCAATGCTCTACCAGTTGAGCTATGCGAAACCCGAAATATGACGCAGATAAAAGGGAACAATGCATTAAAATGAAAGTGTTCTGTTGTCGATAGGGGAGCAACTTTAGCAAACGCTCCTATGGGTTGTATTTCAGGAATTAAAATGAAAGTGTCCTGTTGTCGATAGGGGCGCCACTTTAGTAAACGCTCCTATGAGTCGTATTTCAGGGAAGTGACAAACGACCTATATGGTCGTATTGGTTGGAGAACATGTATGGTTTTTTCTGGATTTTATGGTTGATATTCTTTCTCTATCCATTAAAATAAACCTACCATAAAAAATATAGACCCTTCATTTCTTTGTAAGTGGTCAAACTTACAGTGGGGAAAATAATTATTTGATCCCCTGCTGATTTTGTATTGACCCTGCATCCTCTGTCTAAGAATCAGAACTGGCTTGTTTGTGATCGAGAGAAGTACATAAATCGTCCGATGTAACTTCCTATGAGATACTGAGTCCATAATGAACGAATAATTGAAAATACAAGGTAATCAGAATTATTAAAGATCTAAATTAATACATAACCAATAATTAATTTCGAACTGAAAACGCTATATAAGAGTAATAATCATTTGAAATTGGAGTCAGATTAAACGAGCAGCTAAAGTAAAATTTTAACTAAATTCTAAATTTGAGTGAACTTCACAGGGGTGCTAAAAAAACATACATGATTTATACCTTTGCCCAGCCTGCCATATAATAATAATGTTTTTACTTATGTTATTTACTTCTGAGTTAATGCCATGTATGCTTGCATGAAATGCTATGTAGCAACTCAGAATTTCCCAAAAATTAGTATGAGTCTGAGGAGCGTATTAAGCGTATCTGCATTAAGCGTAGAAGGACAACTGATACCTTAACGAGGGGCGGTTAATGGCATCTCCAATATTGATGAGTGTCAAAAATCACTCCAAGGTTACAAGCCTGAGCAGATACTACACTGTCATCCATTATCAAATTAAGATTGCTACCTTTGTGAATAGCCGCTGGAGTAGGACCTCTGATTTAGAACAATTCAGTTTTTGAAAAATTATGGTGCATCCACGTTTTTATTTCCTGCGCTCACTCACTCTGAAAGAATTGTAGAGGTGAGAGTAGGATCAGACTTAGCTAGAGACCTGCGCCCGCCCACTCCCACATGATTCTGTCACTCCCGCAAAAAAATATGTTGTCCGGCTCCCACAACATTCATGTTTTGCCCCGCTGCCGCCCGCAAAATCCCGCATAAAAGTAGCTTAGAGCCTATAGATTTTTGTCCGTAGCCTACAACCATGAAATAATAAGTTATGTGTTGCCACAACATCCCAGCATAAAATGTTTGTTATTAAAGCATCAACAGCATTCACAAACCACAGTTCTTTTGAACAGAAAAGCAAGCTGCTGTGTGCATGCGGAATGGCTTTATAATGCGGAATGGCCTTTATAATGACTAAAAAGCTCATCTCAGTTAATCGCGATCTCACAAAGCTCTGCTACAACACAATGAATATATGAACAATGAATCTTTCATAATGATTACACTTTGTGTGTTATAATAATAGGATTCGTTAGTGCGCAAATGTCAGCATTGCATAAAAACTCTGGCATTTTGAGCGGTGAGAGGATTCTAACATATACACCCGATTGTTGTGTGTCAGAAATCAACAGATATGTCTGTGATTGGCTACATTGCTCAACACTGCAAACACAAGTTATAAATAGAATCTCGCATATGCTTAAGGAGAAGAATCCTGGAATGTTGGGAGACACACTTTCTTGAAGAATTCTTGTGCTTTTTTTTAGACGAGGTTCCCAGATATCCTGGTCTGGAAAGACACGCCACAGTGAAATCTTTTTCAGTCCAAACAACAAGATCACAGTGGCTACGTTTACATGCACCCAAATAATCCATTTGTAATCGGATTGACAGCTCAATCAGATTGAAAAACGTTCATGTAAACACCTTAATCGATCCGACTGAGCTCGATCCGAATTAAATTTCAATCGTATTGGAAGGGGTGGTTTATTCCTTTTCTAATCTGACCCAACCACATGTAAATGCTTAAATCCGACTACTTTCTCAATCGTATTCAAAAGTCTCTGGAGCACATGTGTAGTGCAAATTTTCAAGTACCCCAGAGTGCAGCCTGGACGATGGGGCGGGGCGACACATTGGGGCGGAGCGACACGTGTCGCCCCGCCCACTCAAATTTCATTGGTTTGAAATACAGCCAATCTTATTGGTAGACGCTTCAAACGAGCCTGAGCATGCGCATTCCTTTATGTACGATTTTGTGAATGATTTTGTGTATACAGAAATATTAAGCGCTAACTCTAATCGTATCTTATTATCTGTTTAGTATTTTAGTTAGGATCTATTGGGTAATTTTTTATTGTACTTAAGAAACAAAATAGATGAAGTTATTGTTTATAACGAACGCATGGTGACTGATGCACCTCCGGGTACTTAAGGCTGAATAGAGCTGTTTTACATTTAATGCTTCGTTCATTTGACTTCTTAATATTTCCATATGTATTTAAATAGTCCATACATCGGACAAATCCGAACGCAAATGGTTACATTTTAAATCACGACCGTTTTTGTTTTATTTGATTTTTAACGAAATGATTTGTTGTCCAATGCTTGCATTACTTGGTACAAAGTTCTAATAAAATGTTTAATGGCAAACTCGTTTAGCTACCTATTAATAAAATATGCTGGCCTATTGGTTCTGTAGGCCTATGTTATAGTTTTTATAGTTGGCATAAATAAGTTATTTATCCACCCCGCATTGTGTTATAATCTGCGCATGAACAAGTGAAAATAGATTCAAAATACCACTCGCAATAGCTGCAAAACTATATAAAAAATCACGTGCAGCTGTAAATCTCTGCAATAACCTTAGGACTTAAAAATACCAAGCAGAGAAGTGATATGAACATTCATTGCTTAAATACTTGAGTACATAAATAATACTATACAGATCGACGTGATAACAACTGTTTTAGTAGTAATAAAAAAAAATCTAAATAGCCTACATTTTTGCATACAAAATAAATAGATGTATTTTTTCAGCATTGCAAGGTTTCTATTATACGCACAAAATATGGTCAGGGCGTGTGGGCTATTGGTAGCCTATTATTGTCTTATTTGTCACCGCGGTTTAGCTTTAAAATGTAAAATCAAACGCACTTTTGGGTTTATCTGATGTCTTACTGAAATACAGTGAATTATCATCATTTGTGTAAAATCTCTAGTTTGCGCATAAACCGATCCTATTGGAAATATGAAGATGCCTAAATGGATGATGACATGCAGAAAGTCTAGATAGAAAATATCTCTCCTTTGCAATGCCAATTATGCAGTCTTAAAAGTGGCACTGATTATCTGCTGGATAAAATAAATAGAATATAGCTAAGCTAAATCTCAAACTATGGGCTATTATTTATTTCAGCAACATATTTCTATCGCCCAGCCCTAAAACTGATATATTAGGCTAAAGCTTGCAGACAATATGACTTTTTGTAAAGCTACTTTGAAGCGATGTGTATTGAGCGTTATACAAATAAATTTGACTTTACTTCTTTTGATGTAGTCCTGGCTCTATATAGGCTATATCGTGGCCACGAATTAAGAATTCGTTCCTCATATTTAGCAGTATATTAGACGGCGATTCTCTGCCTGAAGAACCCGGAGATGCCGTACCAAGTGTATAGTACACTAACTTGAGTCTTAAGTTCATCAAAACATTAGGAAATTGGTAGTAACTGAAATCGCCATGGTTATAGCACTAATTATATTTATGTAGTACAGTCAAACAGCGTAGATCATTCATAAAGTTGCTCAAAAAGGAATGCGCATGCTCATGCCCCAAGCGTCTACGCCAATAAGCGCTGCTGTATTTCAAACCAATGAAATTGGGTGTAGGCGGAGCGACACGTGTCGCCCCGCCTTAAAGTGTCGCCCCGCCCCAATCGTCCAGACTGCACTCTGGGGTTACTCCAAATTTTGACACGCATTATGAAATGAGCAAGTTCACATTAACGTCTTTAGTTGGAAAGATGTATGCCAACAGGCAGTAGCGTAGCTGTATCCCTTTTCACAATATTGGAAATCTTTCCGGGTAGCCAGTGGATATCAAAAGAAGAAACGTGCAAACTTTGCGCAAGAGTTATGCCGGTGAAAAAGTCTTAAGCTCGGTCAGTATTCACTACAGAAAGTGAAAGTAAAAAGTGAAGGAGCTGTCTGACGCTGCATTAACGGAGCATATTCTCTCAGAGACGAATTTCAACATAATATGCTGATAACTGCTATAGTATATAACTGTCTTAATTTATTCCATTATTTCTCTTGTGGCAGTACATATAGGCTTGTGAAACAAATGAGAATAATAGTATTTCGTGTTCAACAGGTTGTGTTTTTAAAGTCGGTATTTGAAGTAAAGCTGCGCCTAATTTTCATTGATGACTGCGGAGTTAGTAAATATAGCCTACACTCTTAATAAATTTAATTATAGGCCTATAATTCATTGTATAATAGACCTAAACATTAGCTAATAGGGCTATAAATAAAGATAGCTAATAGCCTAATCTATCATTATCCTCAAAGCACATACTATAATATTAATAAAAGAAGCCAAACCTAATAGTTATAAAAAATAGACTAGAAGAACGTAATAGGCCTACATTAATTGGAAACACCTAATCCTCTTAATATTGCCAAGATTTGATGCTTTTGACCAACACCACAGCATTTACACATAGTCAGAGATAGAATGCTTTATTGTCCTTTTCAGGAAATTTGTTTTGAACTCAAAGCTGCAGTAATACACAATCATACACACAACAAACAATAAAGGAGGAGAGAAGAAAAAAAAAAACCTACATCTTACTATTGTTACATTCATGCTTTCTCGGACTCCAGTTCCCAGCATCCTCCTGTTCTCCACACCTGTCTTCACTTCCCGCATTAGTCTTCCCATATGGAAAAGTTTTGTTAAAAACATATGTGATTCTTATAATTCCAACAGAATATTATAAGGGACATATATGCTGCAAAAAACGCATATACAAATTGCATAAAATTTATGTATTTTCAATCCTATATGTCATATATGTCCCACATATAACTAAAGTCTTATAGATTTTGATTTTCATGATGTAAAACAGGTAAATAATGCAAATTTAATAGGCCTATGAATGTCAACCATATCTCTTAAGATGTGTATAAAACATAGTGCATTAGTTTAAGGCTGTACTTCACTCATCACTCGCTCTTGTCCTAAGTGGAGCCCTACGCCTGTCAATCAGTCATATAATGTATAATCATAGACTTTCAATCTTAGATGAAACACATATAAACTACACGCAAGCACATATATTCATTACAAAATCAACATTTTAAATTCAATACTAATTAATTAGATAAACATTTTAACATGGGATGAGACTTGGTGACTTTAGTTGCATTAGCTATGTGAACACAAAAATCATGGACATGGTTCAGATATGTTAAAGGGTCAGGAGAAAAAGTCACACTTTGCTCCTTCACGGTTAAAAATTCCTTTTTAACCGTGCTTTCCTGTAGCTCAGTGGTTAGAGCATGGCAGTAGCAATGCCAAGGTCATGGGTTCGATCCCAGGGATTTCACATACTACAAATGTATAGTATAATGCAATGTAAGTCGCTTTGGATAAAAGCGTCTGCCAAATGCATAAATGTAAATGTAAATGTAAAATGACCGCCATAGGAAACTAATGGGAAATACGAAAACATACAAAAACTCAGAGAATCTTTTGGTGGTACAAACTACAAATCAACCACTGTGCGGAAAAAAGTGCACAGCAATGAAGGGGGGATGCTCTAATATATCAAGAGTGCAAAACAGACACTAGTGTGACTGTAAAACAGATCAAGTTTTTGCAAATGTGAAATATCAAGAATATCAAGAATTCAGCCACTATGCAGGAAAAAACAGCAAGTAAGAAGTTTACACACGCAAAACAAATGAACTGGTGTGGCTGTAACAATTATGGTAACACTGAGTCAAAAGACTCAAAAAAGAGGTTGAAATCAGATCCGATTCTGGCCCAGATTAATTGATGTGTAACCCGGGTAACCTATGCTACCAGTAAAGAGAAAAAAAGTTAAGAAATTCTAGAAGAAAAAGAGATTCATCCAATCACTGATTCGTGCTGCAGTGAGAGACACCCCTAAGAGCCAATAGTAGCGGCGCATTCATAAGTCCCGTCCACTGGTCGCGCCGGCGCTGCTTTCAGCGTGAGCAGATGAGAGCGAGTCAGAGCAGATCAGCACAGACCAGACAGTTTCTCCTGAAAATCCATTGATATAACTGGAAATGTGATTGAGTGCACTGAAAGTGGAGCTTTTGAAGTCGATGCTTCAGTCTGAAGCGATGAAGTGACGGAGAGGATCCCAGCGTGTTGAAGCAGTGTGAGTAATCTTCCTTGTGTGAAGAAAGATATGATTCTATTTTGCTTTAGTGAGTGAAATTCCAGGGGCCTCATTTATCAATAGTGCGTAGAAAAGGTTCTATATTTTGTCCTACGAATGAAATTTAGAATGTGCCTAAGTACAAGAAAATCCGCATTTATCAAACGTGCGCACGCAGTTCTTACGCACATGAGTAAGCAATCATTGTTGATAAATCCCACATGTGCGTAAGTACCATGCTCGTTCACGTTCACGGTCATTAGCATTCGGAAACGCCTCCAATGAACCATATATGGTGACAACACTTCCCTTTAAAAGTCACGTGATTGTGTTTTTTCCTCACCGCAATAATAGCAAAGAGAGCTCTTACCAAGCAGATCAGCATGATCTTGGAAAACGTGCTCTCTGGAGGACATTGTTTGCAAAGTCTTCCAACAATGCAAGATAAAATAAAATAAAATAAAGATAAAGTTTACTTTATTTTTACTTAAGTTTTTGCACACATAAACTATTTAAATAAATTTCAAATATGGATTTAAGTTACTCTACTTGGCTAAGATAAGTAAAATTATAAGTAATTTTAACTTTATCAGTAAAAAGTTGAGTAATTTCTATTTAGTTCAAAACTCTTTTGCAATACATTTTACACAAACAATATAACACTGAATGAAACCATGCTATTAATGTGTGTGCTTTGACTTACAAACATTTAAGCAGGTAATATGAAAGATACTGTGTAGACATCATATCTACATATGAAAAGTAATGCTATGGTTGAACACAGAGACGTCAATACTTGGTACACAACACACAATGACGGTAACATTCGATGGAACATGTTTGAGTGTGATTGTGGCATTTTGAGTAGAAAATGAGTTCCAAATGTCACAAAATGTTAAGTTACTAAACCTAACCACAAAAGCAATGATAAAACAGTGTAAAAACAGCTGGAAAACAGCAAAAAATTGACCTAATTAATTATTCAAGGCCCAGTGCATGATGGGAACACCAGTATCAGAAAAGTTGAGTAGTTTTACTTAATTTTATAATGTTGATATTTACACTTTAATTTCTACAAGCTTAAATTGAGTACTACTAAATAACTTGCATTTATTTTTTTGTTTTTTTGTTTTTCTGTATTACTTAACCATAATTTTTTTTTTTTTTTTACAGTGACACCAATTATGCACTGTGTGTAAAACTAGACAATTGATAAATTAAGTGTTTTATAATTAAAGGAAACACAGGACATGTGGATTGCTTAATGCATACTGTGACACTCTTAATGTTTTTGTGTGTAGTGTCACTATTCTACCACTAGATTATCTGCGTAAGGTGTGCTTATATTTACACACATTTCTACGTATAAGTACAAGTTGGTGTATCCCACACCTTGCGTGAAACTGTTCTTACGCACTCACTACGCACAAATCTGTCCGTACGCACCATTGATAAATGAGGGCCCAGATATTAATCAGAATATAATGTAAATGGCATGTTAAAGTTTCTAAAATTATTAATTCTGAGCCGTTTTGAGTAGGCCGCACGCACACAGCGCGAGCTGAACTGATAAGCACATGGGCTAAAGCTAACACGAGTAAACATGATAATTGTGTCATGAAATGACATTTTCATTTTGTTCACGCCATGCAGATATAGTGCACTCAAATGCCATGCTATATAGGGAATAGGGAATAGTGAATGAGTGAACGAGTGAGCGGTTTCGGACACAGCTAAAGAGTGATATATTAGTGTCAGTGTGTTTAATAACTGCCTGTTAATGTTTAATTGATTGTGTCAATTTGAGATATTCATATGATTTATGGAAATTGTCTGAATCATAAGGTAATTGTTGTGTTTTGCAAGGCCTGTCTTTCTTTCTATGTGTGTGAACGTGATGATTATTATTGTTTATTCTGGTCAATAAACTTAAATATAACTTTCACTTTACAACAGGGGGTCAAATTTTGTTACACACTTTTAGCAATTTATAACTAAACCAGTATTAATTAAACAGTTCCTAGCTTCTTATTGTTCAGTTTAATTAATTGTTGAAGTACCTTACTACACAAAAATAATATGGTTTGCTAAATAATGGCTAATATGCCCTTACTAGCCTATATGTTAAGTTAATCATTAATGACTAGTGTGTATGTGCAAAACATGCATAATTGTGGGCCCTTCAAATAACGTATTAACATATAATTTGCATTTGTTCACATTTATTGAGGTAAGAAGACAAATATCTAAGAAGATGAATGCTTGTTTCTTGTTTCTTGACAGACCCAAAGGAAAAAGACAGTGATTCCCAAACCACAGAGAAGTGAATGACTGTTGATGAGTATCAAGCACAACCTTGACAGAGACTCAGAAGAGGCTGAAAAAATGGAGGAAAACAAAAAATTGAGAAATGACAACAAAAAAGTAAGAAATGCTCAGAGGCGTGCATGTATTAGTTATTTTACTGTTGTGGTGAATCAGCAGCCAGCTATCAAACTGTTTGGTGCTTTACTTTAGTAGTTTTTACTGTCTTTGCACTTCAACATTTCTATTCTATTCTATTGTTTCAATATTATTCAAATTGCTATGTAAAGTTAAGACAAAGAATTTAATAATTACTGGTAATTAATTGCATTATCAAGTATGACAATAAACCTGAAAGTCATCCAACCTCTAACATCTGGCATGATGGCTCTGCAAAATGCATCATTAACATTAAATTCATCAGCTTAGATGACTATATGTACACAGGAGGTAGTCGAGTTGGTAAATAGGTGTAAGAGATTGCTTTATCATATTATATTTTGCTATATTTTTGTTGCTAGAGCTACCAAATCTGATAAATGAAGTGACGATGGCCCTGAAGTCTCAGTGTTCGTCAGCATCAGTCACATGACTTGGAAGATGGGACAGGATTTGCCACAGAGTAATTACGGAGCCCTTCCAACAGAACAGGTAGTGTACTAGTTTATCTAGTCAATGAAGTGCTGAAACCCTGTTGTTGTTGTTGTTATTACTATATTCACAGTGATCCAGTTGGAGTAAGTTTAGGTTAAAGGATTAGTTCACTTTGAAATGAAAATTAGCCCAGAAATTAGAAATTTATTTTTTCTGAAGAACACAATCTGAGATATATTAATAAATATTCTGACGCATCCAAGCTTTATAATGGCAGTGAACGGGATCAATGAGTATAAGGCTGAAGAAAGTGCCTCCATCCATCATAAATGTACAGCAAATAATGCCAAACTTACTGAAATTAGAGGGAAGAAAACACAAAAACATCTGAACCTTAATGGTCTTTGATGATTGATAGCCGTGACAGTGTGTTCAAGGTATTTTGTTGTTGTTGTTGGGGTGTGTGAGTTTTGCCTTCGGAAAGTTCAGTTTGATATCAAGTTGTAATTTTAAATTGCTCTTGGGGAGTATAATTTGATTGTGTCTCTTTGATTTTGTTGAAATAAAAGTATTTCTGATGTAAATTTGTTCAAGTAATTGACTGAAATCATATATGATTTGTATATGCAGAGATATTGTAATATTTACTGAAATCATATAAGATAATTATATGTAGAGATACAAGGAATTAGGTGGAAACATATGAAGTTTGAAGAACTGACACACAATTTACCTATTGAAAACATATATAATCTGTATAGAATTCCTATGAGCAAATGATGCAAAATTTGAATAAATCCTATTTGACTTGCATATGATTCAATCAAGAATTTTAAATGATTTGTAAAGGAAATTTACTGATATTCATACACATTTTCTACTAAAATCATATACTATTACATACTGTTGTCATGTAAAACTCGTATAAGAATTTTGCAGTATTCATATATGACCTAAAAATCCCATATAAGTTTTGTGTGATTTTTAGTATGAAAGCGGCCATAATCGGTCTGATTTTGTATATGACATATATTGGACTTATATGAAACACATAAGGTAATTCTGGCTGATTTGAGTAAGGAAGATATATGGTTGCTATATATGAAACATACAGATTTTTTTCATATGGGTTGTCACCTCACTCTGACCATACCACAACAATTTGGACACAGCGCCACCTATTGGTCAAAAGTGAGGAACCAGTAAATCCTCATTTTTTATCATTTTTCAGCTCTTTTGCCTAAAACGATCTTAATAGGTTTTTAATTGCTCCCTGTTGCAGTTGGTCTGATGCTCACAGCCATGTTGGCTTGCTTCTTGTGCCGTTTTTGTGTTTGGCCCTGTAATTGCTGCTTGCAGCTATATTTCTTCTTCTTCCGCTCTTGAAGTCTATGGCAGCCCATAGAACCGCTTGCGGGAAAGTTGTGAAATTTAGCACACAGTTAGAGGACAGTCTGACCTTTGTCCATAGCAAATTTGGAGTCTCTAACTCAATCCCTCTAGCACCACCAGTTGTCCAAAGTTGCACTTATGTTTATGCTAATAACTTTTGAACCATAAGGGCTAGAAACAAATTTTTTTTCCCTTTGATTCCTAGGGTTATGCATCCAATGACGTCATTTTCCGTCATGAATGTTACTCCAATTTTCATGAAATTAAACCAGATCATCTTCAGACCATGCCGACTTTATCGTATTCAGACCAAACTTCGTATATGTCATCACATGCATGACTCGAGGCATCATGCAGTGTTTCGGCGCAGCGCCACCTACTGGTGCGGAAATATGAAAAATTGACATTTTTGCTAATAACTTCTGATGGGTTGGTCCAAAAATCATAAATTTGGTCTCGTTAGATTCGGGGCATCATGCCGAGTCGAATGATATCACATATTTTCACATAATTTTCACATATCAGCCATTTTGAATTTTGTGCTAAAATGCTATAATTTACGAACGCATTAGCGTAACGTTACGAAACTCGGTATGCGTCTTTGGCACAATGCCCTGACAATACTCAAATTTTTGCCGCAGCGCCACCTTGTGGTCAAACGTTATAACAAAATTTACAAAAATGTTAATAACTTTTGACTATATTAACCGATTGTAAGGAAACTGGTCTCAGTAGATTCCTTGGGTCATGTTGAGAACATAGATATCAAATTTGCTATAGTCGGCTGAACTTCCTGTCTGCTATATTGTTTTTCTTTAAAAAACTACTTTTTCGAACTCCTCCAAGACCGTTGCTCCGATTTTCACCAAATTCAAGCCGTATCATTTTCAGACCATGCCGACAAAAAGTTATGGATTTCAAGTCGATACGTCAAACAGTTTTTATATACCGGAGCAACGAATTTGAGGCATGATGCAAAATCGACTCTTAAAGCTGTATCTCTGCAATGCTTTAACATAATGACACCAAACTTTGCAAATGTCATTGTCACCTCACTCAGGCTATACCACATTCATTTGGTCACAGCGCCACCTATTGGTCGAAAGTGATGAACCAGTAAATCCTTATTTTTGTTAATTTTTTAGCTCTTTTGCCTAAAATGATCTTAATAGGTCTTTAATTGCTCACAGTTGCAGTTGGTCTGATGCTCACAGCCATGTTAGCTGGCTTCTTGTGCCGTTTTTGTGCTTGGCCCCGTAATTGCTGCTTGCAGCTATATTTAGGGGCCAAGCACCGAAGGCACCTATTGTAATCCTTGGCGTTCCGTACGCTTACTAGGGGCCAAGCACCGAAGGTGCGTAGGCGCCTATTGTTATTGTTGGCATTCCGTTTACTTATTAGGGGCCAAGCACCGAAGGTGCGTAGGCACCTATTGTATCTGTTGGCGTTCTTTTTAATTCTTCTTCTTCTTCTTCTGCTCTTGAAGTCTATGGCAGCCCATAGAACCGCTTGCGGGAAAGTTGTTAAATTTGGCACACAGTTAGAGGACAGTCTGACCTTTCTCCATAGTAAATTTGGAGTCTCTAACTCAATCCCTCTAGCGCCACCAGCTGTCCAAAGTTGCACTTATGTTTATGTTAATAACTTTTAGCCGTAAGGGCTAGAAACAAATTTTTTTTTTAGAAACAAGATATTTTTTCCTCGGAATCCTTGGATCAAGACGAATCAATTGCACCCTATGACGTCATTTTCCGTCATGAAAATTTTTCCACCATTTTGAATTTTCCGAAAAACCTACTTTTTCGAACTCCTCCTAGGCCGTTACTCCGATTTTCACAAAAATTGAACCAGATCATCTTCAGACCATGCCGACAAGAAGTTATGGAATTCAAATCAATTCCTCAAACCGTTTTTGTAAAACACGCGAACGAATTGTACGCAGTGCTTGCGAAAATAGACGTAAGGCTGTATCTCCGCAATGCTTTATTGTATTCAGAACAAACTTGGTACATGTTATCACAAGCATGACCTGAGGCATCATGCAATGTTTCGACGCAGCGCCACCTACTGGTGCGGAGATATCAAAAATGGCTATTTTTGCTAATAACTTCTGATGGGTTTGTCCAAAAATCATAAATTTGGTCTCGTTAGATTCAGGGCATCATGTCGAATATCAAATTTTCCCATATCAGACATTTTGACTGTCGGCCATTTTGAATTTTGTGCTAAAATGCTGTGAGATCGGTGATCAACTGCAGCCTCTGAGAGAGATCCAAGATGATCCAAGAGATCCAAGATGCCGACCACAATGCGGTCGCGAATTGTTTAGTCTCTCATGGCGCCGAACTTACAGTGCTCAGACAGCTCGTACAGCGCTCTCATGAATGCTTCTGCTTTTTCGCCTGGTTGTTGCATGCGCTGGTGAAAGCATGCTCATTCGTGAATGATGGTTCTCCACGGGAAAAAGTACTCGTTAAACTTTCCCAGGACTATTGCAAAGTCATTTCTCTGTGCCTCTTCTGCGAACATGAACGATTTATAAATGTTCTCTGCTTTACTCCTCATGGCGTAAATGAGACAACTCACTTGCACTTCTGTGTCCTCTTTGTCTAACTTTGTAGCCTTTCGGAAGCGCTGAAATCTTTGTCTCCAATCCATCCACCCCGTAGGCTTATCGAAGGAAAAACTTGATGGTGGATTAAACTTTGCCATTTTCCGTCACTTCTGACACCATGTAGAATGACAGCAAATAGGCAATTTCTGCAAATGAACACTTCTTTATTAACAACTAGCAACGTGTCATCCAGTCAACATCATGACCCCGAACATTCTTTTTTAAGACACACCCCCAGGTGCTTCTCTTCACTCAGATTTAAAGCAAGTGTTGAATCAATACACCATCACATCACATGACAGAGACTTCAGTTTTAAAAACGCTGACTCATTAGGTAATGTCTTCTCATTAAAATGAGATGATTTCAAATCAGACTATTAATTCAATAGAATGTGAGGGAATACCAATATGGCAGCCCAGCGGCTTCACTTTTTATGATGTCATGGGCGATCCATATTTATTTATATAAATCAGTGGTACAATCCCTCTAGAGTATTCTGATTCATCAACACAGTTTCACTGATGATTTATAGCCAACTCTAAATCCAGGATAGAGCGGTTGAGTGAATGTGGTCTGGACTGTGTGGATGAGTTTCATTATGTCAGAGAAGCTGTAGAAGGACAGAGTTCCTGCACTGTGATCCACATACACTCCTATTCTACTGCTGATGGACTTCAGGAGTTCAGTCTGTATGTCATTGTGTCTGAAAGAGCATCTGTAGGAAGAGCAGAACAAACTCCAAGACTGATCATTATATCCAAACTCGCACTCATCACCCGATCCCTTCCTCCTGATGCTCTTATATGACACTGATATATCCACACGTCCACTCCACTCAATCTCCCAGTAACAGCGTCGATCACACACACTCTCTCTACACAACACCTGAGGACACTCATCAAATCTGTCTGGATGATCAGGATATGGCTGGACTGTGTCAGTGTCAGTAATCACTCTGTTCCCCTCTGACAGACGGATGTGTTTATTCACTGTGTTCAGATCCAGAGTGAGCCGATGGGAATCTGATGGAAATAAAAAAAACAAAAACGATCAGGATCAGGATTACGATCAGGAATAATCAATCTGTTGATCTTTTAATCTACACTGTAAAAATGATTTTTGTTGCTAGTTAAAAGTACTTAATTAAAAATAGTAAAGAGATTTTGTCCTAATTTTATTAAATTTAAAATCCATTTAAATATGAAAACTGAAGTTTACTTATCCATTTCTGTTGAATGAACTGAAAGTGGGCAGTAGATGTTTAGTTCCCAGCATACTTTGAACTCATCTGAATCTATTACAGACACTTTCCTCTGGTTTCACAGACAAGGCTTAAACTAGTCCATGACTAAAAAGCATGTTTGATCTATTTTAACTGAAAGTAACTTGTGCTGATATGTATTAAAATATGTCAGTGCCATTGTTCTGTCTCAAGATTCACACGAGTAATGTTTTTTTTTTTCTATGGCTAAAGCTGCTTAAATACCGTAATTGAACTAAGGCCTAATCCTGGCTACCCTAAATCAGACGATCTCCCATTTGGGATGCAATTCAGTCTAGTGTAGCCTCTGGATGCGAATCACATATGTTCAAGTCAACTCTAAGTTTGTGTAAGCTGTGACGTTTGACCCCCTTCCAGTAACTCACCACGTGGCTCCCACTGGTCTGGGCCACATAGCCTTTTGTCACATTTTATTACCCCGCAAAGATACTAACCACAAACATACTGAACTTTCTTATAGCACCTATGGGAGTCTCCAAGGTGTTAGATTGACCTCCTGTTGGGCCAGAGACAGACTGGGTGACGCCAGGAGACAACCCAATATGCACACACATACAGGTGCTGGTCATATAATTAGAATATCATCAAAAAGTTGATTTATTTCACTAATTCCATTCAAAAAGTGAAACTTGTATATTATATTCATTCATTACCCACAGACTGATATATTTCAAATGTTTATTTCTTTTAATTTTGATTATAATTGACAACTAAGGAAAAATGTTTTGACGATATTCTAATTATATGACCAGCACCTGTATAGAGAAAAACTCTTATAATCCAACTTATAAGTTAACCATCCTTTCTAGAAAGTATATGGTCTATCCCTTTAAGTTTGCATGTCCCCATGTGTAATTAGCCTAGTTGTGATTTTTAGTTATTCAAGAATAAGTTTAAATGCTTGTAATCATATGTGCTTACTTTCTCCTTTTTTGTCCTATCATGTTTAGTTTTGTTTTAAACCTCTATGAATGCTTTAATCAACTGTGTATGTTATGTTACTATGAAATTTTTTTTTCTACTTTTAAAGTACTTTTGAGAAAAACATACCCAGATTTGACACCTCATCAGCTATGCAAGTTAGACCATAAAACCAGACAAAACTTGAGAAAGGTGGAGAAGTTTTGCTATATAACGAACCAACGCGTCTCCACCAGTAGCTTACTTTTTCCAGTCATCTTCTTTAACCAGTCTTCATTTGTCTGTCCTCACTGTCTTCCTTGGACCTGTGAGACTGACTTCTTTCTTATTTTCCGGCAGTCTTACTTTTCTATTTTGAGTTAAAACTTGTTTAAACATCCCGCCAAAGACCCTCCTGGGAGAAAGCACCAATCGCTCCAGCTTGAAACACACTGAAACTTCTACAGAATGACGTGCATCTTTTGAACTACAGAATCCAAAATTGCCTATGCAAGTATAAGAAACATTTCTTCCACTGCGTTTTCAAGCTTACATTTGCTAAACTGATTCCGTGCTGGCTTTCAAAGGTTGTAACTGTCTGCCATCCTGTGATCATCTCTGTTTTCCCAGACTTTACTTTCGTTTTATTATATGTATGTATTCTCTGTTAGTTAGTCGTATATGTATTTGTCGTTTTACATATTAAATCCATTATATTCATCCTTTGTTTCTGTTGCTGCTCATTAAGAAAATCAAGTCACTTCTACGTTCCGATTTTGCTAACTGCTTTATACTTTAGTGCTAGTATAGGAAGTTATTCCTCGTGGTGAGAAGAATAATGTCCTTTGTTATAGTTGATAAGGAAAATTGGACTGATAGTTTGCTGGACAAACTAGACCAGTCTTTCTAAAATTAACTTTAACCCTCACATGGTCTTCGGGGTCTTTTTGACCTGCAAATGTTTACTCAAATAAAAATTTTGTACAAAATTTATTTTTATTTATTTAATTTTACTGTGTATTAATGTTTTCACTCAGGATCTGTGCAGTTTTTGTAGGGTTTGTGATATTTTTTAAATTTATATAAATCTGTTTTTGTACTAAATTTATTTATTTGTAAAATTCACTTTATAAAAGACCCACATTTCTAACTTTCATTCATGGAGATAACATGGATAATTTGACATGGTTTAGTGTAAAATTTTTGCCCATATTTTAGAAAAAGCAGTTTTAAAAGTTAAAAAACTATCACTTTTACCAGTAAATGGCTGCAGAGCTCCACTATGTGCTATTTGAATCTTTTCACAAATATTTTTCAGTTGGATTCATATCTAAATATTATGAAATCACAATTATAACAATAAAAATTGTCAAAGTTTAGCATTGATAAGAAGGCGATGAAGAAGGCGGCTATAAACTATGGGTGCTCTGCCAGATCTTGGCCACACCAATAGATGTGTATTATTTTTCTGTATTTTTATTTTTTTACATTCAAAAAATATAGTTCAGAATGTCTACTTCATAAATGTTTATTTGCAATACCGTTCACTTGCACTATGTCTTGAGCCAGGTTTGATTACTCTTGTTTTAGGTGTTTTTTTCCTCCTTTCTTTCATTAGTCTCAGCTGTTTCCCATTACCTCCGACCCACACGGTCCCATGCACGCACCTGTTCTGTGTCTTCACGCTGATTGCACTGCCTACTTCTCCCTGTTCTTCGTTCTTGTCTGTGTCCGGGAATTAACACTCTGAGGTCTGACGGTCACGCCGGCGATACCACCGCGGTTTTTTTCTTACCAGTGTGAAAGAGACTCAAAATACTCCGTCAATGTTGCACATATAATTAAGAGTTATGCACCATTTTAATCTGTGGAATATCTTCTTTCATTTGTGTACACTCAGAGTAAAAACTAAATGTTGTGCTTTTTGTAAAATAGAGAAAACTAACATGATGATCTCTCGTCTCCCTCTGAACGAAGTTTAATCTGATAGTTCTCAGAAAATGAACTGTAACTTAGTGAATTCTAATGACAAAAAAAATTACACTTACGTCAAAAGAAACGTTGAGATGTCAGCTTTTAAATCGTGTAAGTCAAATCGAAAACAAACCTTCTGTGTTTATGTAATCTGTATGAGAAGAGAGCCATGTCAGAAGTCCGTGATTCAGCTCATTATCCACTAATGCGGCCACGCCCACGGAGGGAGCGCTATTCAGAGGCAAATTCAGTCAATACATGCAGAAATAGTTTCAATCGTGTATTCATTATCTTGAAAAGTGTTTATCTGGATGTCAAAGCCATGGTTAGTGAGCTCTAGAAGACATGCAGTTAGTTCCTGGTTCTTCTTCTTCTTTAGAATAATTTGTGGCCTAAAGGTGTACAGAGCGCCCTCCGGCTGCAAGTATGAATTGAAAACACAGTATCCAGCACTCATAGTGATGAGAATAAATATAGAATAAATATTACTCCTCTGTATAGAAATTTGACATAAACATATAAGAATCATCGATATTTCTCCAAATGTGCATGCTTTTAAGCTAAAAGCCTATATGAAATGCCATAGAGGTAACATAATTGTTCAGACACTTTGCATCACAGAAATACATTATATTTTAAAGAATATAATAGAATACATTATTTTAAATGGAGCTGAGACATGATTACAGAGGGTACCTGACTGAAAGAGCTCATTAATATGCAAGTCATTTAAGCTCATTACTATGCAATTCTTTTGTCTTCTCAGGTGTAAATGAGCCATTATTCATGATGATTCACGCCTCCATGCATACTGTTTCTCTTGACAAAAAGTGTCTTACAAAAGCTAAATCAATATATTGTTTTATATGAAGGAGTAGGCAGCATAATTTTTACATAATTCTGAAGCAAAAACTCTAGTCTACAACCTCCAATACCCAGAAGTCTTATGAACACAGATTTAATATACTTTTTTTGGCCTTATTTCAGTGACTTAAGTTTTTTGTTTTTTCAATAACCACGCATAAACATTATTCCTTCAAAAATACAAACATGTACATACATGTTCCCCACATATTATGGTAGCCTAGTTTGTGCTGCATACAGTGTAATGACACTTGTGTCATTAATATGTTTATGAACAACTGAAAAAAGCACAAATGTCAGGGCATGTCAAAACTTCTCCAGGGCCCCAAAAATCCTCAGACCCCAGAGGGTTAATGTTTGTGAGTATTACGTGCTCCTCGTTGTCTCGTTTAACCTTATTCATGTGTGTCTTAGCATTCAGTTTTCTGAGTCTGAGTTCCAGCCCCAGTCCAGAGACCCGAACTTGTTTCCTGCTGTCGGTTCAGCCGAACTGTGAGCCTGTCGTCTGGTGTGGTCATTTCTATCAGCCAGCACGGACTATTTCCATCTGCTCAAACTTCACTCCGGTGGGACTACAGTCGAGGACCTGTGACTCGGGAGACCGCTGTTTATTCTTTTGATCTCCAGCTGCAACGTGCCTGCTTCTTCACGTCTGGCAGTCTGTTTGTTTATTTTTGGAACTCTAATAAACCATTAATAAACCTTTTTCTTATTAATATCTCATGACTGTCACGGTTCGTAGGTCTGTGGATTCCTGTTCTGTTGTTGTGGTGTGTGTGTGTGTGTCTTGACTATCACGTGTGGTTGCTGGGCAACTCACAAGCGCTGATTAGCGATCAGCTGCAGCTGTGGCTCGTCAGCACTGCTATTTAATGTCTCTGTGTTTGTTCGTTCATTGTCGGATTGTTCTGTTGGCTCACCCTGTGTTCCTTTCAGTTCTCTGCCTTTCGTCTCCTGGGTTCCTGTCGCTCGGTTCGGAGTGGATGTTTATTTCGTCTGGTGTTCCTGCCTCTGTTCAGAGTGGATGTTTATCTGTCTGTGTGTTCATCGCTGGATTGCGTTTGGAGATCAGCCCATTGTAGTCCCTGTGCTGCCAAGGACCAGCTGTACCACGACTTTCCGACCTATCACGTTGTTCATTCTCTCTGAGAGTTTTCCTAAATGAGTTTTTCACTTGCAATTGAATCTCGAGTTATCTGTCCTGACAATGACTGCCACTTTTCTTACTGTTGCTTACCAGAAGTTTCTGTCTTAGCCATGATACTCTCCAAAAGGTCATAATGCCTATCCACAGCTAGTTTATCAAGATGAAATTGAACCTTCCTTTCTTCAATATATTTATTTTTTTCACATGATCAATTTACAGATTCTGATTCCCTCTCACCCATCCCACCCAAGGACAGAACTTGCATGGACATTATTACAAGGCCTTGAGGTGATGTGTAAGATAAAAATTATAACAATAAGTAAAGCTGCAAGCAGCGATGAAAGGGCCCTCGCACCCGGGCTCACCGCCAACCGTTGGCCTTAGGAAAACAGTGAATAGTGGCCGACATGCATGTAAGCGAGTATTACAGGAGAATTATGGCTTTGACTAATTATCGCTATGACTAAATGAATTTTGGCATATAGATGTCTTCAGGCCAGGACTCTTATCACACATGTGAAGTTTAGGGCAGATCAGGCACTGTATGCTTGAGTTACAACAATGTCCTGTCTCATGACGATAATATCATGCTTTAGCAGTCAGCTAGGTGTTGCTAGCATGATTTAGAATGTTTCTAGCATGTTTAGTACTCAATTGCATATTTTAGGTTGTTGGTACTAGTGCATCACATTGTTAAAAACGTCACTTCCTGTTGCCAGTAGCCAGTTTCGCTAATACCAAAGAATATACACTAACAAGAAGCGACACTCAATAGAACATTCCATTGAAACACCGGCGCCCAGCAGCGGTCCTGTGTTTCCGCCATTTTGTGGTCAAAGTGACTCGTCAGTCTACTAGTTTCTATGGCAATATCAGCTGCTAAAAATATCAGCTGTTAAAAAATATGTACATCAAAGCTGAAATCCAACCTGAATGACAACACAGAATAAAATACTATCACTAGTGATCATCAAATCCTTTTAACAGTTTATTTTACAGACTTTGTGTTTAAGTCTTACACCTTTTTTTTACAAAACCTTTGCTCTCTAGAAACCCAGACAGTTTGGGTTAAAATTCTTTAAAAGGCTTATAAACACTGAATTATTACCAACATATGAAATTAAATTAAGGACATGCATCAGAAAAATTGGAAATGTTGGACAATAAATATATGAATATAACAGCTTAATTTTGCAGTGTCGTCTAATGATGTCCATTAAAGCAAAAGTATGAATTATGGGATAACGGACACAGCAATGCATCATGTATTATAAGATCATTATGTTTGTAGCGTGATCCATTAAATTGTACAATATAGCCTATTTCAATTCAGACATAGATAGGCTACTATTATTACTATAACTCCACTAGGTCTAAAATATATTGTTCACTTTAAACATGATGATCTTAAATGTATTAATTATTCATTTACTATTAATAAATGTGTATAGTTGCATAAAATGGAAATACTCAGTAAAGTAGGCTAACTACGTCACCTCAGATGGATGAATAGTTTGATTCCACAACTGGTAAAATAAAACATCTATAAGACAATACAACATTTACTGTAGGAGCCATACAATTTACTGATGACTTAGTTTAAAAAATTTTTTTATTGCGCTTCTGATTTGGCAGGGAAATTTGCAGATTTTGGGTGCGTAAGATGTGAAAGATTCTATGATCCAAAGATTCTATGATATTAGTATTTTCACCCCATAATGGCGGCCGCGATACCGGAGCGCCATCTAGTGGCTGTTAGCCAAAAAATACCAAAGTGTCGCCTCTTGGGTTCTAAGCTCTTTGCTAATACTATAACTGAATATTGTCATGTAGATGTGTTCAGGGACTCTTGTCAAACATTTTAAGTTTGGGGTAGATTGGATATTGCATGCCTGAGTTGCAGCAACTTCCTTATTTATTTAATTAATAGCATGCTTTAGCACTTAGCTTAGAGCTTTGCTAACATTTTTCTAGCATGCTGCTAGCCTGTTTTGCACTTGCTGGCATATTTTAATATGCTGTTAGGAGTCCATAACATTGTTAAACATGTCACTTCCTGTTGCTAGCAGGTGCCGCAATGACTATAACTGAATATGGGCATGGACATGTGTTCAGGACAGGATTTTTATCAAAAGTGTGTGAAGTTTGGGGCAGATCGGACACTGTTTGCCTTAATTACAACAACTTACTGTTTCATGGCGAAACATCAAAATTTTGTCAGGCCGCTACGGACACGCCCTTTGACAAAAACTCAAGATCTTCGCAATTTAGTGTCGCACAAGCCTTATGATTACACAATGATCACAGGAAATTCAAAATGACTGACTTCCTGTTGCGTTTAGGACTTTGCTCCAAGAGACATTTTTGTAGGTACTGGGACAGTACATGTATTGTACGAAAGGTAGTGCAGATTATGCAATAATCATGTATGCGCATCTTTGAAGCATATTGATGCACTCCAACTCTCCCTGAGCACACGCGACGACCACAGGCAGCGCTCTGTTGCGTGCAGATTCAATAAAGACGGAGAAGCAAGTACGTAACATGGGGCTGCGCTGCTAAAAAAATTCACCATGTTCTGAGAGTTTGATACTTATATTGTGTGTGTCAGTGCTGAATAGTAAGTGGTTCTATCTTCATCTGTTAGTTAATAATTAAGAAAGTCATTTTGGGGTGTTATATTTTGATATAATTATTTTTAATATATATTTTTTGATATAATTATATTTTGCAATGNGCAATCCCCTTGTTTATCTTCATTAATATCTGTGTATATTTACATGTTATGCCTCTAATGCTATATTATTTATATTGGGGATTATATATTGTTTGATACTTGGAATCTGTTGAGCAGTTATATTCAGTATCATCTGTTGCACGTGTATTATTGCCAGTCACTTTTATGTACACGTGACACCCCCTAGCGGCAGATTGTATGCTTCTGACTGTGTTAATAGTGTGAATTTCATCTGTTACTGTTCAGTTATCGGAATGAATGTATATTGATATTTATTTAATAATGCTGTTATTCATAATAGTTATTTGTTTGTTTCAGAACCACACACATGTATATAAGTATATACATTTTGAAAGACTGTATGCCCATGCCTACTGCAACAGTTTATTAAAGACCCTCAATTCAGTTAATGGTCTGGTTCCTGTGTTCTGACTGACACCCGGGAGCGATTGCCACACTACATTAGATCCAGCAATAGAACTCAAATACAGTTCTTTTAAGTCTCCCCAACATGCATGTACCTAATTTCGTACATGTACGTAGAATGTAGCACAAGGCGCACAAAAATGCGATATGTTTGGAAAAGAATAATAAATATAGCTGCAAGCAGCGATGGCGTGCTCAAGCCCGATGGCACCGCCAACCTGGTGGCTTCAGGGCAACTGTGCACAGCAGGTAATAGGCATTTAAAATGGTTAAACTTTGAATGACTGTCAAATTCACTCCACATTTACTGCACTTTAAGGTGGCGCTATAGAGTCCCTCCTCCCCAATGGTTTCTAAGGCTTTACCCATGTCTACTGGATAACAATCCTAATGTGTGTATGGAGTTTCATGCAATTTGAAGCATGCTAAGTGTCTCAAAAGCATCCAAAACAGATATTAAATTTTGATGCACTGCCATAGGCAACAGTGTTTGAGATATCACGATTCTTTTCAAAGGACTAAATCTACCATGTTTTAATATTATTCTGATAAAGTTTGAAGAAAATGGGGTAAAAATAAGAGGGTGATCTCAAAGCATGCTGAAAGTGACACACTTCCTGCTGCCAGTTGGTGGCGCTATAACTTTGACTCACAATAGTCACATCTGTGTGATCAGCCTTGTACAATGAACACACAGCCGAAGATTCATCAAAATAAATTGATGTATGCAGAAGTTATAAAACTTTGTTTCCCTTTTCTCACCATAAATTCATTGCCTCACCACAGTGTTAATTTTGACAAGAAATTTTAATTTAGTTTTAGTCTTAGTCTTTTGACTATAATTCTTTTTAGTTTTAGTCAAGTTTTAGTCATCTGATTTGTTTTAATTTTAGTCTTATTTTAGTCGACTAAAATTGCTTGGTATTTTAGTCGACTAAAATAAGACTAAAATCAATAACAGATTTACTAGACAATTTTTTACCGCTGGTATAGGAAACAAACTTAACCAAAATATATAAAACACAAATTCAACTTTATTTCAACACAACTGTGTCTTTATTTCAATTCAAAAGCTTTTATGCAGCAACATCTAATGGCCGTTGCAGTGACGCGATGACTTTACCAGTCGGCGATTGGCTCTTATTTAGAAGGCGGGACTTATTCCGCCATATTGCGCGTTACACTTTCTCCCATTCAAAACAATACGAGTGACACGCACGTCTTGTGTTATTCTATAGTCTTTGCGCGAGCTCAGTCAAGACTGAATACCTTCGCTTCACGTCTCAATAAGTCAGGCTCTGATTGGTTCTCTTCTCATGCAGTCTCGCCTGTTCCGTTTTGCCGATTGGTTCTTTTGTTCATTCCTCGCATCTCTTCCGTCTGCTGATTGGATTTTCGTCACAGTCTATTTTCGTCTCGTCCTTTATTCGTTGACGATAATGTCAATCAATTTAGTCATAGTTTTAGTCTTCATCAGTGACTTCTTTTTTAGTTTTCGTTTCGTTTTCGTCAGCAAAAATATATTCGTGACGAAAATAATGACGAAAATATTTAGTCAACGAAATTAACACTGCCTCACCATGACCAAACAGTTTGAGATATCCAACATCTGTTTGCAATTAAACAACTTCAATGTGTTAGCACCAAGTTAAAAAAGTTTGGTGTAAATTGTATAAACCCTGTAGGAGTAGTATAAAATTCATATAGTCTAAAATGGTGGCGCTATAACTTTGACTCACAATAGTCACATCCATGTGATCAGACTCCTACAACGAACACACAGCTGAAGTTTCATAAAAATCAATCAATGTTTGCATAAGTTATAACACACTTCCTGATTCCCTTTTCTTGCCATAAATTCGTTGCCTTGCCACGGCCAAACCGTTTGAGATATCAAAAAACTACTGGCAATTTAGCATCATTAATGTCTTGACTTCATGCTGACCGAGTTTTGTGGTGATTGGATTAATCGCCTAGGAGGAGAATATCAAATTCCAGAGCATGCATTTTTCAAACAACCCCTATAGCCGACTTCCTGTTGAGACGGCGTATAACTTAGAGCATGAAAGTTGTTAGGCCCGATGAGGTCTGTATGTGTACCGAGTTTCATACGTGCAAGCATTTTGTTGATATGACTTCCGGTCGGCTGTGTACGCTGGCTCATATGGCTGCCGCTCCGCTCCCCGAATAGATAATTTAGATGTTTATGTAAACATCTAAAGTTTACTTCAATTTACTTAAGTTGCTGTTGAGGCCTCCACTGTTTTACCTCTTCTATCATCTTACGTTTATGCTGTGATGCCGTGTATTCTACCTATGTACACCGGGATTTTGATTCTATTGGTGTTGGCCTGGAGGCTTACGGTTGGCTTTGTGGACTCACGGGTAGGCCTGCTTGGAGCTGGTGTTGACGTGTCTTCAATGAATATGGCCTTACAGTACACCTCCCTCCAGCTGTTATCCCTGAAGCAGAATTATTATCTGTCTAAAGACACCTACAAACACTGTGACAGGGCTGGATTGTTGCCGCCCAAGCTTTACATTCATCGGAGCTCAGGACGAAACTATGTCTCTTCCTCGTCTTCTTCCATCTCAGTTTTGAACTGCAGATGAAGGACTAGAAGAGCATCTTATTCTGGTGTTGATTTTATTAACCTATCAGTTCTGTCTGGTGAGTTGAAATTCTGCGCTGCGGTGACTGCAAGCTCTTTAAATGCCGTGTTATTAAACATGCGCTCTGTGAACAATAAACCTTTGCTTCTGTCAAATTTTATCATGGACAAAAAACTGGACTTGTTGTTTCTCACTGAAACTTGGCATAAACAGGACAATGGCCTTCTTTTTAATCAGCTGACTCCAGAGAGCTTTGGACTCTTTAATGTCTCGTGGACTACAGGTAGAGGTAGTGGTATTATAGTGTTCTATAAACTGCAATACAAGAAACACCCTGTGTCCGTACCTTCTTTTAAAACATTTGAATGTTATATATACGGTAGTGTACTGATTACCGTGATATGTTAAACTTTTAAATAGGTGGTTTTATATTTTCCTCTGGTTTATTTTTGTGTATGTGTAATATTCTTGCTCTTCTGTAAAGCACTTTGGTCAGCCTGGGGGCTGTTGGAAATGTGCTATACAAATAAAATTGAACTTGAACTTGAACTTGAATGCCTGGTTTTAAATGTATCTGCTTCTCATGCTGCTCACCATTTATAGACCTCCAAAACCAAATAAGGATTTTTTTGTCTGAGTTTGCTGATCTACTGTCCATAATGTTTGTCAAATTTAAGAGAATTTTGATTTTGGGTGATTTTAACATACATGTAGATCAGACAGCTTGTGGCATGGCCAAGGATTTTCTGTCACTCTTGGACTGTTTTAATCCCTCTCAGTTGTAAATGTTCCCACTCACTGTAAGGGGAATACATTGGATTTAGTCATTGCAAATGACTCTTTTCTCTTTAATTTTTCTGCTGTGGATGTTGGTCTTTCAGACCATTTTGCTATCTTTTTTAATATTGAGGTATCACTTTCTAGTAGAGAAACACAATCTATTTCATTCCGTAAATGGCAATTAATTGATCATGCTATTTTTGCAAATTCGATTGTCTCTTCCTTAAATGCTATGTCTTCTGCTCCTCTTGAGGATAAAATCTCAATATTTAACAATGTCCTTACAGCCAACTTGGACATCTTCGCTCCCATAAAAACACACATAATGTCCCATTTGTACAGTCGTCCCCTTGGTATAATGATGATTTGTGTTCCCAGAAGACAGCATGTTGGAAATTGGAGCGAAAGTGGCATTGCTCTGGTCTAAATGCGTTTCATCAAGCTTGGAAAAGCTGTTTGGCACACTACTGAGTAGCTATTGAAACTGCAAGATCAACATATTTTTCGAATATTATTGAAAATAATCAAAACAATTCTAGACAGCTTTTTCACACAATTAATAGTCTACTTAATCTTTGACTTCATCTGATAGGTTGTGGAAATCAACAGCAAAATGCTGGTGGTTCTCTTACTTTGTCTGTTGATGGTGTCGCCTTGGAGTTTCAAACCAAACTAAAAAATCTTGGTGTCATCTTTGATGCCACACTGTCATTTGAGCCTTTTGTTCAAAATACGGTTAAGACATCCTTTTTTCACCTCAGAAATATAGCATGTTTACGTCCTATGTTGTCTTTTGCAGTGGTTGAGAAGTTGATGAACTCTTTTAATGGTCTTCTAGTTGGAGTAACTAAATCATTACTCAACAAACTTCAATATTTACAAAATTCGGCTGCTAGAGTACTGTCTGGGGTCAGGGCTGGTGATCATATTACCCCTGTCTTGAAGTCTTTGCATTGGCTCCCTTTTATTCTCATGCTCCTAAGCTTTGGAACTCTCTCCCAGCTGACATCAGGGAAGCAAATACATTAGTGACTTTTAAATCTCTTCTCAAATCATTCTATTTTAGGATTGCTTTTATTTGATTAATCATTTTATTTTTTCTATTTTTTTTATGTATAACTTTTGTACTTAAAGTGTGTTGTTTTCTCCGTTATGTTTTCTTGTAAAGTGCTTTGAGAAAAACACTTTTAAAGGCGCTGTCATGATATCATGTATCATGAACAGTTATTATCTCTCCATCACCCATTTTCGCTATTGTCCTTGCTTGCTTCACAATACCTGCATAACTTCTGTTGATTCAGCTGTGCTGCTCCAGACGTTAATACTGGCTTGTCTAATGCCTTGAACATGGGCTGGTATATGCAAATGTTGGGGGCGTACATATTAATGATCCCGACAAACTAGGGCACCTGCTGTGCAGCCAAAATTTTACCAGTTATTACTGTAAAGCTGCTTTGACAATCTGCATTATAAATGCCTTATATAAATAAAGGTGACTTGACTTTATGATGATTATACAGTTACTCTATTTTGTTTAAAGTTTGTTTTTGCTTTGTAGTAGCTTTATGTAACTCAAGTAGTGATGATGCATAAGAATGTGTTAAAATGAGGGGATATAGAAAAGAAAACTATGTATAAAAATGATGCTAATTGCTACTATGTATGCATGTATACTTAACCATGTTGAAGTAGTCTGACTACAGCCTTTTCACTTATGTCCATATAATAAGAAGAGTTATTCAACTGTAGTGTGTGTTTTATGAAATTTCTATTAAAAAAGGTACAATATGTACAAATTTTGGCCGCTAGAGGTCTATTCAAAACAAAGGCGTAGCTTGATGACGCCAAGTTTTAGAGCGGAATCTTGGGACATGTGGTCTCCATCTCAACGGACAGTGCAAAAGAATAGGAATTGGACTCGGGAACAAATCATGTTCATGGATGTGATTATTAACGTTTCTGTAGTATGAAGCAGAGCAGGAGCGAGTGTTGTGGAGCTGAACGAGGAGCTGGAGCGATTGATCAACACACGCCTCACGAGCAGCGGGACTTTTATTATGACACAGTCACCGGCGCTGCTACCGCTTTTCCGGTCATGAGTATGAGGTAACGCAGCTCTGTTTATCATATTAGATACATTTGAGAGTGTTGAAAATGATGTTCTAACGTTACTCTGTGCGTTCGCTCGCCGGCTGCTGTGAGACACTGTTACACACTGCAGTAAGAGATCGATATTACAATATCATATTAAATGCTGGATGATTGTGCTGATAAATGGCATGGAATTAATTTTAAAACATTGTATGATGGAGAAAATTATGTATTACTGTTAATACAAATAATTAAAACAATATAATATATAAAAAGCGTCTTTGGTGTTTCCATGGTTTCTACAAAATAAAACTGGAAACCGAGGGTAACGTGGGTATGACGCCATTGACAGGCGACTCCTCACACGTCCCGGAGCCTTGGGTAAAATTGTAATTTCCTCACGATTTACAAATAGTTGGAAACATTTGGGATATTGTAAGTACTCAAGTGAACAAAATATATAACACTGGCCTAGTGGTTTTTGGATATTTTACTGCAAAAATATATGACATATTGCACCTTTAAAGGTGCCCTAGAATTAAATATTGAATTTACCTCGGCATAGTTGAATAACAAGAGTTCAGTACATGGAAAAGACATACACTGAGTTTCAAGCTCCATTGTTTCCTCCTTCTTATATAAATCTCATTTGTTTACAAGACTTCTGAAGAACAGGCGAATCTCAACATAACACCGACTGTTACGTAACAGTCGGGATCATTAATATGTACGCCCCCAATATTTGCATATGCCAGCCCATGTTCAATGCATTACACAAGCCAGTATTAACATCTGGATCTGTGCACAGCTGAATCATCAGACTAGGTAAGCAAGCAAAGAACAACAGCGAAAAATGGCAGATGGAGCGATAATAACTGACATGATCCATGATATCATTATATTTTTAGTGATATTTGTAAATTGTCTTTCTAAATGTTTCGTTAGCATGTTGCTAATGTACTGTTAAATGTGGTTAAAGTTACCATCGTTTCTTACTGTATTCACAGAGACGAGCCGTCGCTATTTTCATTTTTAAACACTTGCAGTCTGTATAATTCATAAACACAACTTCATTCTTTATAAATCTCTCCAACAGTGTGTAATGTTAGCTTTAGCCACGGAGCACCATCAAACTCATTCAGAATCAAATGTAAACATCTAAATAAATACAATACTCACATGATCCGATGTATGCAAGTAGCATGCATGACGAACATCTTGTAAAGATCCATTTTGAGGGTTATATTAGCTGTGTGAACTGTGTTTATGCTGTTCAAGGCAAGCGAGAGCTCCGGGGTCGGGGAGCACGAGAATTAAAGGGGCCACAACCTATATATCGGTGCATAGTTAATGATGCCCCAAAATAGGCAGTTAAAAAAATTAATTAAAAAAAATCTATGGGGTATTTTGAGCTGAAACTTCACAGACACATTCAGGGGACACCTTAGACTTATATTACATCTTTTAAAAAGAAGTTCTAGGGCACCTTTAAGTAACTTAGAGTAGAGCACATGTTTGTATTAGATAAAACTGCTTATAAAAAATGTAATGTTGTAGATAAGGCATATTTTGCATATGAAAAGGAGACAGAGAAGAAGAGCCAAGAGGAGAGCTAACAGGAAAAAAACGCAGAATACGTCAGAAACACCTTAAAAGGATTGTGGAAGACTTTGGCAGCTCTTTAACTGATGACAACAGACAAGAATGTAACATCAGCAGTGAACTGTTGGAGTATAAAAGACTGATGAGAAGATTGGCCAGGCAGATACTGATTGAGCAGAAGTTTTGATAAACTTGATAGAAAAGTCAAAGCCTACCACTGTATTTCTTGGAGTCTAATTATTTATCAGTGTTTTGTGTCAAAGTGCCACAAATCATTTACCTATCACTATCGTTGCAAGGAAATACATTATTTTATCATTATGAATATGAGACTCTATTCTTTTGTATCATTGACGTTTTAGGTGGGTTTATCCCAGTTAAACTTTCAAATGACCGTGATCATGATCTAACCCTGATTTCTGACGTTCAATCCAGCCAGCCATGGTTAAGCTACGGTTAAATACGACGTGTTCCCTATCACTATTTCTGCAAGGAAATACATTATTTTATTATTTAATAAATATTCTTATGACTCTATTTTTTTATATGATCAACTTTTTAATTTTTTTTTTTTC
>RJVU01019022.1:988569-1046712 GCA_003731715.1 Anabarilius grahami
TGCCGATTCAGTCCAGCCAGCTGTGTTATGTTATGTTATGACGATCTTAATTTATGTTATGTAATAACATTTATATTATTTAAAAAATGTAGATGCAGAAACATAGCTTATTATAATATTATTATAACATGAATTTATCCCAATAACATGAATCTTAATCAGTAACATCAAACTACATCAATGCTTTTTAACAATTCAATAAAAGAAAAGCCAACCTAAACTGTATAAGTATATTACTAGTACTATATAAGTATTTTCAAATTTACAAATAAAAACAAGAAACAAAAACTATTTACAAATACAATACAAGAAGCTATATATATATATATAAGGAATTCAGCACAAATTCATTTGAGTTTGCGGCTAGGCCTATTTTTTTTACAGGTGTAAAACATGAGCAGTGAAAAATAATTTCAGTGAGAGTGGGAGTTGTGGCTGGCTGACTGAGCAGCCAGTGCAAGCGGCAATAACTAACCAGCCGGGATCACCATTTGACAACTTTATTTGTGATAAACCTCTCTAACATGTTGATTGTGTAAATTAATATCTTCATAAAAATATATTCATAATTAAGTTGGCTTTGAAAAAGCCAATTTACTGATATTGTACTTAAGCTTATTATTATTCTTCTTAGACTAAATTTCTAAATGCTACTCCTCCTAGACTGTTCAAGCTACAACCACCAAACTCGGACTAGACCTTCAGACTGTTCTGACTTAGTGTGCTATATCTTTTCAGACTGATCCGACTTACGGTTTTCCTAAAAATGCTGATTAAACCCGGAAAAAACTCCCATTGACTTTCATTGAACTGCCTTGGCTGATCTGAACATTCCGTCCAACTGTCAAAATTCAAATTCAAACACACAGACTCAATTAAACTGCCATTCCTATTTCTGAGCCATTTAAACTCATTCAAACTCATTCTATCTATCTATCTATCTATCTATCTATCTATCTATCTATCTATCTATCTATCTATCTATCTATCTATCTCTATCTATCTATCAAACTACTAAACTAAAACTTTTAAACTGAAAACTCTCAAACTTCACACTTTTAAAACTACTTCAAACTTTCTTGACCGGCTTTTTCAAGCCAACTTAAAGTTTGTCCTCAAACTTTTTTATCTAGTTATAAAATAATATCCTCCTGGGACCCAGGAATAGACTTTTGTCCACTGTAGTGCATGTCACATTTTAAAGGATGTCCTGTAAAGAGCACATTCAGGGTTTTTCAGAGATACCAATTGTTTGGAGGTTTCACCAGGACAACAACTTTTCAGTTGTTTTTAAAAAATTACAGATTTTTTTTTGTCAGTTGTCATAAATCAGCATCTCAGAAAAAATGTTACGTGGTTTCAAATCAAAATATGGCTTTCTGTTAGAAAACCAGGCATTGATTTCATATATGTCCACTGTAGACAACACCAGGACCTAAATCATGTTTATCGGGCATTTTAGGAGACACAACAAGTGAATAGGGAAAGAAAATATATATAAATACTCCTATGAAATATTGGATTTTATTATGAAATTATTCTTCCCATTATTACACTTCTTTTTTCATTACATGTTGCTCCAAGAACACATTAGTATGCAAATTAGATATAGTGTATGCACTGTAAAATGGCCATAAATGGGTAGTCCCTTAAAGTAAAATTGTATATCAATTCATTGTTATATCTTATATATCATATTTGAGAAATATCTTTATACAAATTTTTATTAAAAAAAATCCTAAACCTAAAAATTAGTGAATGAAAAAAAATCTAATATTATATATATGTTCACAAGACTTCTGGGTATTGGAGGTTGTAGACTAGAGTTTTTGCTTCAAAATGATGTAAAAACTTCCCTACCTACTTGTTCATATAAACAATATATTGATTTTCAAAGACACTTTTTGTCAAGAAACACATTACAGGTGCTGGTCATATAATTAGAATATCATCAAAAAGTTGATTTTTTTCACTAATTCCATTCAAAAAGTGAAACTTGTATATTATATTCATTCATTTCACCCAGACTGATATATTTCAAATGTTTATTTCTTTTAATTTTGATGATTATAACTGACGACTAAGGAAAATCCCAAATTCAGTATCTCAGAAAATTAGAATATTGTGAAAAGGTTCAATATTGAAGACACCTGGTGCCACACTCTAATCAGCTAATTAACTCAAAACACCTGCAAAGGCTTTTAAATGGTCTCTCAGTCTAGTTCTGTAGGCTACACAATCATGGGGAAGACTGCTGACTTGACAGTTGTCCAAAAGACGACCATTGACACCTTGCACAAGGAGGGCAAGACACAAAAGGTCATTGCAAAAGAGGCTGGCTGTTCACAGTGCTCTGTGTCCAAGCACATTAATAGAGAGGCGAAGGAAAGGAAAAGATGTGGTAGAAAAAAGTGTACAAGCAATAGGGATAACCGCACCCTGGAGAGGATTGTGAAACAAAACCCATTCAAAAATGTGGGGGAGATTCACAAAGAGTGGACTGGAGCTGGAGTCAGTGCTTCAAGAACCACTACGCACAGACGTATGCAAGACATGGGTTTCAGCTGTCGCATTCCTTGTGTCAAGCCACTCTTGAACAACAGACATTGTCAGAAGCGTCTCACCTGGGCTAAAGACAAAAAGGACTGGACTGCTGCTGAGTTATGTTCTCTGATGAAAGTAAATTTTGCACTTCCTTTGGAAATCAGGGTCCCAGAGTCTGGAGGAAGAGAGGAGAGGCACACAATCCACGTTGCTTGAGGTCCAGGGTAAAGTTTCCACAGTCAGTGATGGTTTGGGGTGCCATGTCATCTGCTGGTGTTGGTCCACTGTGTTTTCTGAAGTCCAAGGTCAACGCAGCCATATACCAGGAAGTTTTAGAGCACTTCATGCTTCCTGCTGCTGACTAACTTTATGGAGATGCAGATTTCATTTTCCAACAGGACTTGGCACCTGCACACAGTGCCAAAGCTACCAGTACCTGGTTTAAGGACCATGGTATCCCTGTTCTTAATTGGCCAGCAAACTCGCCTGACATATTGTGAAGAGGGAGATGCGATATGCCAGACCCAACAATGCAGAAGAGCTGAAGGCCACTATCAGAGCAACCTGGGCTCTCATAACACCTGAGCAGTGCCACAGACTGATCGACTCCATGCCACGCCGCATTACTGCAGTAATTCAGGCAAAAGGAGCCCCAACTAAGTATTGAGTGCTGTACATGCTCATACTTTTCATGTTCATACTTTTCAGTTGGCCAAGATTTCTAAAAATCCTTTCTTTGTATTGGTCTTAAGTAATATTCTAATTTTCTGAGATACTGAATTTGGGATTTTCCTTAGTTGTCAGTTATAATCATCAAAATTAAAAGAAATAAACATTTGAAACAGATCAGTCTGGGTGTAATGAATAAATATAATATACAAGTTTCACTTTTTGAATGGAATTAGTGAAATAAATCAACTTTTTGATGATATTCTAATTTTATGACCAGCACCTGTATGTGTGGAGGCGTGAATCTTCATGAATAATGCTGTGATTCACACCTGAGAAGACAAAGACCCACATAATGGCCTGCATAATGAACCGCATAATGAGCCCTTTTAGTCAGGCAGGCTATGTGAAAAATCCCTCTGATAACAGGATCATATCAGCTGCATTAACGTAAATATAATGTCCACTCTTGACAAAAAAAACATGATTTTTGTGATCTCATGCATGCATAGGCCTTTTGTATAGGCCTATTATAGTTTAAATTACAGTACCAGTCCAAAGATTGGACATATTACTTGGTCTCCAACCAAATAATGGTTTTCTATTTTAATATACTTTAAAATAAAATGTATTACTGTGATGCAAAGTATCTGAACATTCATGTTACCTCTATGGCATTTCATATAGGCTATTATATTTTTTATATTATATAGCCTAAATGTTAATGTGCAGTTGTTTTACTCTTATAGTGACTGTAATTTGTAAATAGACTATGTGTCAGGAGTTATGAATATAAGTCGTTACCTTTGACAAAACTACATCCCTCAGGGCTTTTAGCTTAAAAGCATGCACATTTGGAGAAATACTGATGGACACTCATATGTTTGTCAATTTTCTATACAGAGGAGTAATATTTATTCAGTATTTATTGTAATCACTATGAGCGCTGGATACTGTGTGCACATTTAGTCCACAAATGACTCAGTGAAGAACAGGCATACCATGTGACATTCCAGGTACTAACAGAGGCTTCCAGAGATCACTAACCATGGCTATAACATGCAGATAGACACTTTTGAAGATAATAAATACACGATTACGATGATGTATACATGCTATGCCTGTATTTGCATCTGAATAGTGCTCACTCCATGGGCGTG
This sequence comes from Anabarilius grahami, assembly GCA_003731715.1. Taxonomy (NCBI): domain Eukaryota; kingdom Metazoa; phylum Chordata; class Actinopteri; order Cypriniformes; family Xenocyprididae; genus Anabarilius; species Anabarilius grahami. The sequence continues at coordinate 992,943 of RJVU01019022.1, forward strand.
GCAGAATTAGCGGATTAGGATCTTACTCATGGACACGGACATGTCTCTCTTTTCATTCAGATTACATAAACAGAATTTTTGTTTTCAAAAATTTGTTTGACTTACACAATTTAAAACCTGACATTTCAATGTTTCTTTAGACATAAGTCAAATTTTTTTGTGATTAGTATTCACGCATCATGTTAGTTTTCTTTATTTTGTAAAAAGCACAACATTTTGTTTTTACTCTGAGTGTACACAAATAAAAGAAGATATTCCACAGATTAAAATGGTGTATAACTCTTAATTGTATGTGCAAAATTGACAGAGTATTTTGAGTCTCTTTCATACTGATAAGAAAAAAGCAAGGTGGTATCGTTGGCGCAACCAGCCGACCTCTGAGTGTTAAGGGAAAGTGCAAAGCAGCCATGTGGGATCTTCTGTAGCCATAAACCCCCATGCAGAGATGAGTGAATGTCTGAAACACTCACAGTGTGTATATGCAACTCTTACTCTTAGAGTCTTCTTTGAGCAACTGATGTTATGTATTTATGATTTCTGAATTGGCTTCTAATTGGTTATTTGTGTAATTGGCAAGATACACTTTTACCTGACAAATAAAATGTTATATTTGATTTTCTCTGGATTCTCCTGAAATCATTATTATCAGTAAATTATGAGAGGCTAATGCTACCGTAAATCTGTCTCCAGGGTAGAATAAAATGAAGGCGCATGAATGAAGGAGCAGTAGGCACTTCATCTGAAGACCTTTTGATTTCTGTTTACCGCTGATTTAGCAAGGTGTATGGAAGTGGCTAAATTAAAATACACTTTTGTTTGACAAAAGTGACTAAAGGTATTAGCCAACTTATTACACCCTCTGATGAAGATCAGACTCGCGAGTTTATGTCCGTGAGTTTACCGCAAACCCGGGGTGAGTATCTCTGTGCAGCATTGGGTCCCTGATAAACGAATAATTGAAAGTATGGGATACCCAGAATCATCAAATATCTAAATTAATACATAACCAATGATTAATTTATAATTGGAAACACCGTCTAAGAGTAATAATCATTTGAAATTGGAGTCGGATTAAACCAGCAGCCCAGGCCATCGGATTCCGTTTTTGGGCCGATGGGGGGTTTCTTACAATGTCAATCATACAAAAGAATAAATTCCTAAGAATATATTGAGATTATATATAGATTGTGACGAGCAGGGCGGGCGAGAGCCGTGAGGGAACGGTGCGAGGCCGGTGACGCGAGTGTTAATGATCGTCACCTGTGAGGCGCACCGGCCTCGAGTCCCTCACGGAGGAGCTCCGGGAGCATAAAAGGAGGAGCGACGACAGTGAAGGACGAGAGAGGACCAGGCCTGGATATTATTTTATGTTTTATTATGTTTGTGTGGCCGGCAGACGTCCGCGAGGGTCTGCCGGCATTACTTTCGTTTTGTTCTTTGTTTATTTTATATTAAAGTTTATTGTTTGAACGTTCGCCGGTTCCCGCCTCCTTCTTTCCGTATTTATGAACTGTGTTACATTGGTGCCGAAACCCGGGAGGAAGGAGGGACATGCTGTCTGAGAGCCCTCGCTGCTGAGGGGGATCGCGGTGCTGTGGAGTTCGGGCAGCGCGGGAGTGAAGACCGCAAAAGGCTGCCCGAGGCGGTGGTACTGGAGCCTTGTGAAAGGTGGGACGGAGACCCGGATGCCGTGCTCCTGGGACGAGGTGGGGTGGCTGCCGTCTTGGAGGGAGCGGAGGAGTCGCCGCCGTCCGCCGTGGGCCGGAGCCTGCTACCGTCCGCCATGAAGGGGAGGAGCAGGGGACGGGGGACTCGCTGCCGGCTTCCCTCAGCCGGAGGAGCCATCGCCGGCCACCAGGAGGCGGTCGAGGATCGGGCCGTCCAAGGAGCGTCCAGTGCCATCGCATGGCACCGCGAGGAAGAGCCTCTCGGCAGGCTGAGGACCGAGCGGCAGTGTGTCTAGGAACCGGGCCAAGAATTTTTTTTTTTCTTTTTCCTCTCTCCCCTCTCTCGTTCTGTCGCTCCCCTTGCTTCCGTCTCCTTTCTCTCGTCTCGTCTGTCCTTATCCCCAGGTGCTGCGGCCGCCGAGACAAGCCCCGGGGGGGAGTAAGCGCAGTCGCGGGAGTACCCCCCGGCCTGCGAGGGGCCATGGGGGTATGTGACGAGCAGGGCGGGCGAGAGCCGTGAGGGAACGGCGCGAGGCCGGTGACGCGAGTGTTAATGATCGTCACCTGTGAGGCGCACCGGCCTCGAGTCCCTCACGGAGGAGCTCCGGGAGCATAAAAGGAGGAGCGACGACAGTGAAGGACGAGAGAGGACCAGGCCTGGATATTATTTTATGTTTTATTATGTTTGTGTGGCCGGCAGACGTCCGCGAGGGTCTGCCGGCATTACTTTCGTTTTGTTCTTTGTTTATTTTATATTAAAGTTTATTGTTTGAACGTTCGCCGGTTCCCGCCTCCTTCTTCCCGTATTTACGAACTGTGTTACATAGATCAACAGTGACTGAGACTGCCAACCACAGAATCAGACTGCCAACTGCCACCAGCCACATCACCCCCATACTGAGGGCCCTCCATTGGCTGCCTATTCAATTTAAAATCGATTTTAAAGTTCTCTTACTGGTATATAAATCTTTACATAACCAAGCCCCTAGTTATCTCTCAGAGCTGTTTCATTTTTATACTCCCACAAGATCCAGTGATCAGAATCTCCTTTTAGTTTCTCAGTGCAGATTAAAATGTAGAGGGATCAAGATTTTTCTGTGGTTGGGCCTTGATTACGGAACAATCTGCGCTTGAAATTGTAGTAGCACCCACCCTATATATAAGGTGCCCTATAATTGAAAATTGAATTTACCTCGGCATAGTTAAATAATTAGAGTTCTGTACATGTAAATGACATGCAGTGAGTCTCAAACTCCATTGTTTCCTCCTTCTTATGTAAATTTGATTTGTGCAAAAGACCTCTGAAGAACAGGCGAATCTCAACATAACACCGACTGTGATGCTGTTACGTGTGCTGTATGCTGGAGAGATGAGGCGTACACAGAGATCCACAAAGATGGGTTTTTAATAACAACGAAGGAGTTTAAGCACATACACACATAAGCTTAACATAAACAGAGAACGGACAGGGAGTGAAGGGAGTGAGTCCAATATAAAAGGTGTGCTGACGATCAGGAACAGGTGCAGGCAATCCGTGATGATGGGGAGATGACGAGGGAAGTGAGTGCAGGTGTAGAGACAAGAGGATCATGGGAAATGTAGTCTGGGAGACACGGGATCTGTGACAGTACCTCCCCCTCCCGGTAGGCGCGTCCTCGTGCCGTAGATGTAACAACCAGGGAGGGGGGGTGGGCGTCCTGGAGACCTCACGCCGGTGCAGGGAGAGGGACGGACATGACCGGAGGTCTCCAGGACGAGTCTAAGAGTCCAAGCCGCCATGGCGGGTCTGGAGACGAGGGCGGCCATGGTGGGTCTGGAGACAAGGGCGGCCATGGCGGGTCAGGGGCCGAGGGTGGCCATGGCGGGTCAGGGGCCGTGGGCGGCCATGGCAGGTCAGGTGAAGCAGGAACCCCACCTACATGTTCCCCACCCAAAAAGTGTTTGGGGAGGTTTAGGGAAGTCTTGGGGAGACCAAGGAAAGGAGAGGATTCGTGGGTTGGAGTGGGTTTGTGGGCGGCGGCAGTGGTAGGAGCGGGCTCGGCGGTGGCTAGAGCGGCAGGCTCGGCGGCGGCGGAGCATGGAGCTGGCTCGGAGAGGGCTGGGACTGGAGATACTGGCTCGGCTGCTGAGACTGGAGNTCGGCGGCGGCTGCTGGAGCGGAGGGCTCGGTGGCTGAGACTGGAGATGCTGGCTCGGCTGCTGAGACTGGAGATGCTGGCTCGTTGGCAGCTACTGGAGCGGCTTGAAGAGGGGTCCAGTCCATCCCCTCATACACGATAAGAAGCCCCAATGGTACCGGAGTGGGCTCAGCGGAGTCTGGAGAGGGCTCCGTGGAGACTGGATAGGGCTCTGAGGTATTCCTTTTCTTCCTCCTCCGCCTTCTGGACCCAGCGGAGGAGTGTGGGTCCAGCGTGGTAAAGGAAAGCAATTCACTGGAGGGGTATGTGGAGGAAGACGGAAGCTGACGAACTGGCCAGGCCACCCGTGTTTCTGGGGGGACTGGACGAGATGAACACTTAAAATCCTGAACCTCTTCAACAAGGAAATTGGAGCCATTTAAATACAAAACTAAATTAATAGTATCGTTTAAGGAAACATAATCGTCAGGTTCATCAAAACGGATTGTGCTCTCGTCCAGTCCGTCCAGAAACAGGGTGATTAAACGAGCGTCTGACCAATTCGCCCGGGCACGGGAGGAGCAGGAACCTCGGTGAGGAAAAACAAACCCATTCTAGTTTGTTGGATCTCCAGCGGTATTGGTCCATTCTTCTGTTACGTGTGCTGTATGCTGTATGCTGCAGAGATGAGGCGTACACGGAGATCCACAAAGATGGGTTTTTAATAACAACGAAGGAGTTTAAGCACATACACACATAAGCTTAACATAAACAGAGAACGGACAGGGAGTGAAGGGAGTGAGTCCAATATAAAGGGTGTGCTGACGATCAGGAACAGGTGCAGGCAATCCGTGATGATGGGGAGATGACGAGGGAAGTGAGTGCAGGTGTAGAGACAAGAGGATCATGAGAAATGTAGTCTGGGAGACACGGGATCTGTGACAGATGCAACAGTCAGGATCATTAATATGTACGCCCCCAACTTTTGCATATGCCAGCTCATGTTCAAGACATTAGACAAGGGCAGGCAGTATTAACGTCTGGAACTGTGCACAGCTGAATCTTCAGACTTTATGCAGGTAAGCAAGCAAGCACAATAGTAAAAAATGGCAGATGGAGCAATAATAACTGACATGATCAATGATATCATGATATTTTTTGTGATATATTTGTAAATTGTCTTTCTAAATGTTTCGTTAGTATGTTGCTAATGTACTGCTAATGTGTTTAAAGTTACCATCGTTTCTTACTGTATTCACAGAGGCCAGAGTCATGTCGTTATTTTCATTAAACACTTGCAGTCTGTATAATTCATAAACACAACTTCATTCTTTATAAATCTCTCCAACAGAGTGTAATGTTAGCTTTAGCCACGGAGCATATCAAACTCATTCAGAATCAAATGTAAACATCCAAATAAATACTATACTTACATGATCTGATATGCTGCATGACGAACACTCTATAAAGATCCATTTTGAGGGTTAAATTAGGTGTGTGAACTTTGTTTATGCAACGTATTATAGAGTTGCAAGCTTGGGGGCGCGCGCTGAATCACCACATTTATAATTATGCCCCAAAATCAGCAGTTAAAAAACAGAGTAAAAAAAATGGGGTATTTTGAGCTGAAATGACAGAAAAAGACACTTGTTTGATCTGGCTTACTATTATACCATTCTTATTACATTGTATCATGGTATTGTTTATCTGTAATTTCTTTGGTTTTAAATTCATATGTTTTATTCTTTCTGTTTTATGTGTTTATGGTTTGATTTTTATGTACAGCACTTTGGTCGGTCTTGTGGTTGTTTTTAAATGTGCTTTATAAATTATACTACAACAGTACTAATTAAACAACATATAGCATAAACAACCTAATTTTACTCATCAAATTAGATAAACTGAATTGGCACAAAGATGGCAAGATACAAAATATAATCACATAAAATTAACATTACTGACCTTGTGCCCTTTATCAACCAGGTATGAAACAATCAGGTACAAAAAACAAAACTACATGCACTAATTTTACGTTAAAACTCAGTTTATACGCTGTGATCATGAGTCATTAACTTTCTGTGTTCATCTTTTTCTCCCATTCTCCCGTGGAACCACACTTCAAAATAAAAGTCCAGATAGGAATAACTCAAATGAAGAATAAATAATTTTTTTAACAAAATAAGAACGTAACTAATACTAAGAAAACTGGGAAAATGGCGGCAGTACGTGCGGGAGGTGCTGTTTGCTCTCGAACAAAATCTGAGATTTTTATTTATAAAACAGCTGATGGGAAAATGATAGTCGAAGATGAGCTTTTGAACTTTATTACCATCAAAATGAGAACACTGTCCCATGATGAAATTGTATTGTTAGTATCAAACAACTTTTCGTCGGAGTGGATTGAGGAGTCCAAGCTGTTGTTGTTTGAAATGTGCATGAGTACGATATGCTGCATTAAGCATAAAGGCCCCCAGAAGAATATTAACAACATTAAGGACTGTTTGAAGGTGCTTAATGAATGCGGTGAAAACATTCCCAGGTTTGTATCGCACTACCTGGATGAACTTCCACCTGTTGGATTTGGCAACATTGACGCCTCAGCGTTACTCAGCAGAGTGGAACAGCTGAGTCGGGAAGTCTCTAGTCTGCGAGAAGCCCTGGAAGCTCAGGCAAGTGTGAATGAGAACTTGGGGGTGGCTACTGCAATCATGGATCGCCGGGTGACGGCCATGGAAAAGCTCCGTGGGTCCCCTGACTGGGAGCATGGGTTTGGTGCTGCACCAGCGTCTCAGGAGAGAGTGTTGCAGGATTCGGTGGTGCCTGCTTGCCAGTCACGGGAAGAGATTTCGAGCCCTCTGTCACAGTCCCCGGCATGGAGTACTGTTGTGGGGAAAGGGGTACGCAAGCCCTGTAAGTCTCCAAATGCAGTCGGGCAGTCCAATACGGCTATGAAGGGTCGTTTTAAAGGGGAGGAGCGGAGGAAAATGGGAATAATTGGTACTGGCACCGAGAGCAACATTCCAGTGGTTAAAACCAGGTTGGTGAGTGTGTTTTCTACTAGATTTTCCCCTAGTCTGGATGCTGACACTCTCTCCTCTTATTTAACTGAGAAAATGGGTAAATCAGTGACTTGTCGGAAGATTGATTCAACACGTAACGATTCAGTTCATTTCATGTCACTGCTGAGTGTAAGGAAGTAACAGATATGTATGATCCGCAACTATGGCCGGCGGGGGTTTATGTTCAGCATTATTTTGAGGCTCGCAGGCCCAGAGTTAACAGTGGCAGTCCGCGGTCTGCGGATCAGGAGGGAGGACTGATCTGCAACTGCAGCGCCGAGTATCTGGTATTACATCTGTAGCTCTACAGGAGAGCGTCAGCCATGCGGGTGCTCGGAATAAATCGAATTGAAATGAATATTAATATTGTGTCATATAATGCGCGAGGACTGCGCGTTGGGCACAGTGAATCGGATAAATCATGCCCCTTTATTGTGGATAAACTTTTTGAGACATGTGATGTACTGTGTGTTCAAGAGACTTTTTTACCTCAGCAGGACTTGGAAAGACTAAACTTCCTACATAAGGATTTCTATGGGGAGGGTGAATTTACCATTGACTTGAGCACTGAAATAGTTTGCGGCAGGATATCTGGCGGTGTTGCTGTCCTATGGCACAAAACGTTTGATCAATTAGTTAAGGTGGTCAGAATGAATGTTGACTGGGCTATAGGAATTGAGTTCAGTTGTGGTGGGAAAAAATTCATCATTCTGAACATCTATACACCATATGAGAGTTCCCAGAATGAAGAAGAATATCTTAACAGGTTGGCTTGTGTCATGTCGTTTATTCAAGATAATGCTTCGACATGTTTTTTATTGTGGGTGATATGAATGCCGATGTCTCTGATGATAGTTCTTTGTTTGCCAATCATTTAATGCAGTTTTGCTCAGATAATGGTTTGATTCTCTCCAGTAAAATGTATTTACCTGTTAATAGTTACACCTACATTAGTGAGGCATGGCACACAACTTCATGGTTAGATCATTGCATCTGCACAGCTGATGCACATGATTCGTTGGAGGCCATGAGGATTAATTATGAATTTGCCACTACTGATCATGTGCCTTTTTCTTTATCTATAAATGTGGGCAATTTACCTGCTATTTTGTCTGTAAATAACAACATGTTTTTTTTTTTTTGTAAATAACAACATGTGTGTGAGTAAAATAGACTGGTCTAATTTGACTGAGGAGGATCTTAAAGCATACTGTGTTCAGTCTGACACATTGTTGAGTAATATTGATTTACCAAAAGACGCAGTTGTATGCTGTGATATTAACTGTAAGAACTCGCAACATGGTACTGAGTTATGTTCCTTGTATGATAATATTGTGGAGTCCCTTCTTGCCTCAAGCAGGCCTCTGTATAAGATTAAGACGTATAAAGCAAAGCCAGGTTGGAATGAATATGTTGAAGATCTTCATGCTGAGGCTAGAAGTGATTTTAAAGCTTGGGTTGAGTCAGGTAGACATAAACATGGTCCCTTATTTGAATATAAGAAACGGGCAAATGCAAATTTTAAATATGCCCTATGTTTCATTAAGAGGAATGAAAACACAATGAGGTCTGACGCACTTGCAAGAAAACTGCAAAATAATAATCCTAATGATTTCTGGAAGGAAATAAAAATAATGAATAATTGTAAAACATCTTTGCCAAGAAATATTAATGGAGTAAGTGGGTCAGAAGAAATTGCTCAGTTGTGGCAAAATCATTATAATGAGCTGTTTAACTGTATAAAAAGTAACTCCTTTGTGGTGGGCAATATTGATGAGAATGAAGATGTGACTGTTTCTTCACAAGAAGTTTGCGATGCAGTTATGATGCTAAAAAATAATAGGCATGTGGTATGGATAAAATATTTGAGGAACATTTAAAATTTGCAAGTAGAAAACTTTGTCCTCTGCTTGCTATTTGTTTTACTGGGTTTTTAGTTCATGGTATTTTCAGAGTCTATTTTATCTGTTATATTAATGCCTATTATTAAAGATAAAGCTGGCAAAATAAATAGTATGGATAATTACCGGCCTATAGCTTTGGCCAGTATTTTGTCCAAGGTCATTGAGAGGACGTTACTGAATAAACTTGCACAGTTTGTCCATACCACTGACAACCAGTTTGGTTTTAAACCTAAACATGGCACAGATATGTGTATTTTTGCTTTAAAGGAGATTTTAGATTTGTATAACAGGCATAATTCCACAATATTTATGTGTTTTATTGATGCCTCTAAAGCTTTTGATCGTGTAAATCATGAAAAATTGTTTTATAAGTTACACAACAGAGGAGTTCCTAAATTTCTTGTAAGAATTCTGGCTTTTTGGTATGCTCATCAGTTAATGTATGTAAAATGGGGTAATTCTGTGTCTGCTCCTTTTAACATTTGTAATGGAGTTAGACAGGGAAGTATTTTATCTCCTTTTCTTTTTAATGTTTATATGGATGATTTATCAAAGATGCTGAATAGTTGCGGAACAGGTTGTATGGTTGGTAATACTAGTATCAACCACTTGATGTACGTGGACGACTTGGTGATTTTCTGTCCATATAGTGCTGGCCTTCAGCAGTTACTGAGGGTTTGTTCTCAGTATGGTCTAGACTTGGACATTAAATATAATGCAGAAAAGAGTAATATTATGATACATAATATTAACATAATATTATGTTAGGAGTAGGGAGGACAGAAAAGTGTCATTTCCTGTTTTCTCTCTGTCTGGTGTTGTCCTTAAAGTATGTGAGGAGGTTAAATACTTAGGACATTATATAAATGATGACTTGTCTGATGATAGGGACATTTACAGACAGTGTCGTATGTTGTATGCACAAGCGAACATGTTAATTCGTAAATTTAGTATGTGCTCAGAATTTGTAAAGACAACACTTTTTTAAGCTTACTGTACCCCTATGTATACTGCCCATTTGTGGCGGCGTTTTAAAAAAAGCAGTATGCAGAAACTTAATGTAGCATACAATGATGGAATGAGGCTGCTGTTGAAGGTGCCACGATGGAGCAGTGCAAGCCAAATGTTTGTCTATGTTGGTGTACCTACCTGCTTTGCTGTGCTGCGTAATATCATGTACAGATGTATGTGTAGGTTATCAGATTCTTCAAATAGCATAATTTCAACACTGACAAACCCAGCATTTAGTTCAGTCAGGTTCTTTTCCACTATGTGGAAGCATTGGCGTCTTAGCCTGCATGTAAATATATGACATTTTTGGACTGTGTTTCTTGAATTTTGTACTGTTTTATGTATCTATGGACCATGTGTGTCCTTAATAAAGTTTGATTGATTGACTAAAACACAATATAAAATACACACACTAAATTATACTAATATAGTAAACCAAAAAACTAAACTACAGGGATATTTACACTATAATTATATTAATTTTTACAGTTGGCTTTCAAATTATTTTGAGTTTAGGACACCAGTGGGGTTGTCCTAAAGTTAAGACAAGTTAGGATGCTTCTGTCATACCCTTTTCCTATCCATAGTTAAGATAAGATAATGCACTTAAGAAATTATATAATAGCTTTTGTCCTTAATGAGGTTCTGACTGAAATTTCCATGGTTACCAAGAGATAAGATTCTAAAGTTAAGATCTTTCTGTAATATGCCAGAGAGTAAATGTTAAAATGTGAGTGAGTGAGTGTGTGTGTGTGTAGACGTACATTTTCGTACTCCTGCTGTAATCCTGAACTCTCCCCCATGATCCACACTAGAAAACAAACAGTGATACAGTTAATCAGTAATAACACACACACACACATACAGGTTTGTTTGTCTTTATTAATGACTAGGGGTGGGGCTAGAGGGGCACTGGTCCTAGCTGAAATCTGATTAGCCCTGAAGTGCCCCTGCCCTGTCACTTATCGCTGATCTATGTCAATTCAACCTGCGTAAACATCGCTCATGTAAAGATGTGCGTTTATTGCACAGATGGCGTAAGCGAATAATGTAAGTGTCTAAAATGAATGTGCACAGTTCAGTTGAATGATAAAGTTTGTACTATATAACAATGCTATTAACCCATAACACTTACGCTAAGCATCATATTATACTTCTCTGACTGAACTAGCAAGGAGATGTTTGAGCCAATGAGAAAGCTGACGTTACCAGAAGAATCCTTTCAGCATGGCATATTCGCAAGTGTCTGGAGTGAACTTAAGCAAAGTAAAACTTTTTTTTTTTGATTTTGTAAGGATATTGTTACAATCACAGAAGGGCAGAGACACTGGATGTATAAAAGTAAGGTGTTTATTTTCACAACCAGATGAAACAACAGCAAGCAGGTGAGTATCAAACAATACTGGCGTAGAATTTAGATGAATGGAATAGTATTACTGTCCTTTGTTGTTGTAGGAGGATGAATGATGGTAGGTGGTTTAATTCCACACAACCCAGGGCTGAGGGACTTCATGCATATCTAACGATCGTTGAACACATAGGACATGAGACGAACAACAAGCAGGTAGGTTCCCAACGGGGTCTGACGGGAGAGAGCACAGGTAAGAATCTAACGAGACCGGACAATGAGTGTGACTGAGAAAGCGTCCTTTATACTGGTGGTAATCAGTGTGATAATGACGTGCAGGTGTGCGTGATCAGTATTCCGGTGACAGGAAGCATTGTGATTGGTTGATGGTGGAGCCTGGCGTGTCGGTGACGGATATCTTAATGAAGAAAATGTAGTGCAACATGTGTTGCTGCTTTTTGTTAAAGGTGCCCTAGAACCCTTTTTCATAAGATGTATTATAAGTCTAAGGTGTCCCCTGAATGTGTTTGTGAAGTTTCAGCTCAAAATACCCCATAGATTTTTTACGCAAGATGGCGCCGCGGATGGCAGCTTCAGTGCATAGCTCTTCAGTGTTTGTTCTGTTTTTGTTCGTTTTTCCTGTTTTTTGTTTTTCAAACACCATCAGTTTTACCAGGGATGAACTGCTGAACATTCGGCAGTACACACCACAAAATCTTNCTCTTTCTGATTCTGATTCTGATTCTGATTATTACATTTTTTAACTGCCTATTTCGGGGCATAATTAAATATGCACCGATTCAGCGCACGTCCCCTTTAAATGTTCGCGCTCCCCGCCCCCAAGCTCGCGACTCTATAATACATGGCATAAACAAAGTTCACACAGCTAATTTAACCCTCAAAATGGATCTTTACAGAGTATTCGTCATGCAGCATATCAGATCATGTAAGTATAGTATTTATTTGGATGTTTACATTTGATTCTGAATGAGTTTGATAGTGCTCCATGGCTAACAGAGCTAATGCTACGCTTATGGAGAGATTTATAAAGAATAAAGTTGTGTTTATGAATTATACAGACTGCAAGTGTTTAATAATAAAAATAACAACATGGCTCCTGTGGGCCGAGGACCACAACATTGTGGTGGCCAGCCACTTCCACGAGGGGCAGGTCTGTCAGGATGAGTAGCGTGGAAAGTGTCGAGCAGACTTAGGTCGAGTATGTCGTTTCTAGGTACCCATGAGTGTTCCTTGGGGCCGTAACCCTCCCAGTCCACAAAGTACTCCAGGAGACCACCACGGTGCCAGTAGTCCAAGATGTCTTGAACCTGGTACGTGGCACTGTCTTCAAGGATGAGAGGGAGGGGGGGTTCATCAGCTGCGCCAGGCTCTGTGGAGACAGAAACAGAGGGGTGGTGAGGTTTCAAGAGTGAGACATGGAAAGTAGGATGGATTCTGTACTGAGGTGGTAACTGGAGTTGATATGTGACTGGATTGATCTGCTTCGTGATTGTAAAGGCGCCAATGAATCTGGGACTCAACTTTCGGCATGGCAGACACAGCCTGACGTCCCTGGTAGACAGCCAGACCTTCTGTCCTGGCTGGTAGTTGGGAGTGTTGGAACGATGCAGGTCTGCTGTCATTCTGCATCTGCGTAGAGCCCGTTGAAGTTGGTGGTGTGCAGAGTTCCAGACCCTCTCGGAACCAGTGGTCAACTGATGGAACATCCGATGGTTCCCCTGACCAGGGGAATAATGGGGGTTGGTAACCGCACTGGAAGGGAGTGAGTCCAGTGGTGGGTTGTAGCAGGGAATTCTGTGCGTACTTGGCCCAACCCAGGAACTGGTTCCAAGAGTCCTGGTGGCCATGACAGAAGGTACAGAGGAAGCGACTGATCTCCTGGATCTTCCGCTCCGTCTGTACCTTCTACCAACTTCCGCGGATGGTATCCAGAAGACAGGCTTAAGGTCACACCTAGGAGAGAGAAGAAGGCTTTCCATACCCTGGAGATGAACTGGGGCCCTCTATCCGACACAATGTCCTCAGGGATCCTGTAGTATCTGAAGATGTGGTTAAACATGAGTTCAGCGGTCTCCATGGCTGTGGGCAGTCCCTTTAAAGGAATCAGACGAACAGACTTAGAGAATCTGTCAACGCTCACCAAGATAAAGGTACATTTATTGGATGCAGGTAGGTCAGTGATGAAATCTACTCCTAGGTGTGACCAGGGTCTGTTGGGAATGGGCAGAGGATGGAGTTTACCGGAGGGAAGATGACGAGGGCTCTTAGAGATGGCACATTCCTTACATCCCTGCACGTACCTTCTGACATAAGCTGCCATGTTTGACCACCAGAAGCATTCTTTTAACAGCGAGAGGGTTTCATTGACCCCAGGGTGGCCAGTGCCCATTGACGTGTGGGATGAGTGGATGAGTGGAGTGCGCTGTGTCTGGGTGATGTATCGCAAACCTGGTGAGCAACCCGGCGGAGTGTTGATGGAAGCACTGGAGGAGGGCATGGTTTCCTCGGACCAGGTAATGGGACTTGCGATGAGTTTTTCAGGTATGATGGGTTCATGTTCTTCAGTGTTTTCTTCAGGACTGTAGAGATGAGATAAGGCGTCCGCCTTGACATTCTTTGGACCAGGACGATAGGAGATGGTGAAATTTAAATGAGTGAAGAACAGGGCCCTGCGTGCCTGTCGTGGGTTAAGTCTCTTTACATCTCTAAGATACTCCAGATTCTTGTGATCAGGTAATACCAGAAATGGGTGTTGTGCACCCTCCAACCAATGTCTCCACTCTTCTAGGGCCAACTTAATGGCGAGAAGTTCCCTGTTGCCGATGTCATAATTCACCTCCGCCGGGTTGAGTTTGCGGGAGAAGGCACATGGATGGAGTCTACTTGGATTCCCCTGCTGCTGAGATAAGACCACTCCCACTCTGGTGGTTGAGGCGTCTACCTCCACAACGAACTGCTTGTCTGGGTCAGGATGCACCAGGAGGGGAGCGGTAATGAAGGCTTCCTTCAGGGTGTTGAAAGCATGGGTGGCAGCTGGTTTCCAGGACACTTCTCTGCTTTGAGGAACAGGTTGAACTCTCTCAGGCGTTGAAGGACCTCCGCAACGTGGTGGCGATGTTCGGCCATGCTTCGGGAGTATATCAGGATGTCATCGATATATACCAGCACGTACTTGTGGAGGAACTCCGGGAGCACCTCATGGATTAAGTCCTGGAATACGGATGGGGGCGCTGACCAGTCCATATGGCATGAGGAGATTTTCGTAGTGTCCAGCAGGAGTCACGAAGGCTGTCTTCCACTCGTCCCCCTCACGTATCCGGATGAGGTTGTAGGCGCTGCGGAGGTCCAACTTGGTGAAGACAGTGACACCACGGAGATGTTCAAGTACAGCTGGGATGAGAGGAAGTGGATAACGGAATTTAACAGTTATCTTGTTGAGTGCTCGGTAGTCAATGCAAGGCCACAAGCCTTAGTACTTTTTTGCCACGAAGAAGTAACTCGAAGCAGCAGGAGAAGTAGACGGGTGGATATAACCTTGCTCCAGAGCCTCGATGTATTCCTCCATGGCCTTCTCCTCCGGTAGTGACAGAGAGTAGATCTTCCCACGGGGCACTGACTCACCCGGAAGCAGATTGATGGCACAGTCCCATGGCCGGTGTGGAGGCAGCTTGGAGGCTCTCTTCGGGCAGAAAACGTATCTGAAAGGGGCGTAACAAGGAGATCTGCAATATAATCACGACTTCTGGTTCAGCTGCCTCTGCTGCTCTGTAGGTGTCAGCCGAGTGAAGTCCAGTTGCATAGGTTCATGAGCTGGTTCTGGAGGGCTGACGGATTCTGGTCGGCGGAGGGATGGTGTTAACTGTGACTGGCCCTGGTGCTCTTCGAGACACGACTGCATACGAGTGGTGAAGCATATGGAGAGTTGAATGAAGCGTTCAAGCCCAATGGAGTCCTCATATGCAGCAAGATGCAACCGCACGCGTGGATCCAACCCCTGACGATAGGTGGTTAGTAATGCTTGTTCGTTCCACCCACTGGCAGCTGCAAGAGTTCTGAACTGAAGAGCATATTCATTCACAGTCATAGAACCTTGTTTTAAATTATACAATTGCTCACCAATAGAAGAATCCCAGGCAGGTTTTCCAAAAACCTCTTTGAAATGGGCGATGAAACTAGAGAGTGACTGAGTGATGGCATTCTTTTGTGACCAAAGAGTTTCAGCCCATCGAAGTGCTTTGCCGTTTAACAGTGAAATGATGAACGCTACCTTTGAATGGTCATCTGGGTACAGGACCAGCGAAAATTGCAGGATGAATCCGTTGCAATCCTCCGCCAAACCTGAGAAGGGCGCCGGTTTAGCCATGGGACTGCCATATACTGGCAGTGAAGAAGTGACGGTGGTGTGAGCAGGGGTGATCGCTGGTGGATTGGAGGAGAATGTTCAGTGAAATGGATCGATGGGCTCCTGAAAGGGATCCGGGGTGCTCATACTGGTGTTCTTCGGTTTTGGGTCCGGTCTTCTGTTACAACACAGACGGGTTGAAGACACAGGAATATAGATAAAAGGTGTTTATTGAACAACCAGATGAAGCGACAGTCAAACAGGTGAGTATTCAGTGATTCTTCAAGTGAAGAGTGATAATAAGGTGAATGATACTGTCCTTTATGTTGCAGATATGGTGAGCTGACGATTGGCTGACAACATGTAGCAGAGAGGACACTGGAGAACACACACGAAGACGATTCACACAGGAGGAGAACTGGAGACAGGTAAGTAGTCGACTGGAGTCCTTGAGGTGAGCATGAAGGTAAGTCTTGATGCTAATGAGACAGGACGAAGACTGAGTGTGTGTACGAGTCCTTTATACTGCTGCTGATTGGGTGCTGATGAGGTGCAGGTGTGTGCGATCAGTATTCTGGTGAGGGAGTGTGCTGTGATTGATTGAGGGTGGAGCCTGGCGTGTCTGTGACACTAACAAAACATTTAGAAAGAATTTACAAATATCACTAAAAATATCATGATATCATGGATCATGTCAGTTATCATTGCTCTATCTGCCATTTTTCGCTATTGTCCTTGCTTGCTTACCTGCATAAAGTCTGTTGATTCAGCTGTGAACAGATCCAGGGTTTAATACTGGCTTGAATAATGCCTTGAACATGGGCAGGCAAATGCACAATTTGGTGGCATACGTATTAATGATCCCAACTGTTGCGTCACAGTCAGTGTTATGTTTATGTTATGTATGAGATTCGCCTGTTCCTCAGAGGTCTTTTGCACAAATCAAAATTACATAAGAAGGAGGAAACAATGGTGTTTGAGACTCACTGTAAGTCATTTCCATGTACAGAACTCTAATTATTTAACTATGCTGAGGTAAATTCAATTTTCAATTCTAGGGCACCTTTAAGCACACTGATCTGGGAAATGTGATTTTATTCCTACATTCATGTTTATGATCTTCAGGTGAGCTGTCAAAACTTACTACCTCCATCACTGTCTTCACTGTATATACAATAAAGTTGGCTTGCTTGTTTAACATGTTAATTTTTTGCTTGATTTTGAAGGGTGTGCATGATGACAACATGAAACACACCTTAGCCCTCTGTGCTGCTCAGTGTACCAGTGAGGAAGACCCACAATTCTTCAAGACTTGAAATGTAAGTATTCAGTCCATTAACAGAATTGCTAGTAACGGTGAATATCTTGAGCGTGTTGAGCTCCAGGTTGTTAAGACTGCACCAGACAGCCAGCAGTTCAACCTCCAGTCTGTAAGCAGACTCGTCACCGTCCCGGATGAGGCCGATGACTGTGGTGTCGTCCGCAAACTTCAGGAGCTTGACAGAGGGGTCTTTAGAGGTGCAGTCGTTGGTGTAGAGGGAGAAGAGCAGTGGGGAGAGGACACAGCCCTGAGGGGCACCAGTGCTGATGGTGTGCCGGTGCTGATGGTGCGGGTGCTGGATGAGAATTTTTCCAGCCTCACTAGCTGTTGCCTGTCTGTCAGGAAGCTGGTGATCCACTGACAGACTGAGGTGGGCATGGAGAGCTGAGTTAGTTTGGGCTGGAGGAGTTATGGGATGATGGTGTTAAAAGCAGAGCTGAAGTCCACAAACAGGATCCTCACATAAGTCCCTGGTCTGTCCAGATGCTGGAGAACATAATGCAGTCCCATATTGACTGCATCATCCACAGACCTGTTTGCTCGGTAAGCAAACTGCAGGGGGTCCAGTAAGGGTCCAGTGATGTCCTTCAGATAAGCCAGAACCAGTCTTTCAAATGACTTCATGGCCACAGATGTTAGAGCCACAGATCTGTAGTCATTTAGTCCAGTAATTTTGGGTTTCTTTGGGACGGGGATGATGGTGGAGCGTTTGAAGCATGAGGGGACTTCGCACAGCTCCAGTGATCTGTTGAAGATCTGTGTGAAGATGGGGGCCAGCTGGTCGGCGCAGGTTTTTAGACAGGCTGGTGAAACGCTGTCTGGGCCTGGTGCCTTTCTTATCTTGTTCTTTCTGAAGACCTGGCGCACATCATCTTCACTGAACTGAATTGCAGGTGTGGGGGAGAGGGGGGTTGTTGGAGGTGTGAATGGTGATTTTTCAAACCTGCAATAAAACTCGTTCAGATCGTCTGCCAGTCGTTGATTCGCCACAGAGCTGGGGGATGGTGTCTTGTAGTTGGTGATAACTTTCAGACCTTTCCACACTGAAGCTGTGTCATTAGAAGAAAACTGATTCCGAAGTTTGTCGGAATAATTCCACTTTGCCACTCTGATCTCCTTTTCCAGTGTGTATTTGGCCTGTTTGTACAAGACTCTGTCCTCATTTCTGCGAGCATCTTCTTTGGCCTGACGGAGCTGGCTGAGTTTTGCAGTGAACCAGGGTTTATCATTGTTGTAAGTTAAATGAGTCTTTGTAGGAATGCACAAATCCTCACAGAAACTGATATATGATGTAACAGTCTCTGTGAGCTTGTCCAGATCGGTGGCAGCAGCTTCAAAAACACTCCAATCAGTCCATTCGAAACTTGTAAAATCCGCTCTGTTTCGGTGGTCCATCTCTTTACAGTCTTTGCTACAGGTTTAGCTGATTTCAGTTTCTGCCTGTAGGTCGGTATGAGATGAACTAGACAGTGATCAGAGAGCCCCAAAGCTGCCCGTGGGACAGAGTGATATGCATCCCTTAATGCTGTGTAACAGTGATCCAGTGTATTACTGTCTCTGGTGGGACAAGTAACATGCTGTCTGTATTTTGGAAGTTCACATGAGAGAACCGCTTTATTACAGTCCCCGAGAATGATTAGAACAGAGTGTGGTGTTTGTATAGATTTAACCCTCTGGAGTCTGAGGCTGATTTGGGGCCTGGAGAAGTTTTGACATGCCTGACATTTGTGCTTTTTTCAGTTGTTCATAAACATATTAATGACACAAGTGTCATTACACTGTATTCAGCACAAACTAGGCTACCATAATATGTGAGGAACATGTATGTACATGTTTGTGTTTTTGAAGGAATAACATTTATGCGTGTTTATTGAAAAAACAAAAAACTTAAGTCACTGAAATAAGGCCAAAAAAGTATAGTAAATCTGTGTTTACAATACTTTAGGGTATTGGAGGTTGTAGACTAGAGTTTTTGCTTCAAAATTATGTAAAAATTATGCTGACTACTCTTTCATTTATAACAATATATTGATTTAGTTTTTGTAAGACACTTTTTGCCAAGAAACACCGTATGCGTGGAGGCGTGAATCAGCATGAATAATGGCTCATTCTCACCTGAGAAGACAAAAGAATTGCATAGTAATGAGCTGAAATGACTTGCATATTAATGAGGCATTTCAGTCAGGTAGGCTGTGAAAAAAACCTTCTGTGATGTCTTAAGCTCATCATGGTATATGAAACATACAGAAAAATATTATTACAATATAAAATAATGGTTTTATATTATACTTTAAAATATAATGTATTTCTGTGATGCAAAGAGTCTGAATATAGGCTTTTAGTTTAAAAGCATGCACATTTGGAGAATTATTGGATTCTCATATGTTTATGCCAATTTTCTATACAGAGGAGTTATATTTATTTAATATTCAATGTCATTACTATGAGCGCTGGTGTTTTCAATTCATACTTGCAGTCGGAGGGCGCTCTCTGTGCATTTTTAGTCCACAAATTCATCTAAAGAAGAAGAGGCTATTCCATGAATGATGTTTTCAATTCATACTGCAGCCGGAGGGCGCTAAAGAAACAAAAACTCATCTAAAATTCATCTATAGAAGAAAAAAAAACAGGAACTAACTGCATGTCTTCCAGAGGTCGCTAACCATGGCTTTTACATCCAGATAAACACTTTTCAAGACAATAAATACACGATTGAGACGATGTATGCATGTGTTGCCTCAGAATTTGCCTCTGAATAGCGCTGGCTCCGTGGGCGTGGCCGCATTAGTGGGTAATGAGCTGAATCACGGACTTCTGACATGGCTCTCTTTTCATACACATTACATAAACACAGAATGTTTGTTTTCGATTTGACTTAAGCCGCGCACACACTTAACGACTGTAAGGCCGATTATGAATGTAAATTGATACTTATGACTGATCGCGCTCAAACGCGTCCAGTCGCGTTCAGTCTGCGATTACAGTCGGTGTTCAATTTCCATGTGTAAGTATATAAATCTGCTTCAGTCGCAGGAAACAATCGGTATGTGTGTTCAGTTCAGTCTTAGAATGTTTCAGCTAATCGTTAGGTGTGTCCTCGGCTTTACACGATTTAAAACCTGACATTTCAACGTTTTTTTTAGACATAAGTGTCATTTTTTTGTGATTAGTATTCACTAAGTTACAGTTCATTTTCTGAGAACTATCAGATTGGAGTTCGTTCAGAGGGAGACGAGAGATCACGCATCATGTTAGTTTTCTTTATTTTACAAAAAGCACAACATTTTGTTTTTTCTCTGTGTACACAAATAAAAGAAGATATTCTATAGTTTCAATTTATATATTAATTATGTCTCTATGACAAAAAATGACGGAGTATTTTAAGTCTGTTTTACTGCAATGTGAAAAAACCTGCAAAACGCGCCGGCACGTTTTCAGACCTCAGTGAGTCAAGTAATGTTATTTACGTATTATAATTTATATAATTAAAATGTAAGTGAACGTTTTGGTTGGGTAATACATTTAAATGAAATTGTATGAACAATATGGTAGATCCATAAACGGGGCTAGGCCAGCTCTGGTGCGCTGTGCGCATTGGCAACGGCCCGATACTGGCTTGAATGCAGCAGTGTCAGCATGGTAACGGAATCGGGCAGTGAGTACACAGGCATCTGGCCTCATTGCTGCAGAAAGAAACGTCCCGAGTTGTAAGACTCCAGCTAGCGAGAATGCTCAGAGTGCCTAGCTGGGGGATTGTGGGAAATGTGGTAGAGAATGAAATGACTCCATGTGTGCAATGAAAATGTCTTAATGGTGAAACAGAGACCTCTGGTTGGGAGTGGAAGGAACCAGCAGTGGGCAGAAACGTGACAGCAGCACTGACAAAAAGTTTCTGTGCAAATGTACATTTACATTTACATTTATGCATTTGGCAGACGCTTTTATCCAAAGCGACTTACATTGCATTATACTATACATTTGTATCAGAGAACATGTATGTTTCTGTGTCTGTATTGTATGTGTGTACAGTGTTCTGTATGTGTGGGACATAGAGCGTGAGAAAGCAATCTCTGAATATATAATAAAACATTTTGTGAGAAAAAAATGAAAATAGTTTGTTGTTGTGGTTTTGGTTCTTTTGCTGTTGTAAGACCTGAAATAACCAAAATCATTTGGCAAAGTGATATGGAATTGTAATGCTGTCAAGACCAGCCTGGAACTTCTTTAGCTGTGTGTTTACTTGACAATATTTCCACACCTTAGAGCATTTGACAAACAATCAGAATAAAGCATTCAACAGCTCTGTAGTATAACTACAGCTAAACCTGTTTATTTTCAGTAAGAAATTTTGTAAATGTATGAAAAAAATAAAGTCAAACTCTTTCTGCTTAACATACTTGAGTTTATCCAGTGTGCAGTTTTGAGTGAGTAGCTTGACTCCTGAATCCCCTGGATGATTGTAGCTCAGATCCAGCTCTCTCAGGTGTGAGGGGTTTGAACTCAGAGCTGAAGACACATAACCACAGCCTTCCTCTCTCACCATACAGCCAGACAACCTACAGACAGCAACAGTCCACATGATATTAGTCACTATCACACACTGACCTGTGCTGTTTGTATGGTGTTATTTTCTGTAGATTTGGTCATAAAAGTGACAAAAGTGTCTGTGAAAATGTACCAGAGTAAAAGCATTATTTAAGTTTTCTAAATGTAGTTAAGTTATCAGACACATTTATACTTAATTTCATTACAGAAATGATTTAAACATACCTATTTCAGCCATTCATAAGATCATTTTTTTAAATGCTTAAAAAAATTAAATAATATTCGCTAATTTTCAGTGATTTTTTTAAAATGGTATTGTTTTGAACTGAAAAATATGTATTTATGTGATTCATGTAATTTGTAAATGAATATTATGAAATTATTTTAATTTCATTATTAGGTATACAAATAAGAGTGAATGTGTGCCTTTTTAAAAATCTTTAGACAGTCCACTCCCGTTCCCCCACCCCAAACAATATTTTTTTCAGACTTATGCAATCCAAGTGTGTCATAGTTTTCAAATGTGCACATCTGTATAAATATCGAAAAAAAAAATGCAAATGTTGTTGTCTCTTGTTCTGGCATTTCATCTAGAAAAAAATGTCACATTCAGTGACAAAACCATTTATTGTGATTGCATTTTGTTAATTATCGTAAAACCATTTGCCTCAGTATCTCCAGCTGACAGTTTATACTCTTCAGTCCATCAGAGAGCAGCTTCACTCCTGAATCCAACAGGTCATTGTTACTCAGGTCCAGCTCTCTCAGGAAGGAGTTTGAGGATTGTAGAGCTGAAGACAAACTCTCACAACACTGTGCAGTGAGATTGCATGTGGTAAGTCTGAAAACACAATGTAATTGCATACAGAATAAGGACCTTTGAAATAACCGAAATCATTTTCCAAAGTGATATGAATCTGTATTGCAACCGAGACCTGCTTGGAAATACTTTAGGTATGTGTTTACTTGATATTTGCACACCTTAGAACGTTTATCAAATGATCAGAATCAAGTATTCAACAGCCCTCTAGTATAACTACAGCTAAACCTGTTTATTCTCAGTAGGAACCTTTGTAAATGCATGAAAGAAATAAAGTCAAACTCCTCCTGCTTGACATACTTGAGTTTATACAGTCTGCAGTTTTGATGGTTGAGTTTATCAGTGAGTAGCTTGACTCCTAAATTGCCTGGGTTATTGTAGCTCAGATCCAGCTCTCTCAGGTGTGAGGGGTTTAAACTCAGAGCTGAAGACACATAACCACAGCCATCCTCTGTCACCATACAGCCAGACAATCTGCAAAGACACGGCAACAGTCCATATGACATTAGTTTGACAATTAGATCAGTCACTATCACACACTGACCTGTGCAGTTTGTACGCTATTATTTTTCTGTATATTCAGTCATAAAAGTTTCTAATGTGTCTGTGGAAATTTACCAGAGTAAAAGTATTCATTTACTTTTCTAAATGTAGTTAAGTCAGCAGACACATTTATACTTATTTGCATTAGTCACTAATTTCCAGTGGATTAAATTGTATTGTAAATTGTAAATATTATTGTAAATTGTGATATTATTAGGCATACAAATAAGAGTGAATGTGTGCATGTTTTAAAATCTTCAGACAGTCCACTCTTGTTCCACCAGCCCAAACAATATTTTTCTCAGACTTATCTGTATAAATATGTAAAAAAACAAAAACATCCTGCAGATGATGTTTTGTCTCTTGTTCTGGCTTTCCATTTAGCATTCCATAATTTATTGTGATAACATATTGTTAATTATTGTAAAACCGTTTACCTCAATATCTCCAGCTGACAGTTGGTACTCTTCAGTCCATCAGAGAGCAGCTTCACCCCTGAATCCTGCAGGTCATTGTTACTCAGGTCCAGCTCTCTCAAGAGAGAGTTTGAGGACTGTAGAGCTGAAGACAAACTCTCACAACACTGAGCAGTGAGATTACAGCACTGTAGCCTGTGTAGACAACAAAACAAACAGTAATTTTCATACTAATTATGTAGTGTTTTTAATCTAGAGCAGGGGTCTCCAAACTCAGTCCTGGAGGGCCACTGTCCTGCAGAGTTTAGCTCCAACCCCAATTAAACACACCTGAACCAGCTAATCAAGGTCTAAATAGGCATACTAGAAACTTCCAGGCAGGTTTGTTAAGGCAAGTTGGAGCTAAACTTTTCAGGACAGTGGCCCTCCAGGACCGAGTTTGGAGACCCTTGATCTAGAGCATAGGTAACTTTGAAAACCCTTTGACTGTTGTGATTTAAGCAAAGCTAAAACAAATTTCTCTTCATAAAACCAGTATTTATTCAGTTTCTTTCATTTATAATTAATAATAAAATGGGTAAAATTTAGGTTCAACTTGTCTGATGGTGGAGACACTGTCATTTACAAGGCCAACAAGTTATCCATGTAGAAAGAAGGTCCAATTACAAAAGACTAACAGAGTATATAAATTAATGTAAAGAAGACTCTTACAGTGCTTTTCTGGTGTTTTTGATCACTGGCAGCAATCTCCTGATGGCTTCATCAGATCTTTTGTATTTCTGCAGTTCAAACTTCTCTTGAGTCCCTTCTGACATCAGTAGAACAAACACCAGACCAGACCACTGAGTAGAGGAGATTTCCTGTTCTGAAAGATTTCCTGAGCATAAATTCTGAATTTCCTTCACAAAGTCATCTTTCAGCTCACTCAGACAGTGGAGGAGATTGATGGTCCTTTCCACTGATTTTTCCATCTCTATTGACTGTTTGATATAGTCAACAGTGACTTTAACATTCTCTGTTTTCAGTTTCAGTTTTGGCACTACTTCCTTCAGGTCACTCTGATTGGACTCCAGTGAGAGACCCAGAAGGAACCGGAGGAAAAGGTCCAGGTGTCCGTTCTCGCTTTGTAAAGCCTTGTTGATTGCAGTCTTGTGAAGATTAAAAAGTGACTTTTTGGAGAAATACCATTTCAGTTTTTCTCTCCAGGTTTCAAGAAATGGGTTCATTTTCTTAACTTTGCCAATCAAAAATACATAAAGAGCAGCAAGGAATTCCTGGATGCTGAGATGTATAAAGCTGTAAACGTTTCTTGCTAAAACAGCTTTTTCCTCCTGAAACATTCGAGTACATAACCCAGAGTACACTGACCCATCACTGACATCTAGTCCACATTCCTCAAGATCTTCTTTGTAGAAAATCAGATTTCCTTTCTTCAGCTGTTGAAAGGCCAGTTTCCCAAGCTTCAGAATAATCTTTTCAAAAGACCTTGCTTTGGCTTTAGGTTTAGGGTCATTACAGTATTTTTCTTCCATCTGTTGCTGCTGAGAAATTAAGAAGCTTGTGTACATCCCTGTGAGAGTAGTGGGAGTTTTGTCATCAATCTCTTTAGCCAGTAGAGGCTGGAGAACAGTGAGAGAGATCCAGCAGAAGACAGGGATGTGGCACATGATGTACAGGCTCCTGGATTTCCTTATATGACGGAGGATGTTTCCACCAACCTCAGAACTGCTGTTTTTGAAGAAGTATTGCTCTTTCTGCTCATCGTTAAATCCACGCACTTCGGTCACCTGATCAATGTAGTTTCGGGGTATCAGACTGGCTGCTGCTGGTCTGGATGTGATCCAGACGAGAGCAGAGGGAACCAGATGTCTCTTGATCAGGTTTGTAACTATGTTACTCACTGTTGTTTCTTTGTGAACATCTGTAAGTCTGTCATCATTTTTAAAGTTCAAAGGGAAACGACATTCATCCAGCCCATCAAAGATGAACATGATTTTACCATCACCAACAGGAAGAGAGGGCAGTTCTTGAGGATCACTAAAGTATTTGTGAAGCAGTCCCATTAGACTGCAATTATTTTTAATCAAATTTAGCTGACGGAATGGAAGAGGAAAAATCAAGGCAATATCCTGATTTTCTTTTCCTTCAGCCCAGTCAAGGATTAATTTATTGAGGGAAACAGTTTTTCCTACCCCTGCGATGCCCAACGTCAGCACTTTTCTGTTTCGTCGACCCTTATTAACTTTAAAAATGTCATTGCACTGGATTGGTGTGTCCTTTGCATTCAATTGTTTGAATTCGATCTGTCTCACCTCGTGCTCACTCACTATTCCTCCAGTCTCATTCTCCACCACATATAGATCAGTGTAAATATCATTCAGGAATTTCTGATTACCCCTCTGAGAATTACCAACAAATATTCGCTCACACTCCTGTTTTAATTTGTCCTTCAGTCTGTGGCTGGGCTCTTTGAAATTATGAAGAGCAGCTTCACTGTCCCCAGCAGTTGAGCCTTTAAGAAAGAGAGGAAAAAATTTGCAAAAAGTTATCAGTTTTTAAATAAATAATAAAATCTCTATGTAAAATCTAATCTAGTCTTTGAATCCCATTACATATATCACCACATGTGTGTTAACTTGAAAACTATGCTTCTACAATATTCAAATTAATCACACTCATAGGGCCCTATTTTAACGATCTAAACGCAAAGTGTAAAGCGCACGGCGCAGGTGCACTCAGGGCGTGTCCAAATCCACTTTTGCTATTTTAACGATGGAAAAACGGTCCGTGCGCCGGGGTGCATTTTTGAAATGGGTTGTCCCTATTCTCTTAATGAGTAATGGGCGTAACGTTCAATAAACCAATCAGAGTGTCATCTCCCATTCCCTTTAAGAGCGAGATGCGCTTGCGCCATGGCGGATTGCTATTTACATGGCGGAATTTGTTGTTGAAATTATCTGTTAAGTGGCCAGTCAGTTTCACCAAACATAAGAATATGGATGGTAAATTCACCGCCCTTGCCAGTGAAGGATTACTTTGCTGGATAGAGCTCGATTCTGCCAACTTGCCTAGTGCACAGCTTTTGGTGATGGGACCATTAAAAGCCTATTCTGGATTGGAGCCAATTATTATTTGCCAGTGGACCTACATGATCTGAGTTAGGGAACATGGAGAGAGACCATCCACAGGTGTCTGCAGTGGGCTCACCCTGAACTGATAACATCACTTAGAGCCACTGCAGAACCTGAACCAAGCCCAAAGCTCACCATCTGCTACACAGAGTGGCAGCGAGTGGCCACCGCAGATGGAGTACTGGAGCATCGTGATTCTGACCTTGTGAATGAGCCGGCCACATCACCCGTAGTAGAGGGAACATTGGTGGAATATGAGGTGATGGAGGAGATCCCTGCACACAGCTTTTCCACAGTGAGTGAAATAAGGCTGAACTCTATAGAATATTTACTGGGACTTGAAGAGGATAACTTCCTGCCTCCGTTAATATCACATGTCTCACCAGCCTTCCTCTCCCACCTACACTTCCAAGTTTGACCCAGTCTCCAGTGTTCTCAGTAAGTCCCTCTCTTCATCTTCAGTGTCCTCTCTGCCTGGGGTTCCCCTGGCTCTGCCTACAGCCACTGATCCCGTCACTCCACCTCGGTCCGTCGCCCTGACTCCTCCGCCTACGCTCCTTCCTCCATCGGCTCCACAAGGGACCCTTTTGCTTTTTTAGCTCCACTGAGTTCCCTCAGAATATCAGCTCTGTCTGGGTCAAATGTCACCATTCCATCACTACGGACTTGCAGGCCGCCTGCTTTGCTTTGTCCCTCCACCCCTACAGCTTTGTTTGGCTCCATCCTCCCTAAGGCTCCACCTCAGTCCTCAGTCACTCTGATTCCACCTCAGCCCTCAGGTACCCCACTTCCACCTCGGGGGTTCATCACTGCAGATCTGTCACAGACTCTGAAGCCTGGGGTGTTGTCAGGTCCCAGCAGCTCTCCATCTTTACCTAGGCCTCCATCGGCTCTGTCACCATCACTCGTCCCATGTCGGTGTTGACGTAATCACCATCATGGCTTCTCCCTCCTACAACTCTGCTGTGGAGCACCATCCGGGCATCTCCTTGGCTCCTCCCACCATCAGAACCTCCCTGGTATCTTCCATCACCTTCTCTGAATCTCTGTGCACTACTCACCATCACCAGTCATCCTCAACCTAAACCTCCTCCCATCATTGAACTATCGGTGCAAGGTCATGCCTTTTCGGGAGGGGGCGTAGTGTCACAATTATATTCAGTTTAGTTTGGTTTTCTGCATTTTTGTGTTCATTTCCTGTCTGCGTGTCTGATATGTTGCTGTGGTTTCTGATTTGAATATTATCCTGTTTAGCTGTATTCACCTTGTTAACCTGTTAATTTAAGTTCCTGTGTTCAAATCCTCATTTGTTCGGTATCGTCAGTGTTATGTGGTTGTACTCTTTGCCTGCCCGGATTTAACTGCCCGTTTCAGTCGTCTGCGTTGGATGCAGGCTTTCAAATAGCTCCGCGCGATGAGTCAGTTAATATATATTAACGATTGTTCAATTAATTAGCCAATTTCGTTCATCATTATAAGTAGCAATAGGCTGAATTGAAAATAGGTAGCCTAATTCAAATACACGCAATGACTATTCATCATTACATTTTTATATTTATGTAGCCTACACAATAATATTCTTTTACACTGTAATCCTTTTGTTTTTAATATTTGGCATGTTTGTGTGATGCGCATCCCTGTGTGTAATAAGCAAAGTCAACGCGCACTGTGGACGCGCCCAGAGGCGCAGTTTCTACCAACGCGCTCTAACAAAAAAATATTGCGCCATTGACTTTAGACTTTAGACCAGGTTTGAGTTGGTCTATGGCGCAGTCTATTTTCAGCTCCTTAAAATAGCAATGCGCCTGAACACACCTCTTTTTTAGACCAGCACGCCCATGGGCGCACTAACTGGCGCAAATGCATTTACTAATTTAAGGACGTGGCGCTGAACGGGAAAACGCGAACGCCGCCGGACGCAAACTAGCAAACACACTTGCGCTGCGCCTTGCGCATTGCGCCAAACTCAGCTAAATCCAGTCAAGGCAAAGAGTACCTCTATGTCTAACACTGACGATACTGGACAAATGAGGATTCAAACACAGGAACTCAAATACACAGGTTAATGATGTGAACACAGCTAAACAGGATAATACAATCAAATCAGACACGCAGACAGGAAATTAACACAAGGACAGAAAACCAAACTAAACTGAATATAATTGTGACAGTAACAGTGTTTAAATTACATTAAATAATACCATTTAATTTAAATGATTAATTTAATTTTCACCACCAATTGCAACCGATATTGCTACTACCCTAACTAACATAATCAACCCCTAACACCTTGGTTTCAATTTAAAAGTTTTGAAAGATTGTGTATTTTCATTATCTGTAGTTAGATGCATTTACATTGTGTCTGTGACTCAGATGCAATCAACTCTGTGTTTGTAAACGTGTGAACCAAATGGCACATACAGACATATGGCCCACAGAAACTGATGGGTGTGAATGACAAACAAACAGCATTGCTCAAAGTAGATTGCAGGGTAGATCGATCTCCTGTGGGAGGTCCTTACAGTGTTCTA
Source organism: Anabarilius grahami (assembly GCA_003731715.1). Taxonomy (NCBI): domain Eukaryota; kingdom Metazoa; phylum Chordata; class Actinopteri; order Cypriniformes; family Xenocyprididae; genus Anabarilius; species Anabarilius grahami. The sequence goes on from RJVU01019022.1 coordinate 1,021,719, forward strand.
TTGTTTATAGCCCTTTTGTCTTTACGTATAAAGTTCTGTCCCACAGACAGAACTTTGGGTTAAGATGTTTTGAAGGCCGACACACTGACATTGCTGCTGAAGAACTGTGCTACACTACTACCTTCAATAAAATCTTCTCCCCATAAGAACTCTGGTCAAGCTTACTTAATGTATTAGAGAAATCTAATACATTGGCGAGCCACGCAAATGACTGCACAGCCAAATACAGCAAAATCTAACAATTTGGCGCACCAGCCAGAGAGACTGACAAGAAGAGAACTCAACAACTGCAACAAGAAGTGAACAGAAGAGTCTTAGAGATTCTACAGTTTTTATGTTGAAGATCAACAGACTGCGTCTGTGGATACAATATATTTGAATCAACTGGATCCTGTCTAATATATCCTAATTTGGTGAGTGAAACTTATCAGCTCTCTTAAAGAACTTACTTCAAAAGGAATAATAAGTAGACCAGTAAAAATTTGTAGTGTAGTCGAATACAGTGTAGTGCTGTTGAGAATTTTAGCCTTGGGCCTTTCTCGTGGGTCTGTGGCAGGGGTAGGCAAGTTCGTTCCTAGAGAGCTGCTGTCCTGCAGAGTTTAGCTCCAACCTTAATCAAACACACCTGAACAAGCTAATCAAGCTCTTCAGGATTACTAAGGCTAAAGGCAGGTGAGGGTTTTTTTTCAGGGTTGGAGCTAAACTCTGCAGGACAGCGGCTCTCTAGGACCGAACTTGCCTACCCCTGATCTGTGGGAACCTTTTAAATGTTTAGTTAATTCTCCCGAGACTGTAGGAGCTATAGAAATAGGGTTTATAGCTTAGCCCTGTTCTCTTGAGTCTGTAAGAATCATTTAAGAAAAAGGTTTAGTCCATTCTCCTGAGACTGTAGGAGCTATAGATATAAGATTTATAGCTTGGTCCTGTTCTCTTGAGTCTGTAGGAATCATTTAAGGAAGAGGTTTGGTCCGTTCTCATGAGACTGTAGGAGCCACAGATATATAGTACACAGTTTGGTCCTTTCTCTGGAGTCTGTAGGAATTGTTTAAGAAACAATTTGGTCTGTTCATTAAAAGATTGTAGAAGCAGAGGCTTGGTCCTTTCTCTTTGTGTCTGTAGAAATTGTTAAAGAAACAGTTTGGTCCATTCATCCAGAGACTGCAGAAACCACAGAATGTCTTGGGACTGATGTTGCTGCAAGAATTATAATTTCTTGACTGGGTGCTAATTCAGTAGACACTGATTTAGTTTTGAAATAAATGCTCTAACTGGGTTAGAAGATGATGACATAAAGCCATGGAACTATAAGTTTGTTACCCTTCCGATGAAAGATATGGAAAGATCTAAAGTAAATTGTCTAAGAGACAAACTCAGCCTTGTGAGCTAAGACTCAAAAAGAATAGAACAAGTATTTTCAGTCAGAAGTTTTCAGAAATTAAACAAGGAAATTAGCCTGAAAATGAATGTTTTGTCTTAACAGTAGTATTGAAAACTTGTTAGGAGTACAAGTAGAGTCCATAATACACAATTTTGTCTTTTGGAAACATGTTTGATTTGTCTGTGTATCTAAAATGGTCAGTCTAAAAGATTGCTGAGAATTTAAATCTGAATAAGCACCTAACGGCTCTAACACCATTTGTTCTGTTTCACACCTCTGAGGGCACATCTCCTGTACTTGCCATGGCTACACGAAACAAGGGTAATGGCCCTGCATTGAGACCAACAACAGAAAGACATGGAACAGAACCTTCAAATGTTACTATTGATCAGATGATGGAAAATCTGAATGAATATTTGGACAAAAGGCTGGGACTAAGGAAGGGACAGGGTGACATCTGCCAGAAGTACAACATCAGGCACTCAGAGAATGGACAATGGGCCTTGCCGGACATTAAAAGGGCTTATGGAAAGATGCAGTGCTTAAGAGCAAACACCAACAGAGATGGCTTGTCTGTAATTTTGGTCAAACTAATTCAACAGCATCTACAGAAATGTGAGACTGACAAATTACTACTTGAGAACAAAGCAGAGAAAGCAAAGGTTCAAGCACTGGCTGAACAATTGCAGAATGGAAAGAAAGACAAAGAAAGACTAGTAAATGAGAAGGCCAAGTTGTTAAATTTGCTTTCCAAACGATTGGAATCAAAAGACTGTTCTGGACAAAAGAGTCATTTCACAAGATCTAGCAGCAAAGCAGAACAAGAGTTTTTCTATCCATTCAGTGATCTCCTTAAGAATAAGGATCAACAAGACCTTTATCTGCTTGGAGAAAGTGACAGCAGTTCCACAGTTAACTCTGACAGCGATGTCAACACACATGCTGATATCATAAAGGACAACTTGAAAGTTAGACTTGCTCCTGTAATTATTAAAAACAGAAGGACTGAAGTTAAAATTGACAATGAGAAGGAGTATGAGGAAAATGGTGAACAATGAACTCAAACTGTCACAAAAGTGGTAAAGAAATATGTTCCACACAGAACATATCAGCCAGCTACTCCAGAGCAAGTTGACAAATGGTCAAAAGATTTGCCAGATGTGTACAAACAACCACGGAAAGCTTGGCAATTTCTTCAGCGTTTGCAGAAAATCTACAATTTACACCCACTAGACGGAGTGATAATTGTTAATGTGAACTTAAGGGACAATGACCAAAAGAGATTAACAGAAAGTGTTGAAAGAAGGACTGGTGAGTCTCAAGCAAACATTGAGGCTGGATGGGAGGCTGTACGAACATTCTTGTTTGAACTGAAACCTGCAGAGGTTAATTGGGCTAAAATTACCTCATGCATGCAAAAGACAGGAGAAAGTGTTGCTGAGTATGAAGAACGCTTAATACAAATTTGGTTGGAATATGCTGGTGTGAACAACAACGAAGATCTCAGGAAAGATACTGGCATGCCTCTTAAAACCGCATTTGTAAATGGACTGAAACCTGAGATTTCTAAAGCCCTTAAAATCAGGTATGATGACTGGGACAGCATTGGAACTGCAACGAAGAAGGACACTGGGTTCGTGATTGCAAGTTGATTTTAACACATCAAAGTGATGATGAGGACAACTTGTTGAAGAGGTTACAGCAGTTGACAGACAAAATCAGACTCTGCTGAAAGCTTTTGAGCCACAGGAAAACTGAAGAACCTCTCTCTGCAGCACCAACTAGTGACATCTCATCCAACAACTGATGTACTCCATGTGTATGCAAAAAACACAAATGAAGACCCCATCCCAAAGGTGAAAGCAAACACAGAAGTCTCAACAACTGAAGCCAAAGATGATGTCCTAGTAGACAGTGCTGCTAAACAAGCCGTAAAGGAGAGAGGTGCACATACAGCGGCATCAAGACAACTTGAGCAAGACAGACAACCAGACAGTAAACAGATGCAGAATGAAGTGCACAAAAAATAAAAAATAAATAAATGGAAAATGGAGTTGAACTGCATGAAGACAACCAATGCAGTGAGGATGACCACAGGAAAACAGGACTATACTTCTTTGAACATGTCACAGGCCGGCCCATGCCCAATGAAAATCTAACATCTGACAGCCTTGTCCAAATTGATGAAAGACTCAGCCTGGCAGTACACAATGCAAAGGATAAAGTTTCGACACCTCCAACTTTATCCTTTGCATTGTGTACTGCCAGGCTGAGTCTTTCGACGAAGAAGTGAAGTTAAGTGACATGTGGTGTATGGTGACCCATACTCGGAATTTGTGCTCTGCATTTAACCCATCCAAGTGCACACACACAGCAGTGAACACACACACACCGTGAACACACACCCGGAGCAGTGGGCAGCCATTGCTGCGGCGCCCGGGGAGCAGTTGGGGGTACGGTGCCTTGCTCAAGGGTCTCACCTCAGTCGTGGTATTGAGGGTGGGGAGAGCGCTGGACATTCACTCCCCTCACCGACAATTCCTGCCGGACCTGAGACTCGAACCCATGACCTTTGGGTTACAAGTCCGACTCTCTATCCATTAGGCCACGACTGCCTCGCAAAGACATAAACATACAGCCACTGATAAATACAGTAGTGTCCTGCCAATACTAAATAGGGGCAGTTTTAAGAACAGTTAGGAGTTATTTGATTAAAATATTTTCCTTGGCAAGATACGTTTCCCTTTTCCCTTTTGTGTGATTGCAGGTGTTCCAGTACTCCAGCGGATTACCAAAGACATCCAAAGCCTAGACGCACTGCACTGGCCACCTAGCTGAACGTGCCTGAATGTCCACAGAAAACAACACTATCTGCCACTTCCTCAAGATTACAAAGTCAAAATAAGAAAGGACTCAAGCATTCAGGAGGATGCAGTCTTCATCATGAACACTTATTCTGTCATTACATTAAGTCATGGAACCTGTATGTAGCATGCAGTATACATGATTTATGAAAGTTTGTTTTATGATTAAAAATGATCAAAGGGGGGATTGAAAGATTGTGTATTTTCATTATCTTTAGTTAGATGCATTTACATTGTGATTGTGACTCAGATGCAATCAACTCTGTGTTTGTAAAGGTGTGAACCAAATGGCCCATGCAGACATATGGCCCACAGAAACTGACGGGTGTGAATGACAAAGAAACAGCATTGCTCAGAGTAGATTTCAGGGTAGATTGATCTCCTGTGGGAGGTCCTTACAGTGTTCTATTGTTTGTAGCCCATTTGTCTTTATGTATAAAGTTCTGTCCCACAGACAGAATTTTGGGTTAAGATGTTTTGAAGGCCGACACACTGACATTGCTGCTGAAGAACTGTGCTACACTACTACCTTCAATAAAATCTTCTCCCCATAAGAACTCTGATCAAGCTTACTTATTTTATGTATTACAGCAAAATCTAACAGTCTCTAAATTATTTTCTAATTCCTTCCACAATCGTAGAAGGAATGTTGTTCTACACCCGTAAGACCTTCGTTCATCTTCGGAACACAAGTTAAGATATTGTTGATGATATCCAATGGCTCAGTGATGTCTCTATTGAGAGCAAAGCCATTGAAACTCTTAAGATCCACATAAGTACTAAAAACATATTTGAAAGTTCATGTGAGTTCAGTGGTTCTATCTTAGTGGTTCTATCTTAGGGGCAGTTGTGGCTGGGGCAGTCGTGGCCTAATGGATAGAGAGTCGGACTTGTAACCCAAAGGTCATGGGTTCGAGTCTCAGGTCCGGCAGGGATTGTCGGTGAGGGGAGTGAATGTCCAGCGCTCCCCCCAACCTCAATACCACGACTGAGGTGAGACCCTTGAGCAAGGCACCGTACCCCCAACTGCTCCCCGGGCGCCGCAGCAATGGCTGCCCACTGCTCCGGGTGTGTGTTCACGGTGTGTGTGTTCACTGCTGTGTGTGTGCACTTGGATGGGTTAAATGCAGAGCACAAATTCCGAGTATGGGTCACCATACTTGGCCACATGTCACTTCACTTCACTTCACTTAATATTATAATGTGAGAAGAATACTTTTTGTGCACCAAAAAACAAAATAACAACTTTTCAACAGGATGTGTGGCTGTATTTCCAGCCTGTTTTGTTCTGCTTAAAGGGGTCATGAACTGCATTGTTTTATTGTTCTATGTTTCCTGGGGTGCACTTATAATGTTAATATGATTTTTACATCAAAATTGTCATAATTTAGAAATAAAAGGCATTTTTTTACCCTGATTTTAGCCCTCTGATTTGAAAACTGTTTTAAGAGGAGTGTCTGCCCCTTAAAGCAGATAACATCTTTGCATATGAAATACTCTCTAGGTGAAACTCTCGAAAACTTTTAGCATGTTTTTACTGTTCCAGCTCTCAGGGTTAACTAAATGTGTTGATTATAGCATAACACTTAAATCTATGGAATTATATTTAGATCGTGGCAGTGATGAACATTGAGCACATAAATGCAGTGATCTCATCATTGTAACTCAACTTCTGCACACTAATGAATTCTTTCTAACAACTAACAGTGCAAACACAATGTAAATAAGAGATTTGTTGAATATAATGGGAGTTATGGCAAGAGTCCTGTTTACACTGTCCTGTCCTGTTCACTCACACTGTTTGACTGACAGCTCCAGCACACGCTGTTTGATTGACAGCTCAGACATTGTAAAAATTCTATATATGATTTAATCAGTTAAAATAGAATTATTTTAATTTTAATTATTTTAAATTATTTCTATCTAAGAAAAACTAGGGCTGGATGATTTATCGTGATAAAATCACATGTGATTTGGCAAAGGCTGCGATTATTAAATGCGCAGAGCTTTATGGCTCTGTGATCAGTAGTAAATGCTTCTCCATCTGAAAGCCAGAGGGCGCTAATTTGCAGAAACTTAAAATATGCCCTGCAGCAGAAGATAACACACAGCATATCGCTATAGCTGAATAAACAGAAGTGCTGAATTGCACTGAAATGCAATTGATTTACTAAAGAATCCACAATGGAATGTACTGAATACAAATAAATAAAGCTCAAATGAGACATCCACATTGTTGAAAATAAATAACCATATTCCTATCATTACAATTCTTTGAAAGGAAACATTATTCTTAGTCCTGTATTACTCTATTCTTTCTAGCACGTGATGAACATTTTGGTGACAGTGCCGACTGGTCAACCTTAATAATCAATTTTATCACAGTATAAAAATTGATTACAACTTTTAGACCATAGTAAACTATTTGTAAAATCATCACTAGGGACACTCTGTTCTATTCTATTTATATGTATAAGATCTATACTGTTGTTGTTGGCCCTGCAGTTGCTGCTTGCTGTTATATATTCTCGTTTCCATGGACAGTGATTGTTATTAATGCTAATGAACTATGCACATTATTGGCTAACACCTTATAATAAGTATACAGTAATAAAAGTACTTACAAATAATTTCCAAACTATTAGTTTAGAGTTTATTCATTGTTAATATATTGTAGCCTTTACATTGTTCATTTATTAATAGGCTATATACATATACTGAGTTCTCCATTCATTGTCACTGTAATTAACCAAAATATTATTATTTAATTTGCTCATATGTAAAGAGTTAAATGTTTATTTATGCTATAATGTATTTAAAGGGTAACTTCCAGTAATTATAGTGTAACTATATAGTAAGTTTGTGTAAATATAGGGGAATAATATGCAAAGTCTTGGGAATAAAGGGGTAACAAATTATCTTAAATTTGGGAGCAATTTAGCAAGATCATACATTGCACACCTTTTTGTAATAACAGTGCACAAATACATAAAGGGCCCTATTTTAATTATCTAAGCACATGGTCTAAAGCACACGATGCAATTAGGGTGTGTCCGAATCCACTTTTGCTATATTAAGAATGGGAAAAATGGTCTGTGTGCCCAGCGCTGTTACGGTAGCTGGTGTAGAGACGAGGCAGATACGGATTTCCACAATACTATAGAGTACTTTAATAAACAAAGGCAGGGAACACCAAACATACACTTAACACAACAGAGAACGGACAAGGAGTGAAGGGAGTGAGTCCATTATAAAGGAAGTGATGATGATCAGGAGCAGGTGCAGGTGATCCGTGATGATGAGGAGATGACGAGGGAAGTGAGTGCAGGTGTGGAAACAGGAGGATCATGGGAGATGGAGTCCAGGAGACGAGGGAACTGTGACAGCCGCATTGCCTAAAGAGTTTGTCCCTATTCTCTTAATGAGTCATGGGTGTGTTTTAGGCGGAACGTGCAATAAAGACCAGAGTCTCATCTCATATTTCCTTTAAAAGCCAGTTGCACTCACGCCATGGCGTATTATTACACACAATAATAATGTTTTACAATGTAAACCTTTTATTTTTAATATTTGGCATGTTTGTGTGCTGCTGTGCTTCCCTGTGTGTATAATAAGCAGAATGCACACGCGTTGTGTACCCCCATATTGGCGCATATTACTAAAATGCTCTTAAAAATTTTTCAAAACAAATATTGCGTCATTGACTTTAGACAAGGTTTCAGTTTCAGTCTATTTCAGTTGCCTCGAAATAGTAATGTGCCAACAACGCGCCTTAATACACCTCGTTTTCAGACCTGCACATCCATGGGCGCACAAATGGGTGAAAATGTATTTGCAATTTCAACAACGTGGCACAGGATGTGGAAACAATAACTGCGCCGGACTGACACCAGTGTTAATTTTGGCAGCCATTCTTGATTTAGTCTTAGTCTTTATCGTCAGACAAAAATGCTCCCTAGTCTTAGTCACACTTTAGTCATTTTAGTCTTTCATATTTCAGTCTAGTTTTAGTCGACAAAAAGTCATCACATTTTTGTCAAGTCTTAGTCATTACTTTTAGTCAAACTACAGCTACCAACATTAATTTTGATAGCTATTTTATATGTAGCCTTTAGACAAAATAGTCATTATCATTTTTCTCTTTAGACCAATTCATTCAAGCTTATTAAAAATTTGAATCAAGGTAACAGGCTGTATTGACATTGCACTCTTAGCAGTAGCACTTGTGCAATTCTACATATCCTCTTTCAGTGGTTCTCAAACTTTTTAGAATGTCGTTCCCCCTGTGGGACTTAACATCCTTCTGTGTACCCTCTCTTTTCCACTTAGACTGCAGTTACATATTTCCATTAACCTACTGAGACCCTGCGACCTCATATGAAGACATTACATTTTTGCCTCTTGACACAATGAAAGTCAATTTTGTAAATCTTAGACCTGTTGGCCACATTTAGGGACACTGCCCACACCTTCTTGTGGTGATATCACAACATTACACCACTGTCAGTGAGAAAAAAATGGCTGGAATATCAGCAAAAAACTTCTACCCCAGTTCCCGAAAGAAAAATGACCCAGGTAAAAAATCTATTCAAATTATATGTATGAAACAAATTTATTTATGTACAATACTGTCTCTATCATCATATGGGGATTAAAATTTGACATATTTTAGTAATAGTAGCACTCTAGGACATCAGTAAATGTGAAGCACTCGTTTGAGGACATTGGGACTATATAACGTTATTTTTTCTACCATGTGGTTAGCTAAACATGGGAATATTTAGATGGATCGCATTAGCATTGAAAAAACAACAACATTTGTCTGTGTGTGTGTGTGTGTGTGTGTGAGCAGAGTAAATCATGGTAAATCATAGTAAATAATACTACAATATGGTTTATCAAGGTGAATCATGCTAGAATCCTGGTAAATCATTCTAGTAAATATCGGATATCAGCAGATAGGCCTACTCAAACCCCAGCTGGATCTCTAATTTTTTTTACGTTATTACCGCAAAACTTTTATTGTCAAGAGCAGAACAATTGCTCATGGCAATTGCAAACAACTCTGAGGTGGAGGACCTCTCAGATGGGGAAGATAATGATCCTGCTGTGGACGAAGTCATTTTACAAGATGTTGACCTCATGGATGAGCATCCTGATTTTTCGCCACCTGATTCATCAGGAGATGATTCCGGTGAAGAGTACACACCACCTGATGCAGCTGAAGATACTGACTCTGAGAATGAAAGTCAGCCAAATCATCCACAAGTGCACAGACGTGGACGTAAACAACAGCATATTGAGAATGATGAGCTGGATGAGGAAGATCAGAGACATGGAGAGCCCAGACCAGAACCAAGGAATGCTGGACGTGGAGAACGCTGGAGGTCTGCTCCATTTAGACCAAATTTGGTCCAGTTTCAGGATGGAGATGATGGACTGAAAGATGAGCGAACAGGTTGGCAGCCACTGGATTATGTGGAGCAGTACATTGACTCAGACCTGATGAAACTCATTGCTGACTGCACAAATGCCATGTCACTGGGTAATAGTGGGAGATCTCTCTCAACTTCGGTAGATGAGATTTATCACTTTTTTGGAGCAGCAATCTTGATGTCTTGCGTGCCTTATCCACAGATAAGGATGTTTTGGTCCAATGCCCTACAAATCCCCGCCATTAGTAACACAATGTCACGTGATCGCTTCTTCAAACTTAGGAGCCATCTGAAAGTAGTTATTGACTATGATGTATCAGAAGATAAGAGGGAAACCGACAAATTCTGGAAGGTGAGGCCTTTTATGGACCGTATACTTACCGGCTGCCGCCTTCAGGTTCGTCCAGAATGCGTCTCAATAGACGAGCAGATGATCCCGTTTACAGGGGCCTGTCCATTCCGACAATACGTGCCACTAAAGCCAAATCCAGTGGGAATGAAGAACTTTGTGCTGGCATCTGTGGATGGACTCGTGCTAGACTTTGAAGTCTATCAAGGTTCAAAAACCCTGGCTTCGAAGGTTCAGGACTCAGATGGATTGGGTCTAGGAACACTAGTCATCAAACGTCTTTCCGAAACCCTCACTGCTGGCACACAAGTGTATTGTGATCGCTTCTTTACCACCATACAAGCAGTTGACCACATGCTGAAGGATGATATTTATCTTACTGGTACAGTGATGAAGGGCCGAGTCAAACAAGCAATGAACAAGTTACCCGATGACAAAACCCTGAAACACCAAGGGAGAGGTGCCGTCTCCACAGTAACCAGGGCAGATGGGAAACTATGCGTGGTCAAGTGGTACGACAACAAGCCAGTTGTGATGCTCTCCACTGTTCACTCAGAGCAGCCAGAAGATACTTGCCAGCGGTGGTCCAAGAAGGGAAAAAAGTATGTGACCGTGACAAGACCAAGCATCGTGCGCGAGTACAACTCAAAGATGGGAGGTGTAGACATGTCAGATAGAATGATGAGCTACTACCGAATGTCTGTGCGGACGAAGAAGTGGACAATTCGCATGCTGATGCATTTCATGGATCTTGCCCTTGCCAACAGCTGGCTGCTGTATCGCAGAGATAACCAGGAAAATGGCACCCCAAGGAAATCTATCATGAAGTTTCTTGAGTTTCGCATGGTAGTGGCTCAGGTATTCCTCAGCAAGTGTGATGTTCTTCATGAAGGTGCTCATGTCATAGAAGAAGAGAATGAGAACGGACACCTTCCACCACCAGGCAAAAAATCTCGGGTCGCTCCAATCCCCCATATCTCAGTCCGTTCCAGTGATGCTCATCTCCCGGAGATGGTGGCCTTGAAAAACCCCATGCGTTGCAGAGCACAAGGCTGCACTGGGAAATCCCGTGTGCGATGCATGACATGCAATGTGCATCTGTGCTTGCAAAGTGAACGAAACTGCTTTGCAGCATTTCACACTGGCCAATAGGGGCTATTCCAGACAGACTGGAAAGATAGAGGCGGCTAGTTAGAATAAAAGCCACAGTTCAAAGGCTGCTCTGCTGAATTCAACTGTTTGTTACTGTTACAGTTTGCACTTTAGCTGTTTTATTAGCCATGTTTCAGGCTGTTTACACTTTAGCCATGTTTCAGGCTGTTTAAATTTTATGTAGGCTTTACACTCTGATGTTTACATTTTAAAATAAACTGAAAATGTGTCAAATTAACTTTTTGTACCAATGGAGTCTATGTGTGTCATACAGTAAGATAGACCCACTGTACTCGTATGAGGACATTCATTTTTGAGAGAACTACTTATTGTATTAAGCTGAAATTTTGAATTTTGACTAATTAGGACCTTCTGGCCCCAACAGCAAATAATATTTCAAAAAGTTATGATAGACCCACTGTCCTCACATGAGGACATCTTTTTCTGCAAAAACTACTTCCTGTACAAAAACAAATTTTAGGTATTATACTTATTAGGTCCTACATATCCCAAATAGCAAGAACAATTATAAAATGCACACCAGGCAAACTCTCGGGTCTCAGGAGGTTAAGGGACCATATTTTTACCTTTATAAATACCTTTGTAAAATAAATAATGCCTTAAATAAAAAATAAAAAAATAAAATAAATACAATGATGATAAAAACAAAGTGATACTTTTAAATATTACATTAAATCCACCAGTAAGTGGCGGTAAGTCCCTGTTTTTATAAGTGAATCATCGAGTCATTCATTCTTTCAGTATCAAAGCAAGCGTTTGTAGTTCGTTCAAAGCCACAGATTCGTTCACAAACACAGCTTGTGTGCTGCAGTTCGGCTGTGGCTTTAGTTGCAAAATAGAGCAAAAATACTGACAATACTGTTAATCACTTAATATCACCCTTTTGTTAGTTGAACTGTTGTATAAATATTCGGGATATTATATATTATATTCGGGCAATATTCTTGCTGGTATAATATGATCAACATTAAAAAAAAGTAACTCACAGAAGGGTATGTTTTTGTATCAAAGTGAGTTTTAATCTTAAATCTACATGCAGTCTGTGTCTATATTTGTTGTTCATGCTAATAAGTGGTAAATCCACACTTTCACAAAGGTAACGTTATATTGTCGAGAATAGCACTAATGTAGCGCCATGCTGGCTTGTGTGGATGCAGTTAGTTTTAACCGCGAAAGATGAGGTAATCTGATTGAATATCGTGTATATATGACATTTTACCTCCTAGAAATCCATGTTCAGTTTTCATGTTATTTTAAGGTGGAGTAGAATAAAATGAACGGCATTTTTCACGTACGTCAGTTTGAGAAACACTGCTGGATATAAGTCTGCACTTTGGTCCCAGATTTAGTCATTAAACGAGCAGCGCAATATAGACACTTTAATTTAAGTAGAAATCTTAAATGAAGAGCGATAAAATCCGTGTATCATTCGTTCACTCATTTTTCTATATAAAACCAAAAAATCAAAAAAACAAAAAAAACAAAAGTTTTTTTTTATTTTCCTTTTTAAATCCAAAATGAAAAAAAACGGAAAACGACTCATTTTTCGATTTTGTGCTCAAATTAAAAATGGAAAAAATGGATAACGAGCCCTCAAATTACATTTTGGTTTTCTCATTGGATGCAAGTGGCTTACCGGAAGTGATCGTTACTCACGCGGGGAAAGCGTCAAAGCGAGTGACATGGCCGGACTGTAGTTAACAATACATATACTAAAATTCAATAGTTAGAAAAATATGAGACGAAATAATTGTGGCGTGCACAGTTCATGCAGAGTAACACTTAACACTATTGCAGAGACCCTGAATTTGTTTTGGTGAAATCACAAAATAAAATGTACACAAATGTGTTTGTATTCTTGATAAACTATCACAGATTACCGTCTTTGGTTTTTATGAAATTGAAGGGAAAAAAACAAACATATACGAGAATTCAGCCACCAGCCCATAGAGGCTCAACAGCCCTTCGAATTATAAGAAATTTGATCTGTCAATAAAATAAAATCAATGTATAATTGAAATTGATTTTTGTGCATCATGTTATTTTTTTCTGCAATCGTTATTGCACATATTTCAGAAAACACCTTGTTGGCAGAGGCCACTTACAGTAGCTCCAACCACCAATGTCTGGTTAGCGTAGACAACACTAAAAAGATACAACAATCTACCTAAAGTTTCAGCTGGCATATGGTGTAGGACATGAAGCAATAGATGTTATTCTTTGCAACAAGAGACCCGAGTTCAAATCTGCCTTATGCTGAACTCATTCTCCTCTCTTTTCCTATCATATAATACATTTAAAAGACATTATTTTTTTTATTAAAATGAAGGAAATATTTAAAAATGTAAATAAAGGTCCTCAAGGGTATTCAAGCGAAGTAGCGAACCCAACCCCGTGCACCATAGGCACCGATTTATGTTTCTGCCAGTAGGTGCCCAGTGCCCCATATCCCCCCTTTTACATCCATATTGTATTATAGATAAATCTGCATTTAGTTTCTGTGTTCACTAATGGTCTCGTGGTAGAATTTTTGTTAATAGAGTCAGAGGTCCAGGCATGATCTAATTATCAGTGGTTCGAATCTGCCCTCATATAGTTTTTTTCCTCATAGTTTTTCCTCAAGTTCAAAGAAGTTAATTATGTTTGTATATCAAGAGCAGGACATCTTTGTGTGCATTTTGTTAGTGATTTCCCTGGAAAGAAGAGTCGAGCGATAGATTGACACGCATGTCTGAAGAATAACTTACACAAGCCACAACGTTCCTCAGCATAATTTCAAAAACAACACATTTCAGTGCTAGTTCGCTTCTTATTTAACTCAAATCAACATCAACTCAACTGGATGTTTCATTTGCAAGATATCCGTGCAGCAAGATGACAATTTCGACCCAAAATCACATTCTTTTCAAGAGTGTTGTTGCAAGTCATGTTCTCGCCAGTGATGCGCGGGTCAATGTATAAACAACCCGCACCCGACCGACGTTTTCAACTAACCCGCCCGCAACTCGGACCGCAAAAAAAAGAGAAGAAAATATTGTACCCGACCCGCATTTTTTAAAAGTAGTAAATGCTCATCGTAGCGTCATTGGGCCATAGACGTAGGAACTAGGGGTGCCGGGGGGTGCCTTAGTAGCGCAAACTGTTCTTTTTCTGAATGCTGTATGATATAGCCTAGTGTTATGTAATAAAGGCTTGATTTATTCATTTATTTCGTTTCATTTTCTTAACAATTAAGATGCTGCATGTGTTTATCCAGTCTAATCGAAGTGTGCGTCTCTCCCCCGACTTTCCCAACAAAAATCCCGCCCCCTCTCAGAAAATACATAAAACTGACATTGCTGAGCTATATGCGTTTAAAATGTGTAAATAGCATCACAAGAAGTACACATGACAAAGCCAGCACTTTGGTCATCATCTTTAATTATTTCGGCAAATGTCTCCCACACTTTGCTCTTTCTATTTGTGTATTTGCGGAGCTTCCACTCCCCAGTCTTCACGCCAGTTATTCAGCCAATAAAGTGTAGGCCTATGTATTTCATAGAAAATTGTGTCTAGTACTATATAAATTACAAAGGTTTAATTGGCATCTTTATTTGAAACGACCCGACCGACCGCGACCCGAATATCATTAAAAATATTTTTGGATTACTCGTAACCGCGGGTGACCGCAGGCACCCGCTCATTTTGGATCAACCCGCGCATCACTGGTTCTCGCTAATATCTGATGCGAGGAAAGTTTGAGCACACGCAAATATCGCTATAGAAACAGCCTTAAATAAACTATAAAAAAGGGTGAAGATCGTGTTTGAAAGCTCCAGTTTATTTTTTATTGGTTAAAATCATTGAAGAAATGGAGA
Organism: Anabarilius grahami; assembly: GCA_003731715.1. NCBI lineage: Eukaryota > Metazoa > Chordata > Actinopteri > Cypriniformes > Xenocyprididae > Anabarilius > Anabarilius grahami. Next base: position 1,036,775 of record RJVU01019022.1, read on the forward strand.
ATATCTCGTATTTTCCGTGGATGCTCGACCATTTGGGCAATCGGCGAAAACAGGCAAAACAATAAATGTGGCCGTTTCTATATTTAGAGGTGTGTTTTTTTTTAAATCATGCAACGAAAAGGACAGTCTAAAGGCCCTTTCACACCGGACGCGTAACGGAAAAGCGAAACGAAAAAGCGAATAGTTTGCATGCGAATAGTTCGCGTCAAAACCATTCACATCAGCCGCGACGCGAATTTGCGACGTTTGTGCTCTGAAAGATTCCAAAACATTTGCGGCGACAGCTGAATGAAAAATATATATAGGCTATATTTCAACAAAATAATCTTCATCCTGTTGGAAAGGTTGGTCAGTTTAACTGCTCAGGACAAACAACATGGACACTTCATCATCCAGTGAAGATGAGCTTTTCATTTTTTTCAAAGACCGAAAATAAGTTTTTGGGTGCACCCAGTCTTAACAACAACACATTCACTTTCCATAGTCACGGACACAATTAGGTTTAAAAAAATGAACAAGTTTTACCTCAAAAGGTATGTTGTCTATAACCTACAGCGACTTGCATGTACTCCCACGTACTCTCGTGAGAAATGCGATACCTGTCAAAGGTTACTGTTGATTGAATAGCTATAGCTATTTGGGAGCACTATAGTGACATCTACTGGACATTTCGTTTACAGAAAAGAAACGCACTCACATATACTGTGAGTATCCCAGGCTATATAGGCTTGTATAAGATAAGAAAACCTTTATTTGTCCCACAGTGGGGAAATTGTATGCCTATGGACTACAGATAGAAGTTTAACTACCAGACATAGTTTGAATAAACATTCACAAGGTATTTAGTTTTCTATTGTAAATGCGTCGACACACAAGCTATCATATGATCCGTCATTGTTGCTGTGACGTCACCTTTGTTTCCTTGTATTTGATTGGTTGAAGCCTTTTCTGTCGCCTCGAAAGTGAAAAAAAATCGACATCGAAGCGAAAAAAATAAACGTCGTTTTTTCGCAGCAGCACATTCGCGTTCGGTGTGGAAGCAGTCATTACACAAACAGCTGATCAAAAAATAAAACCATCGCGTGAATAATTTGCGCGTCAAAATCGCGTTCAGTGTGAAAGGACCTTAACCTCCACTCCAAACTCCAAACCTTACTGTGACGTGAGCAAATCAGGTCCTGCAGAGACCTTGTGCGCATTGCCTGTTTTATCCAATGTGTGGCACCAATAACTCTGCTTACATCCAGTCACGCAATCCCATCGGCGCAACTAATGTTACCTTAATTTTTGTGCCGGCGCGGGAATAAATGCTGCATTTTTGTCTCCACTCGCAGGTAATATCTTTATTAACTTAATTGTTTTTCTTACAGCATTGTTTAAATCAAAAATGGCGGCGACCTTCGTTTACATCAAAGACAGGACAACAACGATCCACAAATATGCACACAGAATGTAATGCGCAAAAAAACTGATGAAGAAGAAGAAGAAAAATCCACAACACGGTATGCAATTACCGGGAAATGTTTTGTATTTTTGATTTTTAAATTGTCTCCATCGTCAATCGTCTCTAAATCGTCTTTAAATCGTCTCTCAATCGTCTTTAAATCTTGTGTGTGGAAGACTTGCAATGCAATGATATTAATTAGTTGATTAATTGTTGATGTTGTGTTTTATACAGAGATTTATAGGATAATGATGTTTTGAGTTGTCTTGCAGGGTATTATGGGCTTTGTATTTATTTATTTATTTATTTAATTTCAATGGAATAAATGTATTTACTTTAAATGGAATAAGTTTAAATGATTTAATTATTTAATATTTTACTATGTTATAGAACCTAATGATACTTTTAGAAAAAGTACAAATGTTATTTACAACAGAAACTGGAAAATAGAGGGGGACCAATTAATATTGATTGTCTGTGATAAATTCATTTTTGTGAGTGTGACATATTTACATGATACACTATAACTAACAGCCTTAAAAAAAATAAAAATAATTGTCATAGCTTAATGTAAAATGATAGCTGGAAGCCATAATCATGATACCATATGTATGTTATATTTCAAATCATTGCAACTCATATTTACAAGTAAAGCATTTAAATTTAGGGTTGAATTTTTAAAGGTGCCCAAGAATGCTTTTTCACAAGATGTAATATAAGTCTAAGGTGTCCCCTGAATGTGTCTGTGATGTTTCAGCTCAAAATACCCCATAGATTTTTTTTAATTAATTTTTTTAACTGCCTATTTTGGGGCATCATTAACAATGCACTGATTTATACTCTGCGCCGCCCCTTTAAATCGCGTGCTCCCCGCCCATCGAGCTCTTGACTCTATAATACAGCGCATTTACAAAGTTCACACAGCTAATATAACCCTCAAATGGATCTTTACAAGATGTTCGTCATGCATACTGCATGCATGCTTCGACTTATGTGAGTAAAGTATTTATTTGGATGTTAACACTTTATTCTGAGTGAATTTGAGGCTTTGGCTAACGGTTAATGCTACACTGTTGGAGAGATTTATAAAGAATGAAGTTGTGTTTATGAATTATACAGACTGCAAGTGTTTAAAAATGAAAATAGCGATGGCTCTTGTCTCCGTGAATACAGTAAGAAACGATGGTAACTTTAACCACATTTAACAGTACATTAGCAACATGCTAACGAAACATTTAGAAAGACAATTTACAAATATCACTAAAAATATCATGATGTCATGGATCATGTCAGTTATTATTGCTCCATCTGCCATTTTTCGCTATTGTCCTTGCTTGCTTACCTAGTCTGATGATTCAGCTGTGCACAGATCCAGACGTTAATACTGGCTTTAATGCCTTGAACATGGGCTGGCATATGCAAATATTGGGGGCGTACATATTAATGATCCCGACTGTTACGTAACAGTCGGTGTTATGTTGAGATTCGCCTGTTCTTCAGAGGTCTTTTAAACAAATGAGATTTATATAAGAAGGAGGAAACAATGGAGTTTGAGACTCACTGAATGTCATTTCCATGTACTGAACTCTTGTTATTCAACTATGCCAAGGTAAATAAAATTTTTGAATCAAGGGCACCTTTAAAGTAAAGTGATGTACATGTAATTCTAAATTATGGTCCATTTCAGTTCATTTTTTATAATATTGGCTGTCACATGTTATTTCAATTTACAGTTAAAATATGTTACACAATGATATAAACTGTATTTCAGTTTACAGTCAAAACATGCTTTCCTAAGTAATGGGTTTACATGTTATGTATATCTATAGTCAAAACTGGTTTAGTTAAGTAACTGTTTAACCATGTATTTTTACATCTACAGTTAAAACATGTTTCATGAAATAAGGGTTCAAACATGTTATTTACATTTTCAGTCAAAGAATGGTATTTAATTTACTGGTCTATGCATGTTTCTTAATTACACAGACAAAACATGTCATTTCAGATTTCACTTTAAGCATTTTTTTGGATTGTATAGTCAATGTACCATTTCCCATTTCGCTGTGTAAACACGTTACTTCAGTTCATGGTTTATCACCGTTATTCCCGTTAATGGCAAACGTTTGGCACTCTGTGCTGCCATGCATTTGTTTTACGTGTTTTTGCATTGGACTACATTTTCTTACAATGTATTTTTCTTACAAACATTTATCGTTTCACTTTAGATGACATCGATACATCCATTGGGGTCGTATGGATTACTGTAATTATTACTGTATGTGCTGTTTGATGCTTCAACTTTTAGGAACATGTGATCTTGCATCATAAAGCGTTCCCAAAGATTATTTATTTTTCTAAAAACCTTTGTTTGTGTTCATCAGAAGAAGGAAAGTCATATACATCTCAGATGGTATGAGGGTAAATGGTGAGTAAATGGTGAGGACATTTCTGGGTGTACTGTATTTAATTATAATACATACAGAATTTAAACAAAGAAAAAAGAAAAAGAGGAACACGAGGAGGAGGAAGCCAAGAAAGAGAAACGAATAAGAAGTGTTGTTTTGAAATAAGTTGTTTTTCAAATAAATGTTTCTAAGTGATATCAGATTGTGTATACATGTGTCTTTGTTGTACTTACCCTGTAACTACATAAAAACAAGAGGGTAAAAAGCACCACTTTAATTTACAGCCCACAATGTCATATTAACCCTGTAACTACATGAAATAAGAGTGAATTTCCCCAGAATAAAAAATGCAATATTTGCTTTGAAAAAACGTAATCAGTGCACTTTTGCAATAAAAACAAAATACTGTGTAAATGCACTGATATGTAGCCTACCCCGTGAATTTTAAAAAGCCTTTATATATTTGAACACTATTAATACAAAAAGGTGTGAAGTGTATGTTCTCTCTAAATTGCTCTCAAACGTAAGATCGATGTCTATCATAATAGTATTAGTACCCCTTAGACCTAAAATACTTACAGTATAAATAATTTGTTATTTTCCTGGTTGTTACCCCTTTGTTAAGACTTTACATATTGTTCCTCTATACTTACACAAACATACTGTATAGGTACACTATAATTACAGAGTTACGCTGTAAATACATTGTAATTACGCAGTACTTTCCGGGCTGTAAGCTAAAATGTTACCCTATAAACTAATAATTTGTTAATAATTTGTAAGCGCTTACTTAAGTAATGTATACTTCAACACTGCATGTGAGCTGCGTAATTATGAAGGTTGAACATGTTCAGTTGATGAAAACCAACACCAGCCACTGTCAAAAGGGGGAAAACACAATGATCCAACCAGACCCAACGAACGTGTCTGTTGGTGTCGGTCAGAATCTGTCAGTGCAGTGTGAGGAAACATGACTGTTGTACCTTGTTCTACTGTGTGCTTCTCTGGCTCTCTCTCTGAGGCTTTTTGTTTCACTGTGTGGAGAAAGAAAAGGAGAGAAGTCAAAAATTAAAGTCAAAATATACAGATAAACTGAAGAAAAGACTAAAGCATGACTGCCCATTAGCAATAATGCCATAAAACAAACTTCATTAGTTGTGTCTCAGTAAGCACTGTTATATTGATACCGTTTCCTGCAGAGTTGTAGATGTTCACTGGGCCTGTGAAGGTGTTTCCAGAAAGTAAATGAGCATTTACAGTTGCTCCTGTTTCAGCGTTCACATCAACACCGACTCCAGATTGAGCGCTGCTGCTCATCTGGACTAGAATAGAGAGATTAATGACATTTCTTAAATGACAAATGTAATATTTTACACTGATATTCTTTCCTTTATTACCTTCCTTGTGTTTCAGCTTTTCTTCTTCCTGCTCATCTGGTGTGTCACAGTGCGGTTCAGCAGATGCCATCGTCTTTCACTGACTCACTGCTGTTGGACACGAAGAAAAAGGTCCACTTTTACCAGGAACTTTCAAATTCATTAATGATGGAACAGTATTGAATAACTACACAGGAACAAATAAGTAATGCATTATTAACACTCTAATAACTACAGTTAACTAAAAAGAAACTCTGATGAATGAATTAGTAAGTAATAGTGCTCAGTTGAAGGTGGTAGTTCACTATTAGCTTTTTTTATTAACTACCGTTTTTTTTTACCTTCTAGATAACTACTAAGAACTACTATATACAGGTTCATAATTAATGTGAATAATGCATAATGTATAATTAACTAAATATTATTAATTGTGCTTGCCAAAGGCAAAGCATCATTATTGTTCTCTTGCATACTTATTAAGTTGGCTTGGGAAAGCCAACTTACTGTAATGCTATTTTCTTCTGAGACTAAAATTTCTGACTCTAACTCCTCCTAGAGCTTTAACTCTACATACTCCAAACTTGGGTCAGACCTTCAAACTGTTCTGAATTAGTGTGCTATATCTTTTCTAACTGATCCAACTTACGTTTTTTCTAAAAATGACTATTAAATCTCAAAAAAATCCTATTGACTTTCATTGACAGAATGTTCAGATGATCCATCCACCCATCCATCCATCTCATTCAAAGTCATCTATCTATCTATCTATCTATCTATCTATCTATCTATCTATCTATCTATCTATCTATCTATCTATCTATCTAAACTCATTCAAACTTATAAACTCATCTAACTAAATCTATCTTAAGCCCTATTCGGACGGGACTAGTTTTCCAAACGACGTTTGGCTCTTCTTGTTGATTTATTTTTTTTATTTCTTCGCAGTGCACCAAACACATCTACATCCATTATCGGTGCGCAAAAAGCAGAAACTTGAATACCGGCGCGATAGCGAGATATTGTACGGTAGTTCACGTTGACCAAAACACACAAGAAAAAGCGTTTTGGAAAAAACATTTTCGGAAATCACAGACATTCGCATTCGGATGGGATTAGATTTCTCTGAGGACCGCCGAGTTTGACGAAAAACAGTAGGTAATTTGCTCTGGAATTTTTACAGAGGTCGTGTGAGAAAAAGACAGACATGGCAGATTCGGACGGGATTAAAATCTCAAAGTACGTCTGTGAAACAGAAATTTCTCTAACGTCCCCCTGTGAAACTAGTCCCGTCCGAATAGGGCTTAAGTCTATCTATCTATCTATCTACTAAACTAAAACTTTCAAACTGAAAACTTTTAAAACTGCTTCAAATGTTTTGGACCGGCTTTTTCAAGCCAACTTAAAGTTTGTCTCGTCTGTCTATCTATCTATCTATCTATCTATCTTACCCTATTTTACCATAGCAGCCAGCTACAACACCTTAGCAATTGCCTAGAAACACCCTAGCAATCGAGTGCAGAGTTTTGCCACTGCAAGCACCATTCACATATTCTATTATTATTATTATTAATAGCACTGTTTTCATCTATTTCACTAGTTTACTTTGAACTACACAGAACTACTTTGAACTTAAACAGCGTTGTGACATCTAGTGAGAAGTGTTTCAATTCGACACACACCTCTCATTTACAAACTACATATCACTCGAGGATTAAACTAGTTTTAAATCGGAGGAAGCCTCAACATTCCAAACAAGACTGATGAGGAAAACAGGAGAAACGTGCCATGAATGAAGTTAGAAGTCTTTTAAATCCCAAATCACCACACTAACACACAAACTTTTACCATGAATGAACTGTAGTAAATTACCATGGTTTGTGGAAATGTGGAATATTTATATTGAATACCTTGTTATAGCTATTTCTATAGCAATATATTTCACGTTTTTGTTAAGGTGTATTTTATCTGTGTTTAGGTGTTTTTATAGGTGTTTATAGTGTTTTTATAATATAATATCATTTGACAGTAGTAGCTGTGAGTAGCCATGTATGGTTTTATATCACAGTGAGACTTGGTTACCTAGTACCAAGTTTCATTTAAGCCTAATAATTAATCAAATATTTTTTACCAATAAGACCCCCCCCCACCACCACCACCATGAATGTATGTGTGATATCTTAGATATTGTTGCCATAGCAACAAGTCAAACTTTAATATTCTTGGGTATTTTTGAGGCTCTTAACTTGTTTAAACTTGTTTTAACTTGCTTCAAATTGCATGAAACTCGACACACACATAAATATTGTCATACAGTAGACATGGGCAAAGCCTTAGAAATGGGTGGGAGCAGGGGCTCTACAGCGCCACCTTTTGACAAAAGTGAGGGGGTTAGTATCACAGTTCCCTTCCGTGTTTGGACTCAATTTCCCATAATCCACCTTGGCTCAGTGTGCACCCTGTCACCTGACTCTAATCACACACACCTGCATTTGATTAGCGCTCGTCACTCACAGTATAAAAGACACACACTTGTTAATGGCTTTCTATTAGCATCTTACCTGTATGCTCCCCGCAAGGACCTCGTTGAGAACCTACCTGTTACTCTGTTCGTCTCTTGTCTTCTATGTGGAACTATTGTTAGATGTGCGTGAAGTCCCTCAGCCTTGTGTTGTGTGGAATACTACCTCCGATCGTCATTCATCCTCCTGCAACAACAAAGGACAGTATTATCATTCTATTCATCTCTATTCAACTGAAGACTTTCTATCTACTCACCTGCTTAAGTGTTGTTTTTTCTGGTTGTGAAAATAAACACTCACTTTTATGCATCCAGTGTCTCTGCCCTTCTGTGATTTGTAACAGAAGACCGGACCATAGCCGAAACACGCCAGAGTTACAACATGGATCTTTTCAGAGGCAAACATGAGAATCTTCCTTGTCCCTACTTCCCCGGCTGGCCAACCATCGTTCGCTTCAGCAGTGGACCGTCTTTGTGGGCTTCGGCAGGAAGGTCGCCCGCTGGAGAGGTACGTGGATGAATTTTTCCGAGCTTTCTTGCTTGGTGGGCTGGCTGGATGCCTCTCTTAATGCCTGTTTTCTGATAGGCCTGAACGAGGACACGATTCGTTTTAGTGAATCTGCATGTTTTTTTTCCCTAGTCGAAACTATTAATCTGGTTCTCTCCCTGAATGGTTCTGATTTTGAAATTGAAGAGGTTCAGAAAGAATCGTGTTTTCCTCGTCCGGTCCCCTCAGAAATACAGGCGGCCCGGCTAGTTCCTCAACCGCCGGTTTCCTCCGAATGCCCCTCCAGTGGGTACTCCCCTGGGGTCCAGCCTATTCCAATGACCAGACCGCCCAAGAAAAGAGCCATAGTGAAGCCAACAAGGCCAAAGAAAATGGCCGCTGATCACTCTGATTTACGTTACGTCCCTGGACTCATCCGAGAGCGGAGAGGATTGTTTTCCAGTGTGGAAGATCCACATCTGACTTCAGTACGAGCAGCTAGCATTCCAAAGCCTCCGCCGGTTGCAACGCTCTCAAGCATTAGGGCGTAGCAACCGGGGGGCTTGAGGGTGNCGGTTGCTATGCCCTCAAGCCCCCCGGTTGCTACTCATTCAAGTATGCACCCATGGGTGGGGAACTCATGGGCGGGGTTTCGTAGTTACTATGGCCTGCCAAGGCTCCGGATCTGCCCTGGAGACCTCCGTATCTGCCTGCAGTCCCCTCACTCACGGTGAGGTCTCCAGGGCACCCACCCTCCCCGGTTGTTCCATCTACGGCACGAGGTCGCGCCTACCGGGAGGGGGAGGTAATGTCACAGTTCCCTTCCGTGTTTGGACTCAGTATAACCGGCTCTCACTCAGTCATACTAATTTTCCGGTCTCGTTAATGGCTTCCCGTTAACAGCTTCCCATTAGCATCTTACCTGTATGCTCCCCGCAAGGACCTCGTTGGGAACCTACCTGTTACTCTGTTCGTCTCGTCTTCTATATGGAACTATTGTTAGATGTGCGTGAAGTCCCTCAGCCTTGTGTTGCGTGAAATACTACCTCCGATCGTCATTCATCATCCTGCAACAACAAAGGACAGTATTATCATTCTATTCATCTCTATTCAACTGAAGACCTTTTATCTACTCACCTGCTTAAGTGTTGTTTTATCTGGTTGTGAAAATAAACACTCACTTTTATGTATCCAGTGTCTCTGACCTTCTGTGATTGTAACGGTTAGTTCAACCTACAGTCACCAAACTCTGTACATGTATTGATCTCATTAAGCCGGAAAACTTTCTATTTTACAGTCATTAGCTCCGACCAACAGGAAGTCAGATATTTTGGTTTGAATGTGGAATTTAATAAACAAGCTTTTATTAAATAAAGCTGTGCACACACTTAACGATTGTAAGGCCAATTATGAATGTAAATTGATACTTGTGTAAGTTAGAATTAGGCAGATAACTGCTCGTTGGTTAAAATAATATTCAAATGTCATATACAGAATAAGGACTAGAAGGCATCAAATACCTATTTTTTTTAAACATAGTTGAGATCCACAGTTTTTACAAAACTTAGTTTTTAAACACTCTTTAAAAGTATAATTATATTCAGTGGGTACTTTGTTTGGATGCATATATTTAGACATTATTAAAAATGTTAAATCTTCTGAAGCAACTTACTGATAGGTCTCTCTCTCTTTAACCCCTTCACTGTTG
>RJVU01019022.1:1060797-1072650 GCA_003731715.1 Anabarilius grahami
TTATTTTATTTTATTTTATTTTATTTTATTTTATTTTATTTTATTTTATTTTATTTAAAGACAAAGCAAATATTTTATACTGGGAAAATAAGACCAAAAATCTAATCAACCGGATAATATCAATTTTGCCATTATCACTGTTTCTTTCCTTGAATCAAAGTTGAATTTGGTTTGCTTCAGCAGTTACAGGAATGTAAAGAATCCAAGCATGCACTGGCATCAAAGCTCTCTTTATCTTGTGATCTAAATATTGTAGCTTAATTATTCAGTTTGTTTGAGCCCATCATAATGTATGTACAGTAATATAAACACATGCCATGTGTGTTTGTCTGCTGCATATTTTACATCAAAGAGAAATTCAGCTCAGAAATATTTCACTAACTATGTATCATTTTAATTATGGTGTGGTAACATTCCATACTGTACATTTATATCAAGAATGTGTGTGTGTGTGTGTGTGTGTAATAGGATCAAGTGGAAGAGGGTTGTATCAGTCCAGCTTACAGAGCTTAAGATCTTCATTCAAATCCCACCATAATTAAGAGACGGAGAGAGAGAGAGAGAGAGAGATGACCGATGTAAAGCTTAGCAGAGAGACGCACTAGACTTTATATCAAGATTGTGGGAAGAGTCATCCGTCAGCTCCGGATCCAGGACAAATAGCAGGACAGTTCTGAATTGAGGCTTGTGGTTTCCTATGAACAGAGCTAAAACACTGAACTTCAGGGTCGCCAGGCCTGCCTAACAAAAACAGCTAAATCACAAAACTAGGCCAAAACCAGCCCGATACCAACCCAAAAAAATAAACACAGATGCCCTATTATGCCCGATTTTTAAAACTATTACAAGCATTAAATATTTACAAAGTACGACTGAGGCATGCTTTAGGGGTTTCTTGCATGGATAATATAAATAAATACATTAATATATTCTGTGCTGCTTTACTATTCCAGTCTGACTTCCTGCTGAACGTACATCGGTTTGTAACTAATTTGCATAATGTCCACAAACAGCGTCTCTTTGCCCCGCCCTCAATCACTGTAGTTGTATTTGTGTTGTTCATGTCGAGAAGACGCTGTTTTCTGCTGCCAAAGCAAATCCACGTTGATCAGATTGATACGGTAAAACTGATACTGTTCGTATCACTGTGAATCAAGTGCTGAAATTCAGATATGCTAATGAGCATTTGGTTTCTGTCCAATCAGAGCAGAGCAGGCTCTCAGGAAGGCGGGGTTTAGAGAGACCGAATCTTAGAACAAACCGTTTCAGACACTGTAGCAGAATGCTGCAATGATTATTATGAGACAATTAAACTGTCTTTTGACCTTGAATGCATGTAAACCTTTTGTAGCCATTCAAACAGCACTTTAAAACACGCATGCACTGTGAACAGGAGTAAATAGTGTTGGTGTAAATGCGTGCTGAAGGCTGATAACAGATGAAGCGGCGAGAGCTAATGCGACCGCTCTCAGTGTCACTGCATTGCTGCATGACTCATAAAGCAGGCGGGTGAAAGGTGTGTGTTCACACAGGGCTCTGGGACGCCAGCCAACGCTGTCTGGCGTGTGTGACAGGAAGTGACAAAATGAAGAAGAGGGAGGCTTAACATGCTGTTGTGTAGTAAAAAAGATTCTCGGATCAGGTTAAAGCATCTGCGTGGACTCATGCCCGCACACGCAAACCGCGACATCCAGCAGAAACAGTGAGGAAAACGACATCTGGAAGGAGTAAGAATTGAAGAACCACAACAGAGAGAGAGAATGGATGAATGTGTGCATGTTTGTGTATGTTACAGATGGCATCCAGTTTCTGCTATAATAAGACATAATAAGATGAGGTTTGGACCGGTCCTGTTTTTCTCTCCCACATTTTATCTCCTTTTCTGCAACAAGATCACTTTATTCAACTAGGATTGTAGCCTAAAGAAATCACAAATTCAAAACTTGTGAAAAAAAACAGACGCTGATGTAAAATGAGTAACATTAGGCTCACAATACATTAGGAGCTGCTAATAACAGATTGTCTGACTCCAGGGATAGAAATAGTCTTTTGAGACACACCCTGTGCCCTATAGATTTGTATTGTGGGTTTGTGACGTTATTTCGGCCTGCCGTGTAATCACGCTTTAGCCTCGAGACGTATAATGCAGACTGAACAGAATATCACAGTGAAATGTTCTGCTTTTGAAATGTATGTGAAAAATATAACAGCTCATTTAAATGTCCTACATGTGCTCTTGAACTCATGACTTGTAGATTAGTGTAAATTATGGCCTTTAATCTTTTGAATGTGGATATGAAATGTCCCTCAGCCCACAGCTAGGCTATATTATGCCCTTGGTGTTGTTTTTGGGCTCTACTAGAACAGGTTTTCCTGCTTGAATGTTGATTATTTTCCTCATATTCTCCATTGTTGCAGCTCCTCTCTTCCCAGTCTGTCAGTAACGCTCTGTTTAGTTCCTGTCTCTATGAAGCCCCTCCTTCTGAAAAGCACAATGTGCTCTGATTGGTCGGCTGGAGCAGTGTGTTGTGATTGGTGTTTGGGAAATGTCCCGCCCCTTACCATAACCGCCAGTTTCAACACACTACTAACTAACTCAACCAGGCCCCGCCCCTTTATTCTGCGTATAAATTATTTAAATGAGGAATATTGTGAAGAAAACTACAATTAAGTTCAGAAACAGAGACACTGAAATAGAGCATAACCTTTTTCATGCTCAAACAGCAACATTACACACTAAAGAAAGATGAACATGAGAAAAAAGCATCATAGGTCCTCTTTAATTGAATGGTTTTGTCTCTGAGCTGCATTGTATGCGATATATACACACAGCCGAGCACAAACCAGATTAAATATCTAATCCTGCAGAAAGCAAGAGAAGGACAGAAGGTGTGTGTGAGAGAGAGGGAGATAGAGGAAGTGAGAGAGTGATTTACACATGACCTTTGTCCCTCTGCAACCGATGAGAGATGAAGATCAACAGTCCGCTAGTGTCTGTCTGTCAAAGACGACAGGACACACCCCATCTGTGTGTGTGTGTGTGTGTGTGTGACAGCTTCAATCTGTCTAGTCTCTGCATCAGTGCTTTATAGGCCTCAATAACTGCAGCACAGAGACAGAGCCTAAGGCAAGGTGTACGAGTCCGTCCTCTACATCAACTGGTTTTGCTTCAGGACCCATTGGACATCAATACCTAACCACCGTATTTCATATAGTCAGGGTTATATTTTCTTTTACCTTGCAAAATACAATTGCTTTTTGGGAATAAAGGGATTGTTGCACAACCGGTCTATGTTAGCAGATGTCTGATTTGAGATTCTATCAAGTGTCAGATGAATTTGCAGTGAAATACCATAGACTTTGATATCAAGATATGAGAAGCTTTTTCTTTTCGCTTTAATACTGTAACTTTTCCCTCTGTGACTCTATCGGAACAGACTGTTTGTGCTTTTTAGGTGTGTGTGTGTGTGTGTTTATAAGTTTGGGGTCTGTAAAATGTTTTAATGTTTTTGAAAGAAGCTGCATTTATTTGATCAAAACTACAGTAAAAATAGTGAAATATTATTACAATTTAAAACAGCTGTTTTCTATGTGAATATATAGTAAAGTGTAATTTATTCCTGTGATCAAAGCTGAATTTTCAGCATCATTACTCCAGTCTTCAGTGTCACATGATCCTTCAGAAATCATTCTAATATGATGATTTGCTGCTCAAGAAACATTTATGATTATCATTATTGTTGAAAACAGTTTTGTGGAAACCGTGATACATTTAATTTTTTAGGATTCTTTGATGAATAGAAAGTTCAAAAGCACAACATTTATTTGAAATAGAATCTTTTATGTCACTTTTGGTCGATTTAATGCGTCCTTGATGAATAAAAACATTAATTTCTTTAAAAAAAAAATCTTACTGACCCCAACAAATGACTTACTTATAGTTTCCTCTGCATATTACACTGGGTTTTAACATTGAAAAATTGCACACATTAAATTTAACCATCTCGTTCGTTAAATTTGCCAGCCCTAATAATACATACTGTGTAGGTATACAATGCATAAATGCAGAAGTTCACATCATCAGCATTCACCAGTATGAATACTATCTTTCACACTCACCACTTTCAGCACAAACAGCCTCTCTTTCACACACACTCATTCACTCACACACACACACACTCAGAGGCCTCCGGTCCACAGCCGCTGCTGACAGCTGAGCAGCCGGGGAATGTTTAGCGGCTCTGATACACAGACAGCACAACAGCTGCCCCCTCAGTGCTCTCAATGACAGAGAGAGAGAGAGAGAGAGAGAGAGAGAGAGAGAGAGAAGCTACTGGCACTAGTCAACCTGACAGGAAGTAGCAACCTGAAACGGGAAATAAGTAAAGAGCAAAATAGAGGTGTGGAGCCAGAGGAGAGAGAGAGAGAGAGAGGGATTTCCTCCATATTACATCTTAAATATTTCACACAATTTTTCCCCTGTAGATATCAGAATCACATCTGCAGGTCATGTACACACACAGACTCTCTCTCTCTCTCTCTCTCTCTCTCTCTCTCTCACACACACAGTCTGCTATATATGGGCACAGATAGCTGCAGACATACACCTGCAGGCATCTATTGTTAACTGAGTGTGGCATGTGCCTGAGTTTACCCAGCTAACAAAAATATGTTCTAAGAACGTTTTGCTGACGTTCCCATTAGGTTATGAAAACATTATTTCTGAATGCTCTCTGAACATTCAAAATGTCCTTTTTTTTTCTTGGTTATGTGAATGTTAAGGGAACATTTTATCATCACAACTGATCATTTGACAAAATTAATTCAAAAACACTAATTCACACAGGAACAAAACAAATGATCAGCTTTATAGCTGCGTCCAAAAATTGTATGCATGCATACTTGCATACTACATTTGATAAGAACTTACTTGGAGATCATTAAAACAGTGTGTTATAAATATGTATAGTATGGATGAAATCTGGACGTACTACATCCAACTGATGTATGACCAACATTATTCATTCAGGAACAAAACAAGTGACAAGTGAAAACAAGAGTCAATGAACCACTCACTCAACTGATTTGTTCAGGAATGTTGAATTATTCATGAACAAAACAAGTGACCATTTATTTGAGTGAGTCATTGAATCATTCACTCAACTGATTTGTTAACGCAGATTCATTCAGGAATTAAACAAGTGGCCCTTTATATGAGTGAATCATTGAATCATTCACTCAACTGATTTGTTAAAAAATGCTGATTAATTCAGGATCAAAACAAGTGACCCTTTAAATGAGTGAGTCATTGAATCATTCACTCAACTGATTTGTTCAAAAACGCTGATTAATTCGGGATCAAAACAAGTGACCCTTTAAATGAGTGAGTCATTGAATTATTCACTCAACTGATTTGTTAACGCAGATTCATTCAGGAATTAAACAAGTGACCCTTTATATGAGTGAGTTATTGAATCATTCACTCAACTGATTTGTTCAAAAACGCTGATTCATTCAGGATCAAAACAAGTGACCCTTTATATGAGTGAGTCATTGAATCATTCACTCAACTGATTTGTTCAAAAACACTGATTAATTCGGGATCAAAACAAGTGACCCTTTAAATGAGTGAGTCATTGAATTATTCTCTCGGCTGATTCTTTAAAAAAACGCTGATTCATTCAGGATCGAAACAAGTGACCGTTTATATGAGTGGGTCATTGAATCATTCACTCAACTGATTTGTTAAAAAACGCTGATTCATTCAGGATCGAAACAAGTGACCGTTTATATGAGTGAGTCATTGAATCATTCACTCAACTGATTTGTTAAAAAACGCTGATTCATTCAGGATCGAAACAAGTGACCGTTTATATGAGTGGGTCATTGAATCATTCACTCAACTGATTTGTTCAAAAATGCTGATTCATTCAGGAATTAAACAAGTGACCGTTTTTATGGGTGAGTCATTGAATCATTCACTCAACTGATTTGTTCAAAAACGCTGATTCAGGCAGGAATAAAACAAGTGACTGTATTTATTTAATGAAATATCTGTATATATTTAGTTTCTTCCTATTTTTGCTTATATAAATTGATCATTTACTTATATATAAATTAATTATAATAAAGGGATTTTTTATCAAAAAAAGTCATCTGTATGGCTCATGTACTATATTCAAGGCTTCTAAAATCACGTGACAGCTTTGTGTGAGAAACAGACTGAAATTTAGTCTAGGACTATGACTAGACTGTGCATTAAATCCCTAATAACACACACACATTCCCACATCATTTTGTTGTCCCATGACCATTTATTGAAACACACACACACACACAGATATCCCAGCAGAACTGGTCGTGTTCCACACGCGGCGCGAGAATGCTGTTTATTAGCTCTTGGAGACCAAAACACTGTTAAATGATTTATTTGTTCCACTATTTGTGAGTAAATGGATCATTATAATACTCTAGAGCAGACAGAGGAAGAACACACACAGTGGGGGACGGCAGCGGGCCAAAGCTACCGCACACAGCCACACGCAGCATTATAAAACACACTGTGCATATAAACCAGCCCTGCCTTGTTTTTCATCATCACACACTCTCAGAGACGACTGATGCATTAGCTAATAAACAGCAGTTCTCTTAACAGGTAGTAAACAGAAGAGCAGATTAGAGCATCTACTAACAATCCAGCCTCTTACAGCAGCCAAGTGCATTAAGAGCTGTGATGATTGCAGGGTAAACAACTAGAACATTCTCTGCTGAAAACATCTGCTTACAACAGTGCATATTTTTCAGGCTAGTTTATGCTCGTTGGTTATTTGGCTAGTTGTGCAGAACTACTTCCTTCTGCCATGGATTCAAATCTCAAGTTGACAGTTTAACAGTTGAACCCAAGCCTCCGTTACTAATTCTAAATGAAGGAACATTTAGTCACTTCATTGAAGTTTATATTTTGTAGATAGAGTATTATGGTATTGTGTGAGAGAGATCAACTAAATGAGTGTGTTACCTGCATCTGATTCAGCGTTCCTTCCTCGGGTCGATGTCCATAATATTATATCCATTATGTATATCCAGTTGGAATGTCCGCTGAGGACATCTTTTGTCCACGTTTTAAAAGTTAAGAGGATTTCCCACAGTGTTAAAACAACTTCCTCGTTCTGACTCACTCAAAGAAAGAGTCTTTGCCGCCATCTAATGGTGTAATAATGTAACTTTTACTGATACTATTGACAGACCCTTTCTCAATACCAAATATGGCATATTATTTATGTAAAATAATATATATTGGAAAACAATATTTAAATGAACAACAATAGCCATTATAAAAGACATAAACACAAACAAACAATAAACACAATCAAATAAATAAAACACAAAAGCAAATAATTCAGTCAAATTCGTACAAAAGTAGCGCTCTAGTACAGGGTTTAAAGCCTAAATATAAAGTTATTAAACTTACTTTTCCCCTTAACCCAAATCTTTTGGATCTGGAACAAGTAATAGATTAATAAGACCAAAGATTGCCAGTTTGATACCCCAAATGAATTATATCTCGTGTTTAAACACATAAGAGCCTGCGGCAAATTCCCAAAGGACTGGCCGAGATGAAGCTGTTCTCTGCGGGTACACGAGCGCTGTACTTCCGCTGACGGCCTGGAGCTCACATCTGCGAAAGCGTCAAAACAAATTGTAAAACAGGTGCTATGTTTAAATATAATATATGTGTGTGTGTGTGTATGTGTGTGTGTGCCTGTGTAAATAAATAAATATATATATATATATATGTATATGCGATTAATTGCAATTGTGTGCATGTATATTTATATGCGATATATATGTGATTAATTGATTTGACAGCACTAATATATATAATATATATGAATTGGGTTTATATACCTCTAACAGAAAAAAAAACTGTTTCTGAAATTTTATTTTATTTGGTGCAGTGTATAATATGGGACATACAGTCAGCCGGTCATTATCACAAAATAAAGAAAGTCCCGAAAAAACTGCGGAAAAAAAGATCAACTGTATTTTTAATGGGTTCTATGCAGGAATTTAATACAAATGCTGTATGTCATTTTTATTTATTTGTGAAAATGCGCTCTATTTGTATGCTCAAAGATACAAAATGAAATGTAACGGTAGGTCAAAGAGAGATGTATGTTCGCAGTGTTTCCTCCACTGGCTCTCCGGGAAATCAACACCCCTCCTGCTAAACAGAGATAGAGACACTTTCATACAAGCGTGTTTACACTCCCGTTGGAGGTTTCACTCAGGGCCAGGCGACGTGGGCTTGTTCTGCGGGGCTGATGGGGAACATTGGGTTCTTTCAGCGCTGTAACGGTTCAGAGCTGAGCTGGAGCCAAACAAAATGAGGGCTCTTACAGTAAAAACGACACTCAAATGATATCCAGCAAGGGCCAAATTACACACACAGACACACAGAGTTCTAACACCAGAAGAAAAACATTTTTATGTGTCGATGAGAAGTTCACTGACATGACATGATGTTGAAAATGAGAATATACCAAGCTGGAGATGGATATAAACACTAACGACAGATTTCAGCAGCGCTACACCTGCATTTGCAGTCTCTCAATTGTATGGATTTATGATCGGTGTTATTTTAGTATTATTTATATGCTATTAACACTGAACTGACCTCAGCTGAAAATGACACTATTGTCTTTTTAGAGCAGCAGATTTGAATCATTATTTTCCTGTTTATCCCTGTAAAGCTGCTTTGAGACAGTCTGTATTGTATAAAACAGTATAGAAATAAAGTTGACTTGACTAGACTACTATTTATAATTATCCTAAATTAGCATTTATTTAACTTTTCAGTTTTCATTTTAGCTGAAGTTTTCCAAAATATTTTCATTTATCTTTAATTTATTTTAGTTGTAGTAATTTTAGTACTTCAACTTATTTATTTCAGACTTTTCTTCCCTATTGTGCCGTGTATCCGAGTGAAACTGCTTCTCAAACAAGAANCTATTTATAATTATCCTAAATTAGCATTTATTTAACTTTTCAGTTTTCATTTTAGCTGAAGTTTTAGCTATTTCGCTTTGTGTTTTTGTCATTTTATCAACTTTTTCCAAAATATTTTCATTTATCTTTAATTTATTTTAGTTGTAGTAATTTTAGTACTTCAACTTATTTATTTCAGACTTTTCTTCCCTATTGTGCCGTGTATCCGAGTGAAACTGCTTCTCAAACAAGAACAAATGTAGGGTTTTATTTCAGCTTAGTTTTAGTTAACAATAACAACCCTGATGTCCAAAGTTACTTTACAAAACCCTTGAGGGACTTTTTTTTTTCACTTTCCTGTGACTTTCAGCAGACAATTAATATTGAATATGTTAGGTCGCATCAATAAAATGTTTTTCTGCGGAGGGCAGATGGCAGCGCGGCTCTCGCTGTGCTGACAGAACATCTATCTGGGATCAGATCTGTTGTACAATACCCAATCTCCATACTCATTAACACACTGTGGGTCAACCGCAGCTTTCTTCCCACCTTCACCCTCACTTATCATCCAGCGGTGGCAATCACACAAAGCTTCTGGATTCGGCGTATTCTTAGAAACCATAAATGGTTGCCAGGGACAACAGCTTGAGGAAAAGACGACGGCTCGCTTGGATCAAAACATTCTTCTAGCGCGCCTGCATTTTGAGTAGCGCCAGTGTGGGTCTCAAAGAGCCTCTCTTTAAACAGCCTTTCAAAGGTTGCTCTTTGCATTGGCTAATAGGTTTCCTTAATGTTGGTGTTTTTTTATTTTACTTTCGGCTTCTTTGACACTTTGATCATACAGAGAGAAAAGAAATAGGAAATGGGGGAACTGGATTAGGAAATATTCAAACTCCTTTCGCTCATATGACCATTATATTATATTATATTATATTAAACAAAATTCTGAACTGTTTTCAACATAAATAATCATAAATGTTTTTTGAGCATCAAATCATCATATTAGATTGATTTCTGAAGGATCATGTGACACTGAAGACTGGAGTAATGATGCTGAAAATTCAGCTTTGATCATAGAAATAAATTACACTTTACTATATATTCACATAGAAAACATCTGTTTTACACTGTAAAAATATTTCTCAATTTTTACTGTATTTTTGATCAAATAAATGCCGATTTGGTGAGCAAAAAGTATTAAACAATCTTACCAACCCCAAACTTTTGAATGGTATGAGTATATTAAGTCAGTTTTCCTGTTCAGCCTTTTTATGTTTATAATTCTGTATAATGTTTGATTTAATCAAGTTTTTGTTATTTTATATATAAATATATATATAAGAATAAACAATATAACTATAAATAAATAAAATAAGTAAAACACTTTTGGATCAATTAATGTAAAATCTGGATCCTGTAGTAAAACTAAAGCACTGTGACCTTTGCCATATATGATCCTTTCATTTATTCTTTCCCATTTTCCTTCATAGATTTGACTACCAAGAGCTGCTCCACAACTCCACCTTCTGTCTGGTTCCTCGCGGTCGGCGCTTGGGGTCGTTCCGTTTCCTGGAGTCTTTGCAGGTAAAACATTTTTAAATTGAGCTGAAACTGAATGCTTCACAAGCCTTTTAGAGATGTGAGAAAGGTCTGGTGGTTTATGAAAACAGTCAGGTCTCGGAGTCTCCCAGATAAACAGCACATTAGCCGTCGAGTGGAAAAACTTCCCAGGCGCGTATATTCTTGGACGTCCTGCCGGTGTGTGTGAAAGGGCCGGAAGCTCGCGGAGGTGCCCTCGCTGAATGGATGAATCCGCAGAACGCTGAGTTTGGCAGCGGCTCGTCCCTCACACTGATTCCCCGGCTCTCGCTCTCTCCGCTCCTCTGTCTTCTTCTCCATATAAGCCCCTGTCTGAGTTCCATGGATCTCTTTTCTTTGGAGGCAGCCAAAGCCGCAGAAAGAACTGGCAATTACTAGCGCTGCTGAAAGCTCTAGAACAGAGGTTCTCAAACATTTCTGGCCAAGTAGCTTCTAACTGGGGGGTAAAATTGGGATTTTAGATCCAAAACATTTTCAATATCAAAGGTGCCGGCCCTATTAAACTGCTGAATCCAGTCACAATTTTTTCAGCAGTTGGACATTTCTGAGCTCAAGCCTACAGAATGTGACGTAATGCTATATTTTGATTAAAATCCATATTCCTGTAATTAAGATTATTATGCTGCTGTCTCATCTAAAAACCACATTTAGAAAGGATTTCAATGCAAATTCACGTCAAAATTCATAACATTAAAATTTTAAAACATTAATACTAAATATATTATTTTGGAATTCTGTCTAATCTGTCTATAAGAGCTTGAAATTTGGAGTGATAAAATAAAATAAAATAAATGCAGTCACAGGTGTGTGTTAAATAAGTTACATTTAATATTAATCGTTATCAAATTGAACACCAATTAATATAGTTCATTATCCTAACTGTAGGTTATTTATGTTTCCCAAACAACATGGCAGTTAAAATAAAATTATACTACAGAATTTAACCCTGTTAAAGGTATAAATTAGATCATTTTGTTTTAAGTGGCTAAATATTTTAATGCAATTAACGCAATGTCATTTTTGTAATTATTTAAATGTCTTACATTGCATTTTTTTGTATTTACCCACATAACTTTTTTAATATCTTGCATAATTAAATAAAAAAAATGTAATGTACAAAAATGAAATAGAATTAAATTATAAAATAAAATAAAATCTAAAAAAATGCAGTCACAATTGTGCGTTTAATAATGGGTTGAAATTATTATTATTATTATTATTATTAATAATATTATTTTATATTAATATTAATATTCATTTTCCTGA
>RJVU01019022.1:1072732-1103950 GCA_003731715.1 Anabarilius grahami
ATAAAATAAAATAATAAAATAAAATAAAATAAAATAAAATAAAATAAAATAAAATAAAATAAAATAAAATAAAATAAAATACAGTCACAGGTGTGTTCTAAATAAGTTATGAGATTGAACACCAATTAATATAGTTCATTATCCTAACTGTATTTACAAGCAACATGGCATGAAATAGAAATAACAAAACAAAAATAAAATAAAATAAAACAAATAAAAAGATTAAAACATAATATGCAGTGGCGCATGCATTTTGCAGGGGTTTCGAACGTGGCTCATCCAGTCGGTTTTATAAATGCATATGGATCATAAATACATGAATTTAAATAAGACGTCTGAGCTCAGTAAATTCCCACAGTATTCTGCTGTTCCAGAAGATCCTCCAGCCCGTCATCCAGACCTCTAATCTCATTCTCTCTCTCTGTATCTGCTGCTGATTCCTCGACACAGAAAAATAGCTGTGCAAGCAGCCACACAAACGGATCAGTGCCGCGAGGGATCCGCGCTGGTCAGAGCATGAAACAAAGGCCAACTCCTGCGTCTCTGTGGGCTTTAGTAGGCCAAGGCAGCAATCAGTCACCTGAAGCGATTTGTTGTGTCTCTAACACTGTTTAGGATGAAAGCACGGCTACACGCTCCTGTTTGATCTCGGCCCGTTCGTAGGATTGCACTCTCTTGTGATTTAATTAAAAAGACCAGAATACCAGCTGAATGACGAAAAAAGGCAAACAAGGAATCTGGGAGGAAAAGTAGAGCAACATCAAGATGAAATAGTAAACAAGAGGGATGGAGAGCAACTCCACTTCAATAAATCATGGACCCCTGCGTCTCTCCTGTTCGGGGGGAGGGAGACGGGGTAATTAACACATCTGTCTGGCGGAGTGTCTGATAAAAGTGCTGGATGGAAGCAGTGAGTCATGCACAGGCCCCTCCGAGACTTCTTACACATCCAAACTGCCTTTTCATCACATGCCATATATTCTATCGCATAACCTTGCCTAAAGGGGAAACTCAGATGCACTGTATTTCTGTGCATTTGGGGTGAACTTGGACTATGTGTGTGTGCATGTTTTTTTCTTCAGCAGATGAATTGTTTGTGCTGCAGCTAATTATAGTCTATGGCACTTTCTGTCCTCACAGGCTGCTTGTATCCCGGTGTTACTCAGTAACGGATGGGAGTTACCCTTTTCTGATGTCATCCAGTGGAACCAGGCAGTCGTCGAGGGAGACGAGAGACTGTTGCTACAGGTAACAGCCCTTCCCACATCTTTCTCCTGCAAAGGGAACATAAGGACGGAAAAAGCTGCTAAATAAAACTTATGTTGGTAGTTGACAAATAACATGCACCTTTTTTAACATGAAGGTTTTATTTGAATGAATGTGTGTTCTTTGATTCTGTGACTTTCACTACTTTTATCACCTTTTTGCAGTTTACTTAAATAGTCTTGGTGCTTTGTGACATGAATGTTTGGTAAACTTTTCATCAATGCATTAAATGTCATGAACTAACAATGACATTCATGACGTTACAAAAGATTCTATTTTAAATAAATGCTGTTATTTTGAACTTGATATCCATCAAAGAATCCTGAAAAATAAAATGTATGACGTTTTCCACAAAATTCTGAACTGTTTTCAACACTGATAATAATCATAAATGTTTCTTGAGCATCAAATCATCATATTAGAATGATTTCTGAAGGATCATGTGACACTGAAGACTGGAGTAATGATGCTGAAAATTCAGATTTGATTACAGAAATAAATTACACTTTACTATATATTCACATAGAAAAAAGTCTTAGCATATGCTGTAAAACTATTGTTCATTGTTAGGCTATTTCATGTTAGATATTGCATTAATGTTAATTAACTTACTATTGATACGGAATATTTTAAAAATATATATTGTGACAAGATGATCAGAACCCTAATGTGAATTAGCATTTTTGTAAATTAATTTGCACTTCATAGTTGTACATTAGCCTGATACACAGCTACTTAAATTAATTAATGAATAAATAAATAAATAAAAATGACAAGAAATATTAATTTATATAATTATTTTATAATGTGAGAGATTAGTCTTTAAGAACTATTTGGTAAAATATCTATCTAAAAATAAAAAAGTTGGGATTTTGATGAATTTAGTATAAACTATTATAATAATTTGTGATAATCTCATATTCTTTGATATGATTGTTTAAGGTTTAAGAAGTTTTTTTTAAGGTTTTAGAAGGTTTTTATTTTCTTTTATTATTTTTCTCTTCTTTTCTTTTATTTATACTCAGGGCCACACCTCCCAATGGCTGGTGACTTAAGAAAATTTACAGGAAATAAATATTTTTTACCAGCCATGAAACAGATGAATCCTTATTGAAGTTACAAAAGTAAAGCGATGAGTCTTTGTCTTTTGTTGTTTGATTAACATTAAGGACACAGACAGTGGCAGGAACATTAGGCTGCTGTCACTTTAAGAGCTGATGCACAGATCAAATATACTGATATACAAGCGTTTTATATAAGGATTCTTACAATGATGGGCATTTGACATAATTTTCTTTGAATATGTCTGTTCAAGCACAAGAAGATGTGAAAGAGAGCTCAATTCGGTATCACGTGCCGCCTGTGATGTGGTTTTCTCAGTGCGAAAACTTCCCAAACAGCGTGCGAGTAATGAATTGAGTTCCTTTTCACGTCTCCTTGTGCTTGAATATTTATATTCTCAACTCTCAAACTTTCATGGCGATGCAGCAATGTTTGTTGATGTTTATATTCTCAAAATTATGCTTTGTTTGGATTCATGTATTTCAATTAAATTCACATTTATTTGTAAAGCGCTTTTCACAATACATATCATTTCAAAGCAGCTTTACAGAGAATGCATGTCAACATTACAATTTAGAGAATCTGGTATCGGAGGTGACTGTCCAATGTATGTGGTTTCAGAAATGTACATATAATCATGCAGTTAGCTAACAAAGTAATAATTTAGACAATTTAATTTACAATCACTGTTAGCTGTTTAATTTTAAGGTAGAAGCAATGAGCTCCTGGAAATAATGAATTACATATCAACAATTATTAGGATATATAGAAATTTGGGAATGTGCATGTAGATCCAGATGTTGCGTCATCTGAAGTCCTCGCAGGTGCCGTCTCTTCAAAGGTGTTGGTCATCTGAGGTCTTCTTAAGAGGCTGGATCCAAACTGAAATGTTGCCGGCCAACTGGCGATTGACACCGTTTCATATGCTTGCCAACGCCGATTTCTACTCGCATTTGGCGCTTGATGAGTGTTCATTTTAAGCCCTATTATCTTTCTATTTCTTTTTGTGTCTAACCACTTGTTATATTGTTGAGAAGTTGATTGTAAATGAAATGCCATCTTGTAATAATTTTGTTTTTCTTAATTAATTAATTAATTTAAAAAAAACTATTCATCCCAAAATATTTATAAAATTGCTTGTTGCTGGAATCTGGTTGGTCCGGACATGGTGTAATAAGAGTTTAAAAAAAAAAACACAATTAAAACTCAGGGAAAATACTGTTGAGATTAAATAGCTTCAGTGCAACACACTTTTGTCACTGCAGCACATTTGTGTCTGAGAGAGTTTGTGGAGGCGGTCGACAGGTAGAAACTCGACACTGAGGTTTTGGACTTACATCATTTAGTTCTGTCACTCTGTTCCCTCAGGTCCCGTCTACGGTGCGGGCGGTGGGCATTGACAGGGTGCTGGCTCTGAGACAGCGAACACAGATGCTCTGGGAGGCGTACTTCTCCTCCGTGGATAAGATTGTGCTCACCACACTGGAGGTGAGAGCTGGGTCATCTTAGATGTGTATACAGCGGTGCGTCTGACAGAGAGGAAGGTCTGACAGGGGAAATTAAACCTGCACAGGATGCCATACATCATTAGCACATACTTAGTCCCCTGCCCTTAGGTTAATTGGCAAATGAAATGTGAATTTTGCACAAAAGTATAGCTTAACTTCGCCCCCTGCTGGCCGACAGGTGGAAGTGATAATTCTGAAAACTCTTTTAATTTGATGTGATTGTATATGTAATGCTGCTGTTTTGATTTCTGTCAGATCATAAAGGACAGAG
The DNA here is from genome assembly GCA_003731715.1 of Anabarilius grahami. NCBI lineage: Eukaryota > Metazoa > Chordata > Actinopteri > Cypriniformes > Xenocyprididae > Anabarilius > Anabarilius grahami. The sequence goes on from RJVU01019022.1 coordinate 1,076,840, forward strand.
TGTACTCGCACATCTCCAGAAATAAATTCATGTGGAATGCCTTACCTGGAGGGCTGCTGGTTCTGCCCGAATACTCCACGCACCTGGCGCACTACCCCTTCTATTACTTCAACCTTGGTAAGCATGCGCTGTAAATGATTTTTCAAGGTTTTGTGAATAAACAAATACTGTTACTTTAAAAAATTCACATTTAATGCAATGTGTTGCTTGCCACATCTTTATAATTATTTGTGAAATTTACTAGAAATTTGAGTAATACTTTATCTTGGTAATCCACATTTAGACATTCTATTAACTATAAGTAAATTTGCATCTACATGTCAACTAGCAGTCATTGGAGTATCTAGTATGCATAGGCTGCGTCCGGAATTGCATGCTGTCTTGAGTAGGTAATTTGTTTGAACAAGTTCTTACTTTAAAGTATGTTCTATATAGTATGAATGTGTGTAGCATGAATGTAATCTGAACGTATTGCATTCACCATGTTGTCATTATCATGTGACCTACCAGCGTCAGTTGCATCGCTTCACTGTCATTCCTCAAATCCTCTCCCAGGGCCTCATGGGATAATAAAGTTCCCATCGTATGCATACTTCAGAATCTTACTAGAAGCAGTCACATCACTGAATGTGAATTCAGACATACTTCTTTTGTCACATACTGTTTTTCACCTACTATATAGTCAGGAAATATGTGATTTCGGATGCAGCCAAAGTGTCCTAAATGCAAGGATGCTCACTCTCTTTACTCTGCCGATGTAGGGATCAGCCCAGGTCAGGAGTTCACTGCTGTAATTCATGCCACCTCACCTCTGATCTCCCAGTCTCAGCCAATCATGAAGCTCCTTCAGGTCGTCTCCAAATCAAAATATTGCTCACAGGTCAGTAATATGGATCTTCACAAACTTAAAGTAGAACTGTCTTCCAATTGCACCACTAACGAAGAACATTTGCTCAGTGATATTAAAGCAGATCCACATCGATTAAGTAGTTGGACACAGTCAAAAGCCAACAGGAACATATCAGCCAGTTTGGTGCGCATGCTGTGATAGTGATAGTGTGTGTTCTTGTTTGGGTTTCTTGTCAGATCATCATCCTGTGGAACAGTGAGAAGCCGCCCCCTCACCGGAGTAAATGGCCGCCTATGCCAGTGCCCCTTATCGTCACAGATGGCAGAAGGAAAGTGAGTATTGAAGTGAGAGCGCAGTCGAGTCGTGTCTGAGCTCTGGCGAGATCTTGTTCTCTCCACCTCATGTCTCGCTCAGCTCTTTTCTCTGCCACCTTGTGTGTTCGCAGACGAGCAGCCGTTTCCTGCCACATGCAGCTATTGAGACGGAGGCGGTTTTGAGCCTGGATGAAGACACCGTGCTGTTGACCAGCGAGGTGAGTCTGCCTCTTCATCTCGCACACTGTTCAAAATTTTACAATATATTCCAGGTTAATAAGTGCAATGTTTTCAGAGTAGGACTTCTCTTGTATGTAACTGCAATTGCATGTTTTTAAAACAGAGATGGCAACTAAGAGGCAAAACTTACAGACTGCAACTTTAAATTTAGTCAAGTTTTTAAGTTAAAAAAAAAGTGTTTTTACTGTTTTTGACATTTGAACTTAGTTTTGGTTCACTTTCTGCAGTTTATTTTGTAATGTTCAGAGTTTATCTTTTTGTTGAGTGTCACCATTGTTGTGTTTTTTTGTCTGTGCATCATTAAGAAAAACAATCTTCTGTTGCAAGATGATGACACATTTTTCAAAGACGAATTACTGTTGTGAAAGATCTACAAACAGTTAGGAATTTGAAACAAGTTATTGGTACATCTTCATGCTTAAATAATACTAAAATAAAGTCTTCATATTCAAGAAAATTAGCCAATTAGCTTGTTTTATATTCTAGCTTGTCATCATCTTAACAAATGTTTTCATTTGTCACACTTCTGACAGAAATTTGAACATGAATAAACAAGGTCCAAGATCGCATGCAAATGAAACACTGATCACCATAATGGTGACGTCAAAACAATTACATTTCTTACAGTGGTACAGTTAAAGACAACTTTATGATGTGAATTCAGATTACACTGGATAGATGTGTGAAATAGCTAATTCATGTTTTTTCTTTCTAATCTGACTCTTCCAGATCAATTTTGCTTTCCATGTGTGGCGTAGTTTTCCCGAAAGAATTGTTGGCTACCCTCCCAGAAGCCATTTCTGGGACCCTGTAAAAAAAGCCTGGGGCTACACCTCTAAATGGACCAACGAGTACTCCATCGTCCTCACCGGAGCAGCGTTTTATCACAGGTAATTGGCCGCAGCTGACATATCCTGACAAGACACAAAGTGTCGACATCTCTTACACTTCATCAGGCTCTGTCATGTGATCAGTGGAGATAGTGTTGTTGATTATGTGCTGATGCCTCTGCGTCTCGCAGGTACTACCATCACCTGTTCTCTCACTACCTGCCCTCCTCTCTGCGTGCGCTGGTGGATCGCACCTCAAACTGTGAGGATATCCTGATGAATTTCCTGGTCTCCTCTGTGACGCACCTGCCACCGATTAAAGTGGCGCAGAGGAAACAGTACAAAGAGATGCCGACCCTGCAGGTAAGGCTAGAGTAAACATTGTGTACTTACAGTTCTGCTCATAAGTGTACACAGCCTTTGCAGAGCAAGCAAGATACTAATCATTTTAACAATAAAGAGGGGTCATAAAAATTGCATGTCATTTTTTATTTAGTACTGTCCTGAGTATAACTGAATTTACATTTTACATTTTTACATTTATGCATTTGGCAGACACTTTTATCCAAAGCGACTTACATTGCATTACTATACATTTGAAGTGAAGTGAAGTGAAGTGAAGTGACATGTGGCCAAGTATGGTGACCCATACTCGGAATTTGTGCTCTGCATTTAACCCATCCAAGTGCACACACACAGCAGTGAACACACACACCGTGAACACACACCCGGAGCAGTGGGCAGCCATTGCTGCGGCGCCCGGGGAGCAGTTGGGGGTACGGTGCCTTGCTCAAGGGTCTCACCTCAGTCGTGGTATTGAAGGTGGGGAGAGCGCTGGACATTCACTCCCCTCACCGACAATCCATAATGGATAGAAAGTCCGACTCTCTATCCATTAGGCCACGACTGCCCCCAATTTGTATTGGAGTATGTGCAATCCCTGGGATCGAACCCATGACCTTGGCATTGCTAGTGCCAAGCTCTAACCACTGAGCTACAGGAAAGCTTTCCAGGAAAGCTACAGAAAATTTACACAAATTAACCAGTTCAAAAGTTTATATACACTTGTTTCTTAAAGAGGACTTGTTTCTTTTTACAAAGTCTTAATTTTCCAAAGGTTTCTCATCCATACTTAAAACATAAAAAAACACCTTAATGACGGTAGGCCAAAACAGAAAGATAAAGATGTGTTTTCAAATGTATCCGCATAAGTGTAGACTTAGCCTAAATCTGATGTATTTTTTACATATTTTTTTTTCTGTCCCCTTCTCAGGGCACTAAGATGGCACCATGGGCAAACCCTGAGCACTTTACCCAGAGGCAGGAGTGTGTCAACACCTTTGCGAGCTGGTTTGGTTACATGCCTCTAATGCACTCTCAGTTTCGCCTGGACCCTGTGCTCTTTAAGGACCACGTGTCCGTCCTGCGCAAGAGGTACAAAGACCTGGAGCGTGTCTGAGCCAAGCGGAGACGGGTCACTTAACGATACTGACTTATCTCTACCCATCCGCTACTGGCTGCTAGCTTGTGATGGCCAGTCGGTGGACAAGAAAGGGGTTTTTGCCTCTTATGACCAGTTCTCAATATATGACTGACAGCTTCATGGATGAGAAAACATTGCAGATCTGTCAATCATTCCAGCTGCTGTTTCACTGGAGGAGTTTGTAGTGTTAAGATGCTGTGGACTAACAAAAGACAGCGAGTCGCCGAGCAACTGAAGTGGTAATTACATGACCAATAAAATAATTCCAAAATACAAACTGTGTGTGGATCAACTTGTAAAAGTATCTTTTATTTTGGTCTTGGGTAGTTAATGTGTAGTTAACAAATAACATGGGCATTGCTGTTTTCAACATCAAGAAATTTGGTATTTTGTATATTTAAACTTTTTCAGATAGTTATTAGAATAAAAATTATATTAAAGTATATGGGAAAGGTCGGCACCTGAATTAGGTTATTAGAATAAAAATTATATTAAAGTATATGGGAAAGGTCGGCACCGATGGCCTAGTGGTTAGTGCGTCGACATATGGCGCAAGTGCGTTCATGGCGACCTGAGTTCGATTCCCATCTCAAGGTCCTTTGCTGATCCTGTCCCCCTTTCTCTGCCCAATGCTTTCCTGTCTGCTCTCTACTGTCCTCTCCAAAATAAAGCCACAAAAAAACCCTTAAATGTAACTTGAAAAAATGTAACAGCATGGTTACTTCCTGTTGCTCAAACTGATGCTAATTCAGTGCTTTGATGAAGCAGTTATTAATCAGAGCATTGGGATTCAACACTGTAAATGAGGCAGGACCACAAAGAGCAGCTGAGTCTGATCTCATTTGAGATGAATGAGCAGTGAACGAAAGGCAGTCTGCTGGTATTCATGTGAGAAGATGCACTGAGAAGACTGAGGGTTGACAGAAGATGGCCAGATATTAGGAAGCATACCGCTGTCATTCTGCATGGTGAGCATGACATTGATGTCCCACAGGAGGTTCCTCATCTGGTCCATTAGCACCTTTATCTCCTGGTTCTTTTGCCTCACTTTCTGTTAAAAAAGGAATTTATACTTTTATTCAGGAAGGATGCATTAAATTGATCAAAAGTGAGAGTAAAGACATTTATGTTACAATAGTAGAATTCTTAGAGTTCATGGATTCAATCCACAGTTGGTTCACACATGGTTGTGTTTAAAAAAAGATATAAAGGAAAGAAAAAGTAGAAGCATAATGTATTGCAGTACATTATGTTCAGACACAGTAATGATAGTCTATGAAACAAACTTCTAGAACTTCCTGCCTCTCCTGAATCACCACTGGGCTGCACAACTCCACCCGCACAGCTGCCATCTCCTGGTGCTCAGTGGCTTTCTGTTACAACTCTGCATAGCCTTACAGAATGCACTGATGACGTGAGATGTCTGCGTGAGAAGGTGTGTGAAGGTATAGAAATAAATACATTGACAAGCAGGTAGGTCATCTTATTGGACTGAATGCAGTGATTGGACAAACATCTTTTGGTTCTGAGATTTCTACAGAAGATATATGCACAATAACTTTTTGGAGTGTGTTGCAGCCATCAAAAATATACATATATATTTACAAAATACAATTAATTTGGTTAGTAAAAACATTGGCAAGCTTTTCTTTGCTCTTTGTCAGTTAAATCAAGTTGAAAGAGAATTAATAAATCACAGATTATTGATTTTATTGCATTTTACAAACTTTTCTTGATTTGGGGTTGTACCTGAAACAAAATCTTTAAATATTTGAATCAAAGATGAGGTTATAGAAAAGTATCATAGGAAATAGATATATGCAGTCATAATTTTAGATTATCAGTTAAATTTTAAAAGCCATGTTCAGGGGCCGGGTCAGACTCTGGAGTGGGCTCAGGGGCTGGGACAGACTCTGATGCAGACTCGGAGGCTGGAGCCGACTTTGGACATGGCCATGCTAGGACTACTGAACTTGAGAGTGTTGAGACCACTGAATTAAAGATCCTGGCAGGATGCTTAGAGGAGGGCCCTTTCTTCCTTTTCTGCCTCCTCTTTTGTGGCAAAACTGAAGTGAACTTCACAGGGGCGCTGAAAAGACATACAGTACACACATTATACCTTCGGCCAGGCCGTCAGAATCCGTGGTGACCCCGACGTGATCTCCCATCTCGAGTTGGCAAGTGTCTTTTTAGCAGAAAATTGGGATTTGCAACAAGCAAGAGGTTTGATCTTCTCTTTCTTCAGCTGTTATGGTAAGTCAATTTTTATTTGCCTTTTAGAAGTGTTGAGGGAAAGAGAGACGCATCCCATATAGACACATTTTGTAGAATGGGTCGGCATACCCAGATTTAAGACCAGAGACTGAAATCCGGAGGGGCTGGAGAATTAGACAACCACATTGCTTCAGGGACATGATAGCAGCAGTGTAGATTAGGAATGATATCCCTTGCTTTAACTTTAAAGATCTCTTTGTTTGCCTACGCGACAAGAGATTAACCCTAAATTGGAATAACATCATCCAAATTTTATTCTGGTACTCAACAGAGGGCTATAAATTGAAATTCTGAGGTAAAGAATGTCCAGCTACATGTTTATTTGCTTTGCTGCAACAACGTTGCAACACTGAAAATAAGCAAATGGTCACGTTAACTTGTGAAAAAATCATAAACCCTAAGATAACAAGGAACAAAATCTCTCACTGGAGTCCTTTGTGTGTGAAATGTGCAGTTGGACAAAACAGTGCTGTGAAACTAAAAACTTTCAAAAGAAATAATAAACTTAATAATCAACTTAACTAGTCATATTGAACAAATAATCAAAAGTATGGGATATCCAGAATAATCAAATATCTAAATTAATACATGACCAATGATTAATTCCTAATTAGAAACACGATCTAAGCGTAATAATCATTTGAAATTGGAGTCAGATTAAGCGGGCATCTAAGCTAAACTTTAAACTAAATTCTAAAACTTAAGTGAACTTCACAGGGGCGCTGGCCCAGGCCGTCAGAATCTGGAATGGGCTGACGGGCGGTCCTTACAGTTGCGTTTTATATTTACATCTGTATACGTTTGTACAACGCAATGTTCGTTAATAGAAAGATAATTAAATGTGTTGAACATGTTTCACTCTCTTTGATATTTATGTTGTAAATAGCTTGTTTCTTCTGCATCTTTATTTCTTTCTTGTTTTGGGGAATGTAGGTGGAGGGTGCAATTTTTGTTTGTAACCCTGATTTATCCTGTTTATGGTTAAACTGGGAGAGAGGGAAGTGTTATGTAAATTATTTTTCTGGATTAATTTTCTCCAGTTAATTTAGAGAGTTTTCTGGTTTAGTTCCTTTTTTTGTTTGTTATTTTGGCAAGGCTCTCCCCTGAAGCTATCACTCCTATTTTCATTATTATTATTTTTTATATTGATATTTCTGTTATGGTTATTGTTTTACTTTTGTGCATTTTTTTTTACTCTTCATAACAGAAAATTAAAAGTTAATACTGGTTGAATTGATGGTTGTGTTGCTGATTCTGGGACAGAAGGTTTGACTCTCCATATTTCTTTTTTTATTTCTCTTTTTTGAAAAAAAAAAAAAATTCTTCTTTACTTTGTTACCAGCTCATCAACCTTAGATGGGTAACTATATAACACTACACCAGAAACATGAAATACAACATGCAATAAAAGTAATTTATTCATGTAGAAAGAGAAACAAAGATAAACAAAGTTGGGTAAATGCATAACCCCCTGGATCAAACTGGGGTTAAGAATCAGGTGCATCTTTAAAACCATTTCAAACCTTTACTGAATGTGCACTGAAACTTATCTTTTATCTTAAGGATAAACGGTACATTGGTAAAATAAAAACAATGAAAAAAGTGTAAAAGTATTTCTCAGAACATAGTGTTTTGGTATTTTGCTTATAGGATCAGTGGACTGTGGAGTAACATCATCTCGTTCCACTTAATCTGGCAATGAAAACAGAACAAAAAATCATTGAGGGAACCTAGAAATAGTACATACAGTACAAATGTCTACACACCATGTTTCTCTCCTTTTATCACTCACCTGAAAATACCTCAAGCTCACACAGTGTGAGATATTCATTGCGTCCAGTTATAAAAATGTTGACATATCGCCCCCTAATAGGCTTAAACTCCAATGTTTGTGTCTCTCCAAGTGGGATGGACACAACAGTCGCAGCCCTGTGAAGAAACACAGTAACAGAGACATAGACCGCATGAATCATATTAAATATACTTCTGTCAAAAGCAAATGTGTATTAAAAGGATTTTTTTCAAATCTATCTGATCTTTTTCAATCATTTTAACTATTTAAGTATTGAGAGAGACGATACTTACAGCTGATTATTGTTGCCATTATTTTCCAGGCTGTTGCCGATACGGATCTGAGCACCATTTATTCTCTCTGCACAACAATCTCCACGATTAGTGATGCTGACCCTGGTTATCTTGTAGACTTCCAATAAGTCAACTCTCCACCAGGGGTTCCTGTCCGCATTAGTCGCACTGCATGATTGTCGACTGAAAATTGGATTCCTGTTGCCATCAACTGCATTTTGAGCTCCTGATTGAGGGTATGTGGTAGACTGGACAGCTGTGGCTCCAAGAGCGAGATTCCCTGTTTAAAATGAAATGCTAAACAATAACTTTTTTTTATTTACTTTAATGTGCTAAAGTATAATCCCAATATAATGGGCAAAATAATGCTAAGCTATGTAATCCAAATAATTATTACACGGCTCTCTGGACTAATTGATTCTGATTGGTCAGTCGTGACATTCTGAGGTCTGATATTTCCAGATAATGACCGTCATCAATAGTAACGCTGTATAACAGACAGCTCATCCAGGTTTCTGAAGCCGGTCTTTCTCTGATGTTTCTTGTATCACACCGCGGACTCACTCTCTCTCATTTCATACAAACACAACTGGTGCATCTCTGTTATAGTTATTGATTATATTGAAGTATTTGTAGTATTAAGAGTACTGTAGTGTTCGCCTGAATGATTTTTTTGTACACTTTAATGGATTTTAAAGATAATGAACAGGCAAGAATTTAGTCTCAAATCAATAGGTCCATGTAATTATTTATTTGGTGTACCTGACTGTACATTATCCCTTAAATATTTGTCTTATTTTAACTTGTCGTTAGTCTTGCTAGGTAAATTTTTTCTTCACGAAAGCTTTGCATTTGTTACAAGTGAGCTAATAAAATATTTAAAAATGTTGTGTCCAGAATTATTTATTTGTGGCTAGCAGCCATGTAATAATCACCCTGTCAGGTTTATTTTGTGATAACAACTGTCTTGATGTACATTATCCTTTATTGGTTTCTGAATGTTCAGTAAGAATATTACATATATGTTTTACTGACAACAACACAAAGTAATGAAGAACACTTACTTGGATTACAAATGTGCGGTGGTGTGTACTTATCTGTTAATAAAACAGTTATAACAGTTATACACACTTTAATAAGTACATAAGTAAATTCTATCACAGAGTTTTCTTCTATCTCTGTCCCTTACCTGCAAACACCTCGACTTCACACAGAGTGAGGATTTCGTTGTTCCCAGGTAAATAAATGTTGACATATCGGCCATTAACAGGCTCAAATGAAAATGTTTCTGTAGCACCAAGAACAGTGAGAACAGTTGCAACCCTGCAAATACATAAAGAACAGTGTTAAAATGAAAACCAGAGGCCTCGCAACACAATGCACATCTAACAAATTCAATTCAACTCTATTGAAATCAGATGGTTTTGTACAGCACTCTTCACAATACAAATTATTGTTCATGTTTTATATTGCATTGCTACAAGAAACAATGGTCTAAACTTACAAATGTCTAATCACAGTCTGAATAAAATATGTTCAAGTAAAGTTCATCTCCATGGCTGTGGCTCTCTGAGTGGTTGGTTTGTGGAGGAGGTTCAATTTTGCCTCCTGTTTTATTAAACCAGATTGAACTTCATAAACAGATGACAGAACAATTGAAACATTTCTTACAGTGCATTGTTGTTTCCGTTGTTGGCCAGACTGTTACCAATACGAATCTGAGCTCCTTTAAGCCGCTCTTTGCAACAGTCTCCACGATTAGTGATGGTAATGTTGCTTACACTGTAGACATTTCCAAGATCAACTCTCCACCATGGATTAAACTCAGCATTAGTGTGAGTGCATGAGCCCTTTCCGTGAGTTGAGTCTCTGTTTCCATCTACTGCATGTTGAGCAACTCCCTGTGGGTTTTGTGTGGAGGACTGCACAACTTTGGCATGAAGAGCAAGATTCTCTGTTCAATACATGAAATTGATTAAAAAACTGATAAGACGGGTTCAAAGCAATAAAAAAAATAAACAAATATAAATAAATAAATAAATTAAAATAATTAAAATGGTTTCAATTACCATTTTTCAGACTATAATATTAATAAATTAATCTGATTGATATGTAATGATACACAATGGTTACAGATTTTTAAATCCAGTAATTTTTACTTGTATTATTCTAAACGTACCTTTAGAATCAGCGACGCACAGTCCAGTAAGTGTTAGAAACAAAATCACATGTATGGCCATCCTGATATAAAACACAACAACACATCTCCTCATCTCAACATATAAAAGAATAATTTTCAATTTCTCAACCCCATGTAAACAAGGAAACACATGTATTGCTATTGTAATAAAGTAAAAGTATAGAAGAACCCCATGATTTACAGTAAAATCAGTGTAATGTGACTAACCTGCCTCCGTTCTTTGGATTTTAAATGCCTTTGCTGAGTTTTGCTCTTATATAACTTATATTAATGAAAAAAATCTTAAAATGTTTTTTTCTAATATTTTTTATTTTATATATAAATAAATGGTTATTAGAGATGAATATTGTTTAATACAATTTGTGTAAACAATATTTTTGTAAAATACATTACAAATAAGTGCACGTTTGTGTGGGCAGCTGATATTTTAATTGCCATCAAAGCTTGCTAATTATTCATAAAAGAATAAAAGGCAGAGTTTGAAAAAAATGTAGAAAATTATTTATCATTGTGTAACACAATTTGGATACCACATGCCAAGGCAACTTAAAGTCCCCCTGTAGTCAATAATTTTTTCCCCCTAAAACTCATCTTTGATCACCAAAATGACATTAATACATTTTTTCCTGTGAAAAAAAAAAAAGAGTTCATGCCTTAAAATAGCTTAACTGTAACTCTACACCCAGGCTTCATTTAGTATACTTAGTGTGATTGGTTTAGAGTTTTGTACAAAGAGTTCTGCAAATTTATCACTAGTGAAAGTTATACCAAATTTATGTAAAAACTGTATTCAACAAATTACCTTTTTTTTCATTCCAATTATAACATTACCCTGGTGTAGAGAGTGCATAAACATTCAACTCACCTGGAATTCATCAAAGTATCAACCTCACAGAAGACCTTCACAACTCAGTTATCTGCTTTTAAACAAAATATTGTGTTTTTATAAAATAAATAAATAGCCTTATTAATATTTGTTTATAAACAATTGCTATATTTATTATTTATCCAATATATTGTTCATATAAGGAATATTATGCCCTGTCAAAACATTTCAAAGCAAAAATGTGCTATTAAACATAGATATGAATATTAATACATACCAGCAGTCTGTGAAGAGAGTCTAGTTGAATAATATTGTGCTCAGAAATGATGCTCTATTTATTGTTGAATTAAGGCCCTCCCAACCAAAGTCTTATGTCATATCTGAAAAATCAATATTAAACGGACCTATTACAAAAGAGTCTCCATTTTTGTAAGCTGATATTGTGACAGCCCTAGTAAATGTGTTTTGTTTTCTCCATTAAATAGAAAGATTTAATATATATATGGCCAAAGTTAACTTCATTTCAAGAACCACATAAAAACAAAATATTCCATTATTGCATCTACAGAAAGTGTCCGTTACATATTTTTCTTGTGTTATGTCAATATTTATAACATGTCGACTGTCGGATTTCTTGTCTCATGGATAGATTTTACCCTTGTACCTTCAGTATTCTCGTCTTCTACCATATATTTGCTTTTTTAACATAACAACCTGACACAAATGTTTGTGCTTTCTGTATTTGCACAATTATAAATTGTGATTATTACAAAATTGCGCCCACTGTATATTGTGCATCTCACTGAAAGGGTTATAAGGTAAATGATTATCACCTGGTAATTGTATGATGTAAATCGCTTTTGTAAGGAACCCCCCATCGGCCCAAAAACGGAATCCGACGTCCTGGGCGAAGGTTAACGCGTGTATGCCTTTTCACCGCCTCTGTGAAATTCACTTAATTTCACTCGTTTAATCTGACTCCAATTTCAAATGATTATTACTCTTAGGTTGTGTTTCCAATTAGAAATTAATCATTTGTCATGTATTAATTTAGATATTTGATTATTCTGGGTATCCCGTATTTTCAATTATTCATTCATTACGGACCCATCATCGCTCAGAGAATTCGCACTGGCCAACTGCATTCTCACGGACATAAATTCGCCAGTTTATGATTCTTAGTCAGGGGGTGCAGAGTTTACTAATGCATTTGAGTCAAACCACCACATGCTTGTTCATACAAAAATACAGTTTTCTTAGTCTTTAGTATTTCTTAGAAATAATGAATGCATAACATCAATTGAAATGCACATGCACACAGTGGTGGATTAGTGTTTGTAAGGCACTTGTCCATCACTGCATGGGGGTCTCTGGCTACAGAAGATCCCGCATGACTGCTTTGCACTTTACCTAATATACCAAGAACAGAACAAATGGATTGTAATTTTTTTTTACACCAACACCTGTTTTGGGAGAGAGGAGTGGGTTTTTCAACACCCAAAAGGAGGACAGAATTATCCTTAGTTTCCAATCTTCTTGATAAGGATACCAAACATGAAAGGTAAAAACAATAGATACACAAGTTACATTATACGTAGAATATGCCTTCCTGGAGAACTTTCAGTGACTTGAGTCAGGGGGAAGGAGGGTTTGTGTGTGTGTGTGTGTGTGTGNTAAATTCGCCAGTTTATGATTCTTAGTCAGGGGGTGCAGAGTTTACTAATGCATTTGAGTCAAACCACCACATGCTTGTTCATACAAAAATACAGTTTTCTTAGTCTTTAGTATTTCTTAGAAATAATGAATGCATAACATCAATTGAAATGCACATGCACACAGTGGTGGATTAGTGTTTGTAAGGCACTTGTCCATCACTGCATGGGGGTCTCTGGCTACAGAAGATCCCGCATGACTGCTTTGCACTTTACCCAATATACCAGAGAATCATCCTGTAGATGTTGTGTGGGCAAGGCGTTGACCTATGCTATTCCAGATGAGTTTTACCGCTTTATTGCAGGGCACTTTATTCCAGTTTTTGCTTTATTGCAGGGCACTTGATCTCTGTTTTTGTCTAGCAGGACAATCAAGTCTTACAGTCCTCCCCTGGCCCCTTGGGGCAAATTCAAATCAGTTTTGAGGGGCCACTTTTGGACATTTCCTGCTCCCCTATATTGGGTGTTGTTTGCAGAGTGATCGTAGGCTGGCATCTAGCAGCACCAGTCGATGGGTGCAGGAGTCAAGTCGTCTCCTGAAATAACAACATTAAGGCAGGTTGAACATTAAGATAAAAGTACTGGAGAATGCATCTCTGTGACACACAGTCCATTTAGGTGTGTACTGTGCTGACTAGATGCTGTAGCAGCTGGTCTGTGATCCTCTTGGTCAGGTTTGCTTCCACCTGCACTTGGCTGTGGTGGTATTCTGTCAGTAGAATGACTGGTAGTACCAAGTCTGTTGTGTTGGTCAACATGGGCAGAACGTGTCAGGAAAGTCTCATTACACTTTGCGGAAACACCTGTGTCCGCCCCAGGTTTAATTGATTCTGTGAGAAGTCCTCGGTTACCTTCAAGTAGAAGGTTTGGTTTGCTGAGCAGGTCAAATCTCCATGGGTGAAGGATTCATCTCGCTGATGATGCTCCATTGCGTGCAGGACACCTGAACAACTTCTGAGTGACCATTCAATACTTGAACACTGATGAATTTGGTGTTATTGTAAGATGAGAAAAACAGGATAACACAAAATAACACATGATGTACATGTCAAAAGTACGAGTGGTAAACAAGGTCTCCTTTTAAGAGACCTATCTTTAGTGAGCGGGTCTCATTCTAATCACCCGATTCTTCACTATCACTGTGATATGATAGTGGAATTTAGACTTGGCCTGGATGAGTTAAAGGAATAGTAGCAAAGAGTCAAAATAAATAATATATTTACCAGTGGTATTCATAATGAAATACATCACATACTTAAACATAGAAATACACAATTTCATAATTACAATTATAAAACTGTCTCTAATAGTTGTTTTAACTGCAAATCCTTAATGCAAAACTAAGGTTTCAATCAAGTCAATTAGAGAAAATTAGAGAATGGAATTTACAGAAACAGAGATTTAAAATCTCTTGTTTAGCTTTTACAACCATCATCTGTGCATTTGATGTACAGGCTAAGTCACACTCAAGAATACAGATCTGACTGGAAATTATGTAACAGATTGACAGAAATGTCAGCATTTCAGTTCTAACTGTTTAGTTAAATTTGCCATTAGTCATATGTTGGAAACTAGGGGGCCCTCCTAATTTGCAACAATGCGAAGGACTGGACATAATAAACATTTTGTCCAAAGAGACCAGTTACATTACTGAATAGGTCTCATTTAGATTTTGAATTTTGAATTTGAATGATCAGAAATTCTATTAATTGATGTGTGACTAAAACCATGCACATGTCCTGTATATTACACCTCAAAATTAAAAAAGAAAAGAAATTATGACAATCATTTCCCTTGTCCTATATGTATGAAGGTGAATGATGTATGCTAGATTTGCATTATGTGAATAATTTTAGCCTAGATAGTCTTGTGATCTATGCCAGGTAGAGATGTGGTGAGGTTGTAGTGGGGTGTGTGTGTTCTGTATGTTTGTGTCGAAGATGGGTAGTGTCTATCCTACCATAATTTGTGTTGCATAATTTAGTTCCAGTTTTACACTGGAGGCCAGTTATCTATGAGTGCAATGATGTTTGAATGGCCTCTTGAAGTTCCTACAGCTGTGACGGCATTGCATTGTGTTCACAGCAACAGGCTAAACTGGAAACCAGTTATAGACTATGATGCTGTGAATGTTGGGTCAAATCATTTGCTCAATTCATTTAAAGATTTTTGTGACTACAATATAGAATTGGACACAATTTTCTTATTTTTGGGCTAAGATGTTATCAATTACATTCTTCTGAGAATCTATTTGGATATGAAAAGAAAGGCTGGACAAACACAGGTCTGATTCAGAGCACAAAGATACATTTTTGGTCTGTTTGTTTTTTCAGTCTCTTTTGAGACACTGAACAGCATACACGAGTGCAGTATTATTAAAGTCTGAAATAAGACCAAGGTAAAATATATGTTTTATAAGACTGAGCCTTAACCAGTGCTGTTTTTAGTTTCAGAACTCTGTTTTGTCCAGGATTACATTTCACACACAAAGGATTCCAGTGAGAGATTTTTCTCCTTTTTATCTTTTGGTTTATCCAATCACAAGATTTTAAGTTAATGTGACCATTTGCTTATTTTTTGTTGCAGCAAAGCAAATAACATGTAGCTGGGCATTCTTTACCTCAGAATTTAGGTTTTAATTTACAGCCCTCTGTTGAATACCAGAATAAAATTTGGATTTCTTGTCGCTTAGGCAAACAAGGAGATCTTTAAAGTTAAAGCAAGGGATATCAATCCTCATCTACGCTGCCGCTATCATGTCCCTGATAAAATGTGGTTGTCTAATTCTCCAGCCCCACCAGATTTCAGTCGCCGGTCTTAAATCTGGTTATGCCGACCCATTCTACAAATGTGTCTATATGGGATGCGGCTATCTTTCCCTCAACACTTCTAAAAGGCAAATAAGAATGGACTAACCACAGCTGAAGAAAGAGAAGATGATCAAACCTTTTGCTTGTTGCAAATCCCAATTTTCTGCTGAAAAGGCACTCGACAACAGGATATGGGAGATCATGGAGGGAATGTCACCACTTTGTAAGGAACCCCCCCCATCGGCCCAAAAACGGAATCCGACGTCCTGGGCGAAGGTTAACGCGTGTATGCCTTTTTACCGCCTCTGTGACATTCACTTAATTTCACTCGTTTAATCTGACTCCAATTTCAAATGATTATTACTCTTAGGTTGTGTTTCCAATTAGAAATTAATCATTTGTCATGTATTAATTTAGATATTTGATTATTCTGGGTATCCCATATTTTCAATTATTCATTCATTACGGACCCATCATCGCTCAGAGAATTCGCATTGGCCAACTGCATTCTCACGGACATAAATTCGCCAGTTTATGATTCTTAGTCAGGGGGTGCAGAGTTTACTAATGCATTTGAGTCAAACCACCACATGCTTGTTCATACAAAAATACAGTTTTCTTAGTCACGATACTGCAACTTGCTAATTCAACAACAGACAAACTCAAAAGTCCCATGATGTGCTAACATGCTCCTTTCATGGGGCTCTCTAGTTTGACCTGTCCTGATGCAGATTTACTGAAATAACGGACTCCAATAATCTACTAGTCATAATGATTTCAGAAGAAACCAGAGTGAATCAAATATAACATTTTATTTGTCAAGTAAAAATGTATCATGCCAATTACATAGTTGGACAATTAGAAGCCAATTCAGAAATAATGAATGCATAACATCAATTGAAATGCACATGCACACAGTGGTGGATTAGTGTTTGTAAGGCATTTGCCCATCACTGCATGGGGGTCTCTGGCTACAGAAGATCCCGCATGACTGCTTTGCACTTTACCTAATATACCAAGAACAGAACAAAAGGAATGTAATTTTTTATTACACCAACACCTGTTTTGGGGGAGAGGAGTGGGTTTTTCAACACCCAAAAGGAGGACAGAATCCTGCATCCTGTAGATGTTGTGTGGGCAAGGCGTTGACCTATGCTATTCCTTTGAGATATTCTCTCCAGATGAGTTTTACTGCTTTATTGATCTCACTTGATCTCAGTGTTTGTCTAGCAGGAAAATCAAGTCTTACACTTCAGTGTCATATATTGGTTATAACGTTGGTTTTATATACAGTGTTTTACTTGAGTGTAGTTGTATTAAACATTTTTGGAAACATCAGTTAAGGAGTACTGACCAACAATTTAGAGGGTTAGCAACAAATATTCATCTGTCCCACACACACACACACACAAAAAAAAATTAATCTGTCCCACACAAAAAAAAATATTCATCTGTCCCACAAAAAAAAAAAAAGGCAGTATTGAGTACTGAGAATCAGATCGGTGCAGCAAAGCATTTCATGTAATTCAAATACAATTAGCCTAAATAAAATACCTTAAGTTTAAAGTACAATCTGGGCTGTCTTTTTCTCTCAAATCTAGAGAAGATCTTGCCTTTCATCAGGCCCGTAGACAGTGAACTTGGGTTTGGTGACCACTATCTTATATGTTCTGACAATGCAACTTAACTGACAATCCCTTAACAAATCACTTTGTTCTTGCAGGCACAATTTAATAGGATTTAAGATGTATTCAGGTACAGTTCAACAGTATTTACTGATCAATGTAATAATGTGCTACACTGTAAATTCAAATAGTATTCCTTACTATAAAAACACTAGTATATTTACTTGATTTTAACCAAAATGTTGACTTTACTACAAATTTTTAATTGTTGATAAAATATTTAGAAGATAGTTCCCATAACTAACGTGATTTGAGTAAAATTACAAAAAAGTACAAGACATGCTATGATGTATGCGTACTGGATGACAATTCCTCCCCTCACACAGCACAGAAGCACACGGACTGAGGATTCAACGTCATGTTTGCAGAGTGGATCTACTTCGGTAAAATCAAAGTAAAAGACATTCTTGCTGTCTATTAATGGCTTGTTTACTCAGAAAACCCAAGTTAAGATCAATTAATTTGATGTTGATTTTCCTAAAGGTTTTCTTTTTTTTCTTTTTTTACTTACCATGATGGTGATTCATGTTCCCTTTGGTTGTGCATTTGGGACTTTGTTAAAGATTTTATAGTTTTCTCTGTTTTGGTACAGTCATGTATCAAGAAATCACAGTTTGTGGTTTCAAAGGAAGAGAATTAATAAACAGATCACTTTTAAAAGGTGATCTGGTTTCTAATTGAATGTTGTTTAATTAGATGTTTAATTTTTGTATGCTATAGTGATGTTTTAAAATGTTTGTGCTAACACTAATGTTATCAACATCTTGTGAAACTAATAATTGAGTACCTGTAAAAGTAGTTTACAACTGACAATGCTTGAGCCACACACAGATCTCAACATTCAGCATGCAAACCACAACAATGGTAACAATAACATTTTATTTAAAGTAAATTAAGTATTCTCTACAGTTCTTTTCTTAATTAGTAGTACTCTTGTGTAAGTGAACTATACTAACAAAGCGTTTGTCAGTACAACATACTATTCTTCTTTCACTTTCCTTGAAGAAAATGTGAAAAAACTGATTGCACATAGTTTTCTCCATAGCTTAAAATGGCAGATTAAAACCATGTTGAGAATAATAGTATTTAAGATGTTTGCAGAACACAATATTACACTGTTAAGTGTTAGTTAAATGGAATTCCTCCAGTAATCTTACTATTAAATCCTAAACAAGATTAGTAAATATTCTAGAGTATGTTAACTAGAATAGACATTAAACTAACTATATATTTATTACTTAATTTACTTTGGAAGAGTTTGCTTTCTTTACTTTTAGCAGATTATTAACGTAACTTAAGTTTTCCCTTTAAGTTTGCTTTGCAAAAATAAGGCAATCAGTTTTCCAAACTGTTTTTAAGTAAACTGAACTTGTTAGAATTTACAGTGTACAGTATCATTGAAAAAAAGTACAATTGAAACATGATTAATATGTTGTTTTGTAAATTTCTCATGTCAATATAAAAAAGGTGTGTGCTCAAAGTAAACAGTATTAATTTTCATTTGTGCAATGTTCATTTGTACTTTTTGGTTGTGTTTACATTCTCATTAATTAAGAGGAACTATGTAAAGCTCATTAAATATAACATGGCAGAGGCTATTTGCACTAAGTGCAATAGCGATTGATGCTATATTCTGTGTACACTGAGTGAAAAAGGCATATTTTCTTAGTGATATATGTTATTTACACTAAGTTTAAATAGCAATAGTTTCTATTTACACTAAGGCTGCATCCAAAATTGCATACATTTGTTGCCCTGAGGGCGAGGTCAGTCGAAATATTGCATCAACTCCGGCTCAGAACTGTGCAGCTCCTTGGCCAAGATTGAGAGTTTTGAGATCGGACTGTAGTTGTTCATGTCTGAGGGATCCCCATCTTTAAATAATGGGAGAACATAGCAGCTTTCAAAATTTTAGGTATAGAATTCGACTTAAGACTCGTGAGTCTTACTTATGAGTAATTGGCTCTGCAATAATATCTGCTGCCACCTTTAAAAGATAAGGATCTAGGTTATCTGTGCCTACAGATGTTTTGTGGTCAATGCCTTTCAACGCTTTACAAACTTCAGTTACTGAAACAGGTTTAAAAACAAACACATCCAGATTTCCAACCACTGTTGTAACCACAGAACATGAGACAATCGTATTTATATTCAAACATTCAAATACAGACCCTGCATGAGTAAAGTGTTTATTTAACTGGTTGATCATAGTAGCTTTATCTTTTATTTTATCTACATCAACCTGAATATATTCAGGAAGACTAGAGGCTCAATGAGTCCCTGACAAGGATTTAATTAATTTCCAGAATTTTGAGGAGTTATTTAAATTCTCTGTGACTGACTTTAAATAAAACTCTATTTCTTAAATGAACTAACTCTTAAAGACTATCTGAAAACCAGGGATTGTCCCTACCGCTCAACCTGAACTTCTTAATGGGAACATGTTTCTTAGAGATGGACAGAAAAATTGATTGAAAATATTCCCATGCCAGTTCCACTTCCTGTATTAGAGTTACCATTAACTATTAAGACTGAACTATTAAGCAGTCACTGCGTCATCCCAGCGACAATTCTTCCAGCATCCCTCCTCCTCCCCTATTTCTCTTAATCTCCCTCTATGCAGTGTTGTTATAGGGGGGGTTTAACTCGGAGCTTGAGCCGAGCCTCAGGTTCGGGTGAATGGGGCATTATACTTCCTGTTTCTCAACACTGGAAAAACGAGGATACTGTAGGATTTGCTAGCAAACCATTTGTGTTGTACAGTTGCATTCTGGACTCAGCGTGGAATTGTTACACTGGAGAAATGGTGAGTGGTCTCTTTAAATGCTATTCACAAATGCTCATATCATATATGGGAATATGCACTGTGGCCTGGCCCTGTGTTACCAGAGTACTGGAACATGGCCAGGTACATGTGAACCATCTTGCTAGAATCACCTGGCTTCAGTAATCAAACCGACTGCATTGACATATTGCTCTCTGTGTTTCAAGTCTTTTCAAGGGGAAAAAGAAATAGAGCTTAAGAAGTGAAACGACGCCAGAATCTGAATGCATCTGTCAAATAGAAATATTTGTGTCAAATGGCAACACCAGACTGAAGATGAGATGGTCCTCACAGCAGAACACAAGATCCAGGGGTCTAGATCTAGATCCAACTCCTCCCACTTTACATATCCCTAAACCTACCCGTCTCCGCCCCCTGGATCTCGTGTGTTCTGCAGTGAGGGGTTACTGGTATGAGCACACATTGAGTGCGCTGTGACCTCACATTGGCCTCACAACTGTCTCAATAGTTGAGTTGCCATAATTGATTCTGCTATTTTTCATGTTTATCACTATGAAGGTGCTTTAAAACAATCTGTATTGTAAAAAGCACTATACAAATAAAGGTCACTTGACATACAGTTATTGGAATGTAATCAGGTATCAGACTATTTCAGATAAACTAAGACATACACTTTCTTTTACTGCTGTTCTCTTCTGGAAATACGGGAGATTTTCTTTCATTTATTTGAGTTTATTTCTCATATCAATTATAAGGTGATGAGACAGTGCTTTCACTCATCTGTATGTTGATTAATGATTAGTTTTTATGGACGTAAAAACATCTGTCTTATGCTTAAGTGTTTCATTGATAACTTTCCATGTATACAAATTATAATAATTTATAAATCCATATTTATTTATAAATCCTTTTTCAACAGAGGAAGACTTGATGAAGTATTGGTGCAGAAGGCATTCACTCATATTGTGATCGAGTAAATTGATTCAGTGGCAGTTATGTCTTCTCATATCAAAATAAGTGAAGTTCCTAAACGTAATTTAGGGAGGAGCGAGCCCATCTAATCTTCCAATCAACAGCCAGAGTATATAAGCAGCTGCTTACCTCTCTTCAGTCTCAGCTGTTCCAGCATCCCTCCACCTCCCCAAACTCCACCTTCATCTCAGGTACCTTGCCCTATGTAATCATATCCTATATTTATTCACTAGGGGGGGGGTGTATCAGAGCTCGAGTTGAAGCTGCTTCATCGAGCCCCTCCTCAGTGGACAGCAAGCCAAATTAGCTAACCTAATACCCTAAAGATTATATGGGCAAACAAACTTGTTAAAAGATTATTTTAATTATATTTGCACATTTCACAGATGCTTTGAAGTGCATTCAAGTTGAACATTTCAGTTTATTCATTACTTGTTTCTTGTGAACAGAACTTCCTTGTGCAGGAGATTCTCATCATTTGTTCAAATACTTAATGTTTGATCTTGTGATCAGGATGTTTGCATTATGTCACGTGTTTTGCAGGAATAGTATGGATGTTTTGGTCTCAGAATTACAGATTTGTCAAACTGTCTAGATGCAATTATTTTTTAATAAAATAATTATTTTCATTTCTATATTTTAATATTGTATTATTTATATTAAAATTAATAACACTGATCTGCACTTTTTTTTATCACTTTCTGTCTTTGAATACTACAGAGACAAACTTGCAGGCAATTACAATTCTAAAATATTTGTCAGAATAAGACACTTAAAAGACACTGTGTGTTGATTCTGGGACAGAAAGTTGGATATCCTTGTTCTCTCTATGATTTACTTTTTCTATCTCTTTTTCGAAGAAAAATTAATTCTTCTTTACTTTGTTACCAGGTCCTCAACTCTAGATGAATAGCTGTGTAACACTACACCTCCTCCTCATTGTGAAAATCCAAATGAGCCTTTTTGATCCAGAAACATGAAATACAACATGCAATGCTGAAGTAATTTATTCATGTAGAAAGCAAAGATAAACAAAGATGGGTAAATACACAACCCCCTGGATCAAACTGGGGATGAGAAACAGGTGCATTTTAAAAATCATTTCAAACCTTTACTGAAACGGCTCTTAAGGATAAAAGGTGCAAAAATAGTATTGCTCAGAAAACAGTAGTTTGGTATTTTGCTTATAGGATCAGATGACTGTGGAGTAACATCATCTCATTCCACTTAATCTGGCAATGAAATCAGAACAAACAATCATTAAGGGAATGTACACATAGTATAAACAGTACATATTGTACAAATGTCTACACATCATGTCACTCTCCTTTTATTTCTCATCTGCAAACACCTCAACCTCACACAGTGTGAGATATTCATTGCGCCCAGGTATAAAAATGTTGACATATCGTCCCTTAACAGGCTGAAACTCAAATATTTTTGTGTCTCCAGATGGGATGGACACAACAGTTACAGCCCTGTGAAGAAACACAGTAACAGAGATATAGAGAGGGGTGAATCATAATAGCATGAATCATAATAAATTTATTGTCAATGTCAAAAGCAAGTTTGTATTAAAAGTATTTATTCAAAGTAATTTTATCTTATTTACTCATTTTCTAACCATTTGTGTAAGTATTAAGAGAGAGACAATACTTACAGCTGATTATTGTTGCCATTATTTTCCAGGCTGTTGCCGATACGGATCTGAGCACCATTTATTCTCTCTGCACAACAATCTCCACGATTAGTGATGCTAACCCTGGTTACCATGTAGACTTCCAATAAGTCAACTCTCCACCAGGGGTCCTTGTCCGCTTTCGTATGACTGCATGATCTACTAACGTAATTTGGATTCCTGTTGCCATCGACTGCATTTTGAGCAGCTGTTAATCCATCGTATGTGGAAGACTGGACAGCTGTGGCTCCAAGAGCAAGATTCTCTGTTTAACATAAACAGAGGGTTTTATAAAAAAATAAAAATTAAAAAATTAAAGAAAGAGTATACTTTATAAGTAAAGTATAATCCCAGTATAATGGGCAAAATAATGCCAAGCTATGTAATCCAAATGATTATGACACGGCTCTCTTGATTCTGATTGGTCAGTCGTGACATTCTGAGGTCTGATATTTCCAGATAATGACCGTCATCAATAGTAACGCTGTATAACAGACAGCTCATCCGGGTTTCTGAAGCCGGTCTTTCTCTGATGTTTCTTGTATCACACCACAGACTCGCTCTCTCGATTCATACAAACACAACTGGTGCGTCTCTGTTATAGTTATTGATTGTATCAAGATTGTAGAAGTGTTTTTGGTAACACTTTACAATAAGGTTCATTAGTTAACATTAGTTAACTACATTAGTTAACATGAACTCATAATAAACTGCACTTATACAGCATTTATTAATCTTTGTTAATGTTAGTTTCAACATTTACTAATACTTTATTAAACTCTTGTTAACATTAGTTAATGCACTGTGAACTAACATGAACAAACAATGAACAAATGTATTTTCATTAACTAACATTAACAAAGATTAGTGAATACAGTAACTAATGTATTGCTCATGGTTAGTTCATGTTAGTTAATACATTAACTACTGTTTAACTAATGAACCTTATTGTAAAGTGTTACCGTATTTTTAGTATTAAGAGTACTGTAGTGTTCGTCTTGTTGCATGAATGATTGTTTTTCTACACTGTAATGGATTCTAAGATAATAAGCAGGTAAGAATTTAAAACAGTTCAGTCTACAATCAATATGTCCATGTAATTATTTATTTGGTGTCCATGACTATACATTATTCCTTAAATGTTCCCTTTCAAGGGAACTCGTGCTGTGTCGTATCAAGACACTTTGGGGAACGTGCTTAAGAAAAGTAAGCTGGATAAGCGCATCCTGCAAACAAGAGCGCAACCTCCACCCCGGGGCTTACCATTTTTACCATTGTCCTCAAAAATGTCTAGCTCTATTGTTAATGAATATAGTGGCATACAGAGAGCTAAGGGGAACGGTTATGGGATGATGCCGCGGGTTTAAGAGACTTTGGCCAGGTATCTTTCACCAGACGCTTCCGACCAAACCCTGCTGCACTACATTTGCTATGGTGGGTAAAGCATACAGTATATAGCAGTTGGTTGGGCTGGTTGGTGCCTGCACACAATGGCCATCATGCAGGCATACCAGGTCGACCTTTTAAGGGACCAGGCCGGGGGGCAAGATATATAACCCCCAACCAGAGCTGTGGAAACTGTGGGTCTGACCCATTAAGGGGCTCAGTACCTAGAGGCTTGTCTCTCAGCCGAAGTGGTCGAGACTATACTTAACTCTAAAGCTCCATCCACAAGAAAACCGTATGGCCTGAAGTAGAATGTTTTCGCCTCTTGGTGTAAAGAGCATGGGTTAGACCAAGTTAACTGCCCAGTGGCTTCAGTGCTGGAGTTCCTCCAAGATCGCTTCTCTGCTGGTCTTACCCCATCCACACTTAAGGTGTATGTGGCAGCAATTGCAGCTTTCTACGCTCTGTTAAGTAACGGACCTCTGGGGAGGCAACAGTTAGTCATACGGTTCCTCCGTGGAGCATGGAGTATGAGGCCTATGACTCATACCAGAGTCCCAGCCTGGGATCTGGCTGTGGCTCTTGAGGGGTTATCTCTGGCCCACTTTGAACCGCTTGAGTCAGCGTCTGAGAAGTATCTCACGCTTAAGATAGCTTTTTTGCTGGCCATTACGTCCCTCAAGAGAGTTGGGGACCTTCAAGCTCTTTTTATTTCCCCTCCCTGCTTGGAATTTGCTCCTGGGAGGGTGAAAGCTACCTTGCAACTTAGACCATGCTATGTGCCTAAAGTGCCTTCTAATATGGCGCGGTCTACAATCCTTCAGTCCTTCCATCCTCCACCACATATGTCAGCGGAACAAGAGAGACTTCATATACTCTGCCCTTTTCGGGCCTTCAAGGTAAATGTTCAGAGGTCTTCTCGCTGGAGGAAGTCAGACCAATTATTAGTATGCTTTGGGTCACCCAGGAAAGGATCCCTACCCTCTAAGCAAACAATCAGCAACTGGATTGTTGAGGTGATTTCTTTGGCCTACCAGGTGCCCGGTATGCCTTCACCTTTGGCAGTAAGGGCAAGAAGCATGGCACCTTCTAAAGCCCTGCTCTTGGGGGTCTCACTGCAGGAGATATGTAATGCAGTTCATGAGGTTTTATAGCATGCACCTTCCTTCTACACCTGTACAGTTTAACACTAGGACAGGCATTACTTGGGATGGTGCAGTGGGCATTGTGTTCCCCAAAGTATTGTCATACGTCGCAGCACGAGTTCCCTCAAAAGGGAATGTCTCGGATTACGTCTGTAACCCTTGTTCCCTGAGAAGGGAATGAGACGCTGTGTCCCTTTGCCACACCTTTGTATGCCTGAGAGCGACTTGCTTTGATTTTAATATTATAAATGTGTGTGGCAAGCAGAACAGGGCCGAGAGCCGTGGGAATGGAGCAAGGCCAGTGACATGAGTGCCTGGTCCTCTCTTGTCCTTGTCTGTCGTCACTCCTCCTTTTATCCTTCAGCGCTCCTCCATGAATCTCGAGGCCAGTGCGGCACGCAGGAGTCTCCATTCCCACAGCTCTTGGCCCCATCCTGCTTGCCACAATGTTACACTGACAACAACATTTAAATTAATGAAGAACACTTACTTGGAACACAAATGTAGGTTGGTGTGTACTTTTCTGTTAATAAAATAATAAGAGTTATACACACATTAATAAGTGCATAAACAAATTCTATGACACAGTTTTCTTCTCTCTCTGTCCCTTACCTGCAAACACCTCGACTTCACACAGAGTGAGGATTTCATCATTCCCAGGTAAATAAATGTTGACATATTGGCCATTAACAGGATCAAATGAAAATGTTCCTGTGCCATCAAAAGCAGTGAGAACAGTTGCAACCCTGCAAATACATAAAGAACAGTGTTAAAATGAAAACCAGAGGCCTCGCAACACAATGCACGTCTAACAAATTCAATTACTAAAAAATAATTAGTTCATTAGATAAAAACTATTCAATTAATCAAATGGTTTGTACATCACTCTTCACAATATAAATTATTGTTTGTGTTTTATTTTGCATTGTTACAAGAAACAGTGGTCTAAACTTGTCAACAAATGTCTGGATAAAATATGTTCAAGTAAAGTTCATCTCCATGGCTGTGGCTCTCTGAGTGGTTGGTTTGTGGAGGAGGTTCAATTTTGCCTCCTGGTTTATTAAACCAGATTGAGCATCATAAACAGATGACAGAACAATTGAAACATTTCTTACAGCTCATTGTTGTTTCCGTTGTTGTCCAGACTGTTACCAATACGAATCTGAGCTCCTTTAAGCCGCTCTTTGCAACAGTCTCCACGATTAGTGATGGTAACGCTGTATACACTGTAGATATTTCCAAGGTCAACTCTCCACCATGGATTAAACTCAGTTTTAGTGTGAGTGCATGAGCCCTTAAAATAATCAGAGTCTCTCTTTCCATCAACTGCACGTTGAGCATCTCCCTGTGTTTGGCCTAAGGAGGACTGCACAGCCATGGCATTAAGAGCAATATTCCCTGTTCAATATGATATGAAATATAAAAAAAGGATAAGACAGGCTCAAAGCAATACAAATAAATAAAAATGAATAAATCACAAGTTTTCAATTACCATTTTTCAGCCTATTATTTTAATAAATAAATATGATTGATATGTAATGATACACAATGGTTACATATTTTTAAATCCAGGCATTTTTACTTGTATTATTCTAAACGTACCTTTGGAATCAGCGACGCACAGTCCAGTAAGTGTTAGAAACAAAATCACATGTATGGCCATCCTGATATAAGACACAACAACACATCACCTCATCTCAGCATACAGTATGAAGGTATAATTTTCAATTTCTCATCCTCATTTAAACAAAGAAACATATATATTGCTATTGTAATTGTAGAAGAACCCCACGATTTACAGTAAAGTAAGTGTAATGTGACTAACCTGCCTCAGTT